>BSBN01000032.1:10000000-10064669 GCA_027924645.1 Cunninghamia lanceolata
ATCAAATAAATCCAAATAACTCAATGAAATAAGAAACAAAGAAGATCAAAACAAACAAAGAACTCAAACCTTGCTAACCTCTTTACTTCGTGGCTTCCATTGATTACCTATCTCAAATGATCTTGTGTATGAATATGGCCCTCAAAAGGTACACTTCCTTGCTATTTTCCAAGATGTCAAGTGGGAATGGCTATGATAAGTTTGCAATGAAGAGATTCAACACAATTGCAATGAAAAAAGGGTGATCGCAAGCTATGGAATGGTTTTGGTGCCAAAGGTGCACTGTGATTCCTACAGAGTAAGGGTACTAAAAGCTTGGATGATTGAAAGGGACGAATAGGGTTGCACTTACAGACTTGTGAGAGAGAAGATCAACGGTATAGAAAGAACAAGAAGATCAACGGTTGAGAAACCTTGAAAGGATGTGCATGAATAGGAAGAGGACATGTGTCTTTCTCTATTTTGCATGAGAGGAATTAATAAAATAGAAGAATGAGTTAACTGAAGAGATTAATCAATTAACATAATAGATAGAAGAGTTAACTGATTAGAACTAGAGGATGGAAATTACATGAGGATGAGAAGATATTTTAGTTCAATTAAATATTTAGAAGATTCAGTTGCATGTGCACAAGGATTGAATTATATTTAGAGATAACTCAATTTTTAGAAGAAATAGACAACTTCAATAAATATTTGATTTATTTAAAATTAGAGAAGATATCATTGGAAGAATGTGAGGCCTACTATTTCACTCCATTATTTCGATCATTTTATATTACTGTTGGAGACACATTTTAGACTTTTGGGGACTATTGTGAGAGGAACCTCCTGCAACAATATAATAAAAAATATGCGTCCAAATGTAATATACTAACAAAGTAAAGAGAAGGGTTAAACACGGGTTTCTAACATGTTGATCTTGATATGCAGGATTATTAGACTATATGCTTTTACTTTTGATTAATTATGTTTAGCATGATTGTGATGAGACTAGATATTGATTTGATTCACTGACGATGAGTTGACATATGATATACATTATGATGTTATTTGTGATATTAGTCGTGACATTATGTTATGGATTATTATGCGATTTTATTTTGAGATGGATTATAGAAATGCAAAATTATGAATCTAATTATGATGTGATTGTATGATTGTTTTATATGATTATGTGATGGTTTGAGCATATGTTTCCCTTGCTTCAGCTATGATATACATGTTGGATTAATCTTTTGTTTAAGTGCGCAGGTGTTCTAACTAAGCCACGGGTAATCAAAGATTATCCCACACATTTTGTGAATTCCCATGTTAAGCCGATCTAGTTCCAAGAGGAACCAAGATCAACTATGTTATGCATGATGAAATTTCGTAATGTTTATGTGTGGTGATGTTTGGGATAGGTCTACCCCTTTTATATTTGATTGTATTTTGGTGTTGTAAAGGTGTAATGTTTAATTGATTTTATTTTTGAGTTTTTATTTTTGTGACCCTTTTTATGTGATTTTACTCACACTATGGTGCTCAAAATGGGTTAAAAGTGACCCTGGGTTGTACCCCTAGGGTCTAGGGACTATTTGAGTTTGTCTAACCTTAGGATAACTCCCATTTGGTCACGTAAACTTCACCCTGAAGTAAAGTGACGAAAATGGAAGTTTGGGAAGGAGTGGAAGGTTGGGTCAAACACTCAATCTTACCCACACCTCTTCCCAAGGCTTGGGGGAGTCTTCAAGACCCCTAAATTGTGGACTCAACTCTACGGCTCTCACACATTGGTGAGGGTACCTTGGGGTTTTGTGGGCTTTCATGGGAGGATATGATTGGGGCACTTGTAGTACCCACATCCTTCTTTGGCTCCACTTTTCTCTCCCACATATGTGAGACAGCACAAGTGGAGGGGGCAAGACTTGGAGGAATGGGAGGGTGACATGTGTCACCACCACATTCCATGAAGCTTGCAAGTGGTTGTGAGGAGGAAGGAGGAGGTGACATGTGTCACCTCTCCATTCCTCAAGGCTCATGAGGAGATCTTATTTTAATCCCTCTTGAAGAGAGGGAGGGGGTTGTTGATTTGTTTTCAATTTTAAATTTTATTTGAATTTGGGGAGAGAGTTAGAGAAAATTTTGGAGGCTCATTTGGAGGACTTGGAGGTGGAGTTGGAAGGGCTCTTCTTCAACTATATTCCTTGTGGGCTATTTAAGTAGGATTCAAGGCTTGATGTCTTTCCTTATGTAATTCAAATTTCTAGTGTGATGGTTTGTGTGTGTGTATTTTTGCATTTTGTTGTTGTGGAAATTTTTGTGGGTGTTGTAAGAGCCTCTCCATTTGGAGAAAATGCTCAACATGTGTGGGGTGGGGGAGGAGTGAACCTCCTTGAGGTCACCTCCTAGTTTTTTGGAATTTTAGCCTTGAGGGCAAGTTGTGAATATGAGCATTTTTGAATGGCTTGAGAGCCGTGGAGAAATTTGTGGAATTTGGTATATATGTGTTGGCTTGAGGCCTCATTAAAGTTGAGTTTTTGAGATATTGGAGTGACACTCTTGAGTTGAGTGATGCCCACTCCCCTACCCATTTAAATTTATTTCTATGAGTTGTGTTTTGTGCAAGCCATGGGTATTCTTCATGTTATTTGTTTTGAGTGTTTTGTTGTGAAGTGGAGTGAAGTGTTGCTTGTGTGGATGACCTCCAAGTTCGGGGGCAACTCATGAGTGGGTCTATGGTAGGGAGGAGAGTGGTACTTCGTGGGTTGTTTTCCCTCCTTGTTGACTATTGCAGGTTTGCTATTAGCCTTGGAGTTTTTGGAGGATGAGCACTTCATAGTTTTGTTCATTGTCATTTTGGTTGTTGTGAGCCATGGCTAAGTTTGGCCTTTGTGTGGTTTGTTTCAAGAAAAGAGAGATGATTTTTTCTCTCTTAATATGTAAACTTAAAATGACTATATTGAGTTGTAATTATTTATTTTGAAGTTGAAAATAAAATATAGTGGTTGTTTTGTTTTATGGGGTTATGGAAATGTTATAAATGAAAGAAAAAAAATGCATGTGATACTATATATTGGTTGTTAAAATTTGTTTAATTGGTTCTCCATTTTATATTTTTTTTAGAGAAAGAATTTGTTAGATGGTGATTTTTGTTCCAAAGAGAAAATAATAAGCTTAGTGTTGTTGCCTTTCTTAAAAAAAAAATGTATATTTATACATTCTAAAATAAAGAAAAGAATTTATTCATGCCTTTAAATTAAAAAAAAACAACTTTGTTATTTTGTTTACCAAATTGATTCAAGTAATATTGTACAAATACATTTCTGCATAGATAGATATACAAATGTAATATATATATATATATATACATATATATATATAGAGTCTTTCTATACATATATATAGATATGTATATTATGTGTTATTATCCAAATAATAGTTACTGATATTAAACATAATTATATTTATTAAGCAAACTGTGTTTGAGAGAGAGAGAAATATATATATATATATATATATATAAACCTTTTTTATTATTAATATTTATTTTACTAGAAAGCATTTTTGGCAAACTGTATATATCACATATTATATATATACTAGAAATTTTATTCTAGTTGACTATATATATAACATTTTAGAATAACATTTTATCTTGGGTTTTAAACCCTAGAGGAATGCTACTATCTAAAGTTTTGAGTAGAGCGTATATTGAACAAAGGTCTTAAGCAATGGTTTGGGAGGAGGGGCGATGGCCAAACAACCACCACCCTCTTTTTTTTTGAGTAGTAGGTGGGAGGGGGGATGGACCCCCCACCCCCCTTTGTAGTCTCCCTTGAAAAAAAACAAACTTTACTGTGTTTTTTTTAATTTTTTGACTTATGCTGGATGGCGGCGGTGCCACACCAAAGGCCGACCCACCCCTTTGTCCCTCAGTTCAGCCCTTGGCTGCCGACAGGTTTCTGACCTACAACATGCTTTCACATTAATAGAAAGAAATGAGTTGAGATGAGAGATAGAGAAATAGAAAGAAAATAATGGGAGAAAAGAATAGGGTTAGGGTATTTCTCTCCATAAGGATATTAATTTTTTTTGGGGAAAACTTTTAGGGCTAGTGGGATTTTAAAATTAGATTTTATTCTTTCCCTCTCCCTTTTGACTTATACACTTTTTATTATTTTTTATTTTATTTAGGTTTAGGGGTAAGTTCATTTATAAGTGGGTTTGTTATATTTAGTAGTGTTATTTTTACTAGTTGTTATTTACTAGGGATGGAAATTAAATTCTTCTTATTGATTTCTTTAGCTCTTTAGAGTTTAATTAATTGAGCTAGGGGAAAATATATTGATTTAATTTAATTATTAGTTTTGGGGTTTATATTTTTTTATAAGTTACCCTTCGAATTTTAAATATTGTAATTTCCTCTATTATAATTCAATTCAAATTAATTTAATCGTATGTGTGATTTCATCGAAAGGGGTTATTTTAATTTATTTAATCTTGTTGTTTTAATTAATTATTTAATTCTTTCAACCTACTTTAGTGAGTTTAGGGAACCTTTGATTAAAATTTGTTATTAGAATAATCCCTATACACCCCCGAGAGGCGTTATGTTGCCAGATTTTCCCAGGATCTAGGGTTAAATTTACTTAGCGATTTTAGACCTTGTGTAGAGAAATGTTTGACATTCCACAAACTTGATGTTGTAATTAAATGGTTATTCAATTCTGTTATGCTTTAGAATTAAGGTTCAATTTTGACTCGTATCGAAATCCCATCACTCACCTAGGAAAACTTAGGGTTTCAATCATTTGATCCTAACACTAAAGGCAACGCTTCTCACACCGCATTGATCCCCCTTCCTGACTTCCATCACGTAGGGGAATGCACATGTGATCGCATTACCCTAAAATTTGATTGACATGTTTACACCTTATGCGTATTGCCACCGAGCATGTTGACGTGTGCAAGGGGGTTTCTAAGGATGTAGAAATTTTTTTGATTTTTCATGTCATGACCACATGAGACATGTGTTGCGTGTTGTGACCGCATGGGAAATGTGGGCATGAAAAATAAACAATTAAATAAGTGGTATTATTTAATTTAGAATAATTTTGAAAGAGCTAATTAAATAATTGGTATTATTTAATTTGTTGGAGGATTTGGAGGAATTTAGAGATTTTAATTAAATAAATTGATTTTATTTAATTGTTGGAAAAATATGAATCAAATAAATAAATTTATTTATTTATTTATTGAAAGAGGAATTAAACGGATTAAATATTAAGAATATTTATTTAGATAGAGTCATGTCATTTTTAGTTGTATACAATGGTAACCGACCATGCCTTGGGGAACCAATTCCTAGAAATTGCAGACCTGATGGTGGATAAGAATGAAGATGAAGTGACAGAGGCTGACTTCAGAATGAGCATAGTAGATCTAGGACCTACTGTAGAGAGCAACCTTTACCATGTCAAATATTCAGTCAATAGCATATCTAAAAGGGTAAAGGGGTTGGAGGAAGAAAAGAGAGATGACTTTTTCTCTCTTAATATGTAAACTTAAAATGACTATATTGAGTTGTAATTATTTATTTTGAGGTTGAAAATAAAATATAGTGGCTGTTTTGTTTTATGGGGTTATGGAAATGTTGTAAATGAAAGAACAAAAATACATGTGATACTATATATTGGTTGTTAAAATTTGTTTAATTGGTTCTCCATTTTATATGTTTTTTTTAGAGAAAGAATTTGTTAGATGGTATTTTTGTTCCAAAGAGAAAATAATAAGCTTAGTGTTGTTTCCTTTCTTAAAAAAAAATGTATATTTATACATTGTAAAATAAAGAAAAGAATTTATTCATGCCTTTAAATGAAAAAAAAAACTTTGTTATTTTGTTCACCAAATTGATTCAAGTATTATTGTACAAATACATTTCTACAGATAAATAAATATATATATATATATATATATATATATATATTAATATTTATTTTACTGGAAAGCATTTTGGGCAGACTATATATATCACACACATATATATAATATACATTTTATATATATTTTTGTGCATTGAAATAATGGTGGAAATTTTTATTTTGGATGACTATATAAATATCAGTATATATATAAAACATTTTAGAATAACATTTTATCTTGGTTTTTAAACCCTAGAGGAATGTTGTTGTTTAAAGTTTTGAGCAGAGTGTATATTGAACGAAGGTCTTAAGCAATGGTTTGGGAGGAGGGGTGATGGCCAAACAATGGCCACCCTCTTTGTTTTGAGCAGTAGGTTGGGGGGGAGGGGGACGGACCCCCCACTCACCATCGAATGGTGGGTGGGGCATCCACCCCACCCCCCTTCATAGTCTCCCTTGAAACAAAACAAACTTTGATGTGTTTTTTTTTGTTTTCAAACATGTGTAGGATGGCGGCGGCGCCACACCAAAGGCTGACCCACCCCTCTGTCTCTCAGTTTGGCCCTTGGCCGCCAACGGGTTTCTGACCTGCACAATGCTTTCACATTATATATATATACGTGTATCTACCTGAAATAAAACTATATTTGGTTATATATCCAGTATTTATAATAACCTATATATATAAACAAAAAAAAGGGCTGACTTAGAACATATACCTAATGTATATACCTCCGGGAGTAGTCATCCATGGCTACCTCCCTCTTAGCCCTGCAAACAAACAAAGAAGAAATAAATGAGTTGAGATGAGAGATAGAGAAATATAAAGAAAATAATGGGAGAAAAGAATAGGGTTAGGGTATTTTTCTCCATAAGGATATTAATTTTTTATTGGGGAAAACTTTTAGGGCTAGTGGGATTTTAAAATTAGATTTTATTCTTTCTCTCTCCCTTTTGACTTATACACTTTTTATTTTATTTTATTTTATTTGGGTTTAGGGGTAAGTTCATTATAAGTGGGTTTGTTTTATTTAGTGGTGTTATTTATACTAGTTGTTATTTATTTATTTATTTTTTAAAAAGTGGATAAACCACTAAAATTATATTAATAAAAAGAGTTACAAAATGCCAGATTCAGTAACGGCATACCGGCAGGAAAGAATCGGCAAAGAAAACCTCCGTTTATAGCCTAAGTTTAACAATATTATACATAATCGACTCAACAACATAGTTCGATCCAAAAATTGGGATCATGCCAGAGAATATACAATTTTTAAAAAGGAATTACAAAACATCTGGCAGGTACAAAATCCAAAAAAACTTGAACGAGATCCCCATTAATCTACTATTTCAATAACCTACAAATCTTGATCTTCAACGTGTTCATCAGCCTCTGCAAATTGAGGAGGAGGTGGCAGAGGAGGAGGCACATAGTTTAACAAAAATAGCAGTGCATTAAACACTTCCATAGCCGTGTTTGCCAATTGAGGACCCAATTCCTGCCTATGACAGTGAATGGAATTTCGGAAGGAGATGATACAATTGTTGCGAAGACCATGCGAAAAAGCATTATACAAGCAGTGTAAACCAGGAATTCGAAACAAACATCTGCAGTCAAATAACCCTCCAACAGGAGCAGACCCTTCATGCACATCGTAATCAACTAAAGCAGAATTAAAAACATTAATGGAAAAATGCACATTTTGTATAAAATTTAGCCCCAAATCCCTTACCCTGTCACCAGACTGCAAAAGATCCATTGCATTGGACAAAAAGTGGGAAGCAACCCGAGAGGGATAAATAGCAACTGGAGTAGAAAGAGCTGGTAGATTACAAACCTGGAGAATAGCATTACCCACCGATGCCTCATGAACCTGGAAGACTTCCTGCAGTGCATTAGAAGTAAAACAGCCTAGAAGGGGACGTTCCCAATTCCGGATTGGCCAAGAGAGTCTAGTATTCCGGCGAATGGAACCCATAGAAATCTGCAAAAATTTTGCTGTAGAACAGAAGACAAGATACTAACACAGCTAACAGGGCAAAGAGCAGAACCTTTTACCGAGAAGGTTAGATAACATGGAACAAAACAACTACAGCAGCAGAGAACAAAAAAGAAACCAAGTAAATGCAAAAGATGCTGCTCATGAGTCATAAATGATAGGAATGATGAAATGCCAATTTCCATGTGCGAGATCTGCCAGCCGCCTCAAGGAGTAATCAACAAGGTACAATCCGTTCGTTCGAAAACAATTCACAAAACTTAAAACGAGATCAGCTAAGCATCATGTAAACCATAGGATAATGCGTAAAATCTAAAAAATGAACCAAAATATCATGACTTAATCAATTGAATCCTTGGCCAAAATATAGCTTATATCGAGGATCTGAAGAAGAGAATTGGAAGTCCATTCGATAGCACTTTCATCAAAATTAAAAGCAATATTAGCTAGAAAATCAGCTAAAAGATTACCTTCTCGATAAGTATACTTAATTTGAAATGAATGAAACCTATTTAATAAATCTCTGCCTGACTTAAGAATATAATCTATTTTCCAACTCGGAGAAGAATTCTTGGAGAAGGCTGAAACAATATTCAATGAATCCCCTTCTACAATGATGTTAGTAAAATCATATTTTAATGCTAAATTCAAGCCTGCAATTAGAGCCAAAGCCTCAGCCTCATTATTTGTTAATGTACCAAGTTTAATTGACAAAGCTCTAAGAATTGTTCCATGCTGATTTCGAAGAACACAACCAGCACTGGAGTTTCCTGGATTACCTCTACTCGCACCTTCAAAAATTAGCTTGACAAAAGGTGCAGTGGGAGGGATCCATTTGATAACAGAACGATCAATCAAAGCTTCAGACTTAAAGCAAGAAGTATCAGGCACTTTTAACTGCTTCCAATTTTGCAAAATCATATTATCCCAGCTTGTAAAAATAAGAGAACCCGCCTTCTTTGATAACAAGGATGCTAAAGTTACTTCTGAAATAGATGTTTCAACTTTGCCCAACACAATATGAAGTGGATTAGTTACCCTTTTAAATATTCTACTATTTCTTTCTAACCAAAGAGACCAAATGACAATGCTTGGCAAGACAATCCACAAAGCAGAAAAAGTAGACTTCGAGGATAGGATAGGCCAACTTTGAAAGACTTGTAGTAAAGAACAAGGAAGAGGACCCGACCAGTTCAGTCTAGAAATAAGCCAAGACCAAACCTGTGAAGAGAAACCACAATTCAATAAAAGATGATCAACAGATTCCTCCACTTCCTGACAGAAAGGACATAAGAAGGGATTTGCAACCCCAAGCTTAACTTATCTATCGCTAGTAAGGATTCAAGAATGCAATGCTAACCATGAAAAAGCTCTTGCTTTGGGCAGACATGAAACACTCCAGCAAAGCTTATAAGGCCAAGAGAGAAGTGTATTAGAATCCTTACTAGTGATACTTAGATAACCTTGTTTAACTGTATAACGACCTGATTTCGAAGGAGCCCAGACTAACTTATCCTTTTCACCTGAGATAAATAGTCTGCGATCCTTCAAAATATTCCTAAGAAGAGTCTTTTGTTCTTCTGGAATCATGAACTCATCAAAGTTTTTCCATTTTACTGAATTAAAGGCTGAGTTAGGATCAACTTCATAATAATCTTTAACTTTTGTTCCCCACACCTGACATAACAAAGATTTAATCTCGTGAAGACCTTCTGTGTTAATTAAAGGAGGATGATTATTCCAAGAATCATCCCAGAAAAGAGCAGAACTTCCATCGTGAATAACCCAAGATAAATAAGAAGAAATAACTTCTCGACAATGTATCAAAAAATTCCACATGTGAGAACCTGCCTTTGGATTTCGAAGAGTAAATAATCTTTTAGGATTAAAAGAATCTAGATACTTAGCATACATTATTCTCCCCCATTTAGAAGTTGATTTTTCATACAAATTCCAAACAAGTTTAGCTCCGAGAGCTTTATTTTGAGCTGCAATATCATGGATGCCAGCTCCACCAAATTGTTTTGGAGTGCATATTTTATCCCAAGAAAGGAGTGGAATCTTTCTCCCCTGTAAATTAGTGCCATTCCAAAGGAATTTTCGTAACATATTCACGATAAAAGTAAGTACAATTTTTGGGACTTTTAAAACTGATAACAAATAAACTGGAATCGCTGATAAAACTATTTTAATCATCAAAAGTTTACCTGCCAAAGTAAGCCACTTGCCTTTCCAGGAAGATATTTTAGTTTTTATACTTGATAGAAGCTTATCCCAGAACATGTTTTTAATCAAACCCGAAAATAGAGGGATTCCTAGATACCTTGAGGGTAAAGTGTCAATTTGAAAACCAAGATGCTTAGCTATCCTACTTTGCACCAAATCAGAAGAGAAGAAAAAGAAAATTTTAGATTTACTATTGTTCACTTTTTGACCAGATACTAAACAATATTTAGAGATGACTTCCTTCAGAACTCTAGCTTCTTCCATCATAGGTTGTCCAAACAACAAAGTATCATCTGCAAACAAAGCATGCGTGATAGAAAAAGGGATTCTAGGAATATTAATCCCTCTCCAATGACCCAAAGTATTCTGACTCAGAATTAGTCTACTCAAACCTTCAGCCATTAAAATAAAAAGAAAAGGGGAAAGAGGATCTCCCTGTCGTATGCCTTGAGAAGATTTAAAAAATTCAGATTGCATGTCATTAATCAACACTGAAAAATTGACACCAGTAATACAGGATTGGATCCATTTACACCATTTAGAAGAGAAACCAAATTTGAGTACTTTGAATAAAAAATCCCAAGATACTTTATCATAAGCTTTTAGCATATCCAATTTAATCATCATTGCAGGAAGTTTGTGTTGATGAATTGAATGGATTACCTCATGAGCGATCAAAGCACCTTCTAAAGTTTCCTTGCCTGGGACAAAACCGCCTTGTTCATCAGAGACAATTTTTGGAATTAGTGAAGCTAGTCTTAATGTTATTGCTTTGGAAATGATCTTATAAAAGGTATTACATAATGAAATGGGTCTGAAATCAGCAAAGGAGGAAGGAGAATTGATTTTAGGAATCAAAGCAATTAATGTTGAGTTTATCTCTCTCAGAACAGTTCTATTTCGCTGAGCTTCTTCTACAGCCAGCCAAATATCCTTGCCCACAAAGTCCCAGCATTTTTGAAAAAAAAGAGGAGTAAAACCATCGGGGCCAAGTGATTTATTTGGTTCTAAGGAGAAGACTACTGCCTTAACTTCTTCCATGGTAAACTTTTTCATCAATTCCAAATTATCTGCAGGGGAAATGAGAGTAGGAATATGATCCAGGACTTCAGAAACAGTTGTACTAGGGATCTGAATTAGATCTTTAGAGAGTAGTTTCTGAAAATAGTTGATTCCTTCTTTTTGGATAAGAGAAGCATCATGTAAAATGTTACCCATAGAATCTTTAATGGAGAAAATAGAATTTTGATGCCTTCTTAGCATGGTCGAGACATGAAAAAACTTAGTATTTCGATCCCCTTCCTTTAGCCATACTTCCCTAGATTTCTGCTTCCAAAAGAGTTCTTCCCGAGATAAAATTTCCTCTAATTGTGCTTGTAACATTTTTATATTTTGAAAAGATGCATTATCCATGCCATTAGAGATAATTGTTTCATTTAACTGTTGTAATTGAAGTTGTAGGGCTGCTTTTTGGGAAAAAATGTTACCAAAAGAGGATTTATTCCAATTCATAATTTTTTTCCTTATAAATTTTAAACATTCATTAACCCAATACATACGTGAACCAGTGACAAAAGGAGCATTCTTCCACCAGGATTCTAGTAAGGATAGGAAATGTTTATCTCTAAACCACATAGCTTGGAATTTGAATGAGGACCTTATAGTTTTTTGTTTCCCGAAAGTGACACCAAGTTGAACAGAAATAGGAAAATGATCTGAAGCTGTAAAAGGAAGAAAAGAAGTACCTGAAATATTTGCCTCAAGACACCATTCAGGAGAAAAAAGAAACCTATCCAATCTTTCTGTTATATTTAAAAAGCCATTCCTCCTGTTTGACCAAGTGAAACTCCCATTGAGTAGCGGGCTATCTAGTAATGCATTATCAGCTATGAACCCCTTAAAGTCCTCAATTACCCTCTGGGGTGGGGAGATTCCACCTGTCTTTTCTGACAGACAAGATAAAGCATTAAAATCTCCCCCTAAAATAACTTTCTCTCCAGACAAATTCTCTAGAAGTGCTGTGAGAGTATCCCAACAATGTTTTTTTTCTCTAGTTGCAGTAGGACCATAAATATTAAATAACCAAAAATTAACAGAGGAAGAAGTAATCCTAACCAAAAGAAAATTTGGAACAGAGCAAATTAACTCTACTGCACACACTGTACTATCCCAGAGAACAACCAGCCCACCGGAGGCTCCTTGAGAGGGAGAATGAATATACTTCCATTTCAACCAGCTTGGGAAAATTCTATCAGCTTGAGAAATTGATAATTTTGACTCTTGGAGCATGAAAATATCTACACCTGAGGAATCTAATTGATGCTTAATCAAGCATCTTTTGTTAGGGGCATTAATGCCCCTAACATTCCAAGAGAGGAGCTTCATTGCTCGCAGGGAGAGTTCCTTACTCTCCCCGATCTCAGACATGTTTCCAAAGTGGCCTGCAGGCCCGCTTTTATTTCTTCTTGTGTTTTAAAAGATTTTGGTTTACGTCCTCTCTTAGAGGGAGAGAGAGAGCTCTGTTTAGTAGGTGAATCCTGACTCAACGATTGAGAAATGGAAAGTTTGGATGAAAAATCATATACCTCACTATTGTCTCTTAAAATAGCAGAATGTTCTTCCTTCCCCTTACTAAAGCAACTCTCAGGATCGACACCAGGAATAGGGGTATTTACATAAAGTGAATTACCAATAATAGAACTTGGCTGTTCTGCTATCACCTCATCTGCCAATTCATCAATAAGATCAGAAGCAACATTACGAATAGTGTTTTCAACAAAAGCTTGTGCTTCCTCTTCAGTAAAAGGAAATCCATTCGATTCTAAAGCAGGCAGTTCGTTTACTACATCACTTGAACAATTTGCCTCAGAATTAAAAGAATTGAACAGACATTTCTTAATGTTATCACTAGGAAAAGCAGGAGTTTCAATATCTTCAGGTTTACCAATTACAAATTCAAAAGAACAGTCGTCCTCTAACCCTATAGCAGTCTGAAGAGCTTCTTCAAAAATGGTAGCATTGACAAAATGATTAAGAGATGCTTCCCCTATATTAACAGAATCTAAATTGTCCTTATCATAAAACACTTCTTCAGAGTCGTCACAAGATTTAGTTGAATGCAATACTTCCTCTTTATCAATCGCCATAGGGTTTTCAAAAACAATTACCTGTTTCCAATTTCCAAATTTAGAGTGGAACTCAACAAATTTGGGAAAGGGGAACGAACTATTGAGGACTATTGAAAACCTAATTGGTAGATCTGGTTTTTCAAAAGAGGACAAATCATGCTTAATGAAGAAACCCAGTTTCTTAGCGCAAAATTCAATAATGGAAAAATCCCGATATTCCAGAGGTAAATTCAGCAAAGAGATCCAAAAAGGAACAAAGTTCATATTAGCTTTAACTGGATCAAAATTTGGTTCCCATTTTTGGAGACAAATCCCTTTGCCACGATAAAACCACAATTTTTGACTAAGGGTTTCATTTCGGAAACCCCCATTATAAAAAACCACTGTAAAAACACATAAATCTTTGTTCAAAAAGAAGACATCCGAAACCCCTTTCCATGTAACCCTAACCCATGCAAGAAATTCATCAAAATTAAATGTAGGGTTCCAAACTTTACCAATAAGGGCTCGAGAAGTAAGATCTTGCACAGAGGGAATGACCATATCCTCCGGGATATCAATGTTTACAATGTCTATGGAAGCCCTTTCCTCCTGAACAGGAACATCGTCAACACGAGTCTGGGCAGATTTAGCTGATTTTTCCCTCCACACCTAACGGACTCCAGAACCTGGATGCGTTGAAGTGAAATGAAATTGATAGCCATTAAGCCTTTCAGCATACCTAGGGTTTTGGAAGCGAGGAGGGTCAGGACGCCCCAGAGGTCGTCGTTGTTGAACATGGCGAACATCCTCTCGAAACCTTCTACGCTCATATTGAGGAAAAAAGGAAGGCCGCTGTGCCCTAAGTGCCTCAAAAAACAAACTTTCTTGTGAAGGCAAAGGTCTTCGTTTGAAGACCCTATAATTTTGTTGCATTATTTTTGTCGCACTAGTTGTTATTTATTATCTAGGGATGGAAATTAAATTCTTCTTATTGATTTCTTTAGCTCTTTAGAGTTTAATTAATTGAGCTAGGGGAAAATATATTGGTTTAATTTAATTATTAGTTTTGGGGTTTATATTTTTCTTATAAGTTACCCTTCAAATTTTAAATATTGTAATTTCCTCTATTCTAATTCAATTCAAATTAATTTAATCATATGTGAGATTTCATCGAAAGGGGATATTTTAATTTATTTAATCTTGTTGTTTTAATTAATTATTTAATTCTTTCAACCTACTTTAGTGAGCTTAGGGAACCTTTGATTAAAATTTTGTTATTAGAATAATCCCTATACACGCCAGAGAGGCGTTATGCTACCAGATTTTTCTAGGATCTAGGGTCATATTTACTTAGCGATTTTAGACCTTGTGTAGAGAAATGTTTGAAATTGATGTTGTAAGTAAGTGGTTATTCAATTCTATTATGCTTTAGAATTAAGGTTCAATTTTGACTCGTATCGAAATCTCGTCGCTCACCTAGGAAAACTTAAGGTTTCGATCATTCAATCCTAACCCTAAAGGCGACGCTTCTCACATCGCATTGATCCCCCTTAGTTGGCTTCCATCACATAGGGGAATGCACATGTTATCGCATTACCCCAAAATTTGATTGACATGTTTACACCTTATTGCCACCGAGGACACTGACACATGCGAGGGGGTTTTTAGGGATGCATAGAATTTTTTTAATTTTTCGTGTCATGACCACATGACAAATGTGGACATGACACATGTGTTGCATTTCGTGACTGCATGGGAAATGTGGGCATGATTTTTCGTATCAGAGCCCAAGTTTAAACACTGGGCTTGTTTGGGCATGTTACTTATTCCACAAATTCTTCTGATTTGTGACTACTTTATTCTTGTAGGATGCCACCTAGAACGAGGTAAGTGTGTTCACGCTATACTGCATCTGTAGAGGTGCATAGTGACTCATCAGCTAAGGGTTAGGGACCACTGGTACGACAGGCACCACATGCACCTGATATCGGACCACATATCTTACAAGCATTATAGGTGGTGTTAGATAGTTTACCATTGGCTACAGTTGAGCCACGTATCGAGCCATGTGTTGAGCCTGACATTGATCCACGAGAGGAGCCATGTGCTGATTCACGTGTGGAGCCATGTGTAGAGCCCCATGTCAAGCCGCAAGTGGCGTCACATGTAGAGCCTTATGTTGAGATACCTGACATGACATCGGAGGAGGTTGGTTCGACTTATAGAGCTCATAGCAGGAGCCCTCTATATCATGTGAGGTGAGAGGAGGCGATGAGAGTAGAATAGGTTTTTCACAGCCCCTATGGTTATGGTGTGGATGAGCCTATCTAAGGACACAGAGACTGTG
The DNA here is from genome assembly GCA_027924645.1 of Cunninghamia lanceolata. Taxonomy (NCBI): domain Eukaryota; kingdom Viridiplantae; phylum Streptophyta; class Pinopsida; order Cupressales; family Cupressaceae; genus Cunninghamia; species Cunninghamia lanceolata. Next base: position 10,015,590 of record BSBN01000032.1, read on the forward strand.
GGGACCCCATCAGAGATTTACTAAGGTTGAATCCACCCACCTTCACAGGGACCATAGAGGGAGCCAAGGCAGAGGCTTGGCTTATCAGTTTAGACAGGTACTTTGCATTGCATCCTTACGAGGGCAACATGAAGGCACGTGTGGTGGTTCACCTATTGAGAGACACAACAACAACTTGGTGGCACACTGAGGAGTGCAAGCACCACTTATCTTTGGATACACTTTCATGGGACACTTTTATTGTGCATTATCTATCGGACCACTACAAGAAGCGTCGTATTAATGAGTTCCATGATTTATAGCAGTGAGGTTCTATGGTAGCACAGTATGAGGGTAGGTTCATAGAGTTGTCTCATTATGTAGAGCATCTCCATGATGAAAAACTTTTGGTTCACAAGTTTATTAGAGGTTTGAATCAGGGGATATCAGGGCCAGTGCACATGGCAGACCCCCAGGCCTTAAGCGAGGCTACCGAGAAGGCATACATAGCAAAGGAGATTCAGGGACAAGGTCAGAGTTCATGCCCTCAGTTTTAGGAATGTAGCCAGTAGCAGCAGCAGAATTTTCGTAGACCACCACCACCACCTCAGAGAGGAGGGCTTAGTTCTGTACCTTTACCTCCTAGGCCTCCATAGCAGTAGCAGTAGTTTCAGCAGAGGTCCAGACCCTAGTAGAGGGCACAGGGAGGACAGAATCACGGTTGGTAGCAGCAGGGCCCATGTAGAGATCAGAGACAATAGGGACCACCTACGGGACCTGCTAGGTCACAACAGTTTTACAAGGGTTCTTAGGGGTCCACGGGTTAGACTGGACAACAGCAGAGTAGTAGGACACAAATTGGATAGGTACAGGCTCAGGGCCCTTGCTATGTTTGTGGTGGGGCAGGACATTTAGCTAGGGAGTGCCCACAAGGCTTTACGGCAGGGGGACAACCTCATATAGGAGGTTCAGAGCAGATAGTTGGTGATGTGGGTAGATCCCACCGTATTTTTGCAGTAGTTGATAACTGCCAGCTAACTTTTAGGCCTCAGTTATCGAGACATCAGGTATGATTGGGGATGTCCCCATTGCTATTTTTTTTGACTCTGGCACTACTGATTCATTTATATCTCCATCATTAGTGGAGCGTTATAGGTTGGTAGCCTCTAGGCAGGGTGATAGGTGGGAGGTTGAGTTCACCACTGGGGCCAAGATATGCCTTTAGGATCCTATGGTGTAGTTTTAGGCATGGATTGGCTTGCAGCTCATATAGCCAAGCTAGATTGTCATCGAAAGGTGATTAGTTGTTTAGATGATCATGGCACGTTAGTCAAGGTAGTGGGCAATTAGAAGCCCATGATAGTTCGTATGATATCCGCTCAGTAGCTTAAGCACTACATGTGGAAGGGATGTCAGTTGTTTGTCATCACGGTTAGTGATAGATCTAAGGATGAGCCAGAGGCATCTCTAGATGACCATCCTATATTGAGGGAGTTTGCCAATGTCTTTCTGCCATAGTTACCAGGTATGCCTCCACGTAGAGAGGTAGACTTCCACATTGATCTAGTGCTGAGTGCAGAGCCAGTGTCTCATGCACCCTACAGGATGACCACACATGAGCTCAAAGAGCTCAAGTTGCAGTTAGAGGAGTTGTTTGAGAAGGGGCACATCCGACCTAGTGTTTCACCATGGGGCACATAGGTTATCTTCGCGAAGAAGGATGGGTCTCTTAGTCTATGCATGGATTATAGGTAGCTTAATAAGGTGATGATGAAGAACCGTTATCCTCTGCCTAGGATTGATGACCTTTTTGATCATATGGAGGGAGCTAGAATGTTCTCTAAGATAGACTTGAAGTCTGGTTATCACCAGTTGTGCATAACAGAGCTGGACATCCATAAGACTACCTTCCAGACTTGATATGGCCACTATGAGTTCATTGTGGTACCCTTTGGCTTGATGAATGCCCATGTAGTGTTCATGAGTCTCATGAAAGGGGTGTTCCGCACTTACTTGGATCAGTTCATGATCATTTTCCTTGATGATATTTTGATCTACTTGCAGACTGAGGAGGAGCATGAGGATCACTTGCATCAGGTTTTGCAGTGCTTGAGAAAGCAACAACTTTATGGCAACTTGGCGAAGTGTGCCTTTTTTAGGACCGAGGTGCAATATTTGGGGTACATCCTATCTGGCAATGGTATCTCCATAGATCCATTGAAGATCAAGGCTATCAGAGATTAGCCAGTGCCCACTAGAATGACAAAGGTCAGGAGTTTCATGGGGTTAGCCAGGTATTATCTCATATTCGTAGAGGGCTTTTCCAGGATAGCGCACCCCATCACTTCTCTTCAATGGAAAGGGAAGGGCTTCACTTGGACTAAGCAGTGTGAGAGGGCCTTTGGGGTCCTCAAGGAATGTCTTACTAGCACTCCCATTTTAGTGGTTCCTGATCCTGTAGAGGATTTTGTGGTTTGTATAGATGCATCACTTGAGGGTTTGGGAGCTATACTTATGCAGGGTGGTAGAGCGATTGGGTATGAGTTGCGAAAGCTCAAGACCCATGAGATGAACTACCCCACTCACGATTTAGAGATTGTAGTAGTGGTTCATGCTTTTGTTCGTTGGAGACACTTTCTTTTGGGTCATCGCTTTAAGCTTCATTCGGATCATCACAATCTTCAATACATATTCATGCAGCCAAATTTGAATGCCCGCCGTTGGATGGAGTTTCTTTGTGAGTACGAATTTGATGTCCACTACATCAAAGGGAAGGAGAACGTGGTTGCCGATGCCTTGAGTCAAAGGGCCCTTGTGGGCAAGTTTGAAGGATATTCACTTGAGGTAGATGGATTACTTAGACATTGACAATGCATCTATGTACCCTGTGCTGGCGACCTACTTGCAGTAGTTCTTTTAGAGGCTCACAAAGCACCTTATACAGCACACCTGGGGGTGAAGAAGATGCATGCAAACTTGCGACCATTGTACCATTTGGTGGGTATGAGAAGAGATATTGTAGAGTATGTTGCTCGCTGCCTTGAGTGCCAGAGGGTCAAAGTCAAGCATCAGTATCCAGTAGGTCTTTTATAGCCTCACAAGATACCTGAGTGGAAATGGGACACAATTTCCATGGATTTCATTGCTGGTCTTCCTATGTCATCTCGTCGCCATGATGCCATCATGGTGACGGTTGACAAGTTGACCAAAGTGGCACGTTTCTCATCTGTATGCACAATGTACAATGCACCATCAGTGGTGAGAGTAATCTTGGATGAGATTGTTAGATTACATGGGGTACCTCACCGCATCATTTCTGACAGAGACTCAGTTTTCACATCAGCCTTTTGGAAGGCATTGCAACAGGTGTTGGGCACACAGCTCAACTTCAGTTCAACATATCACCCTAAGACAGATGGACAAACAAAGAGGGTGAATCAGGTTCTAGAGGATATGCTTCGTATGTACGTTATGGATCACCAGTCTAGATGGGAAGAGTATCTGTGTCTAGTTGAGTTTGCCTACAACAATGGGCATCACAGCTTGTTCGGTATGCCTCATTTTTAGGCCTTGTATGGAAGACCTTATAGAACACCCTTGAGTTGGGACCGTATTGAGGACAGGGTTGCGATAGGACCAAAGTTGGTGTAGGATATGGAGCAGTAGGTGACCTTGATTAGATAGAGACTTTAGGAGGCATAGGATCAACATAAGAAGTATGTTGATGCTAAGAGATTAGATCAGAGCTTCTCAGTAGGGGACATAGTATTCTTAAGAGTACGATCGCACAAGAGTCCAATCCATTATGGAAAGGGCTCTAAGCTTGCACCATGTTTTGTTGTGCCTTTTGAAATCTTGGAGCGGATAGGACCCGTAGCCTACCGTCTAGCCTTACCACCTACCCTGTCGCGCATCCACGATATTTTTCATGTATTTGTTTTACAGCGTTACATATCTGATTTATCTCATGTATTGGATTGGAGTACTCTATAGGTAGAGGCAGACGAACAGTTGGCTTTGGAGCCAATTCACATATTGGCTCATCAGACACTGGGCCTTCGAGGTCGAGAGCTAGACCAGGTTAGAGTCTAGTGGGACAGGTACGATGAGGTCACGATGACATGGGAGGATGCAGCTAAATTGAGGGCACTTTATCCTCACCTCTTTGACAACTTCTAGGAGGAAGTTTAGTTTTAGCGAGGGAGGATGTGAGGCCTACCATTTCACTCCCTTATTTCGATCATTTTATATTACTGTTGGAGACACATTTTAGACTTTTGGGGACTGTTGATCCCGATATGCAGGATTATTAGACTATATGCTTTTACTTTTCATTACTTGTGTTTAGCATGATTGTGATGAGACTAGATCTTGATTTGATTCACTTACAATGAGTTGACATGTGATATACTTATGATGTTATTTGTGATATTAGTTGTGACATTATGTTATGGATTATTATGCGATTTTATTTTGAGATGGATTATAGAAATGCAAAATTATGAATCTAATTATGATGTGATTGTATGATTGTTTTATATGATTATGTGATGGTGTGAGCGTATGTTTCCCTTGCTTCGGCTATGATATACATGTTGGATTAATCTTTTGTTTAAGTGCACAGGTGTTCTAACTAAGCCACGGATAATCAGAGATTATCCCACATATTTTGTGAATTCTCGTGTTAAGCCGATCTCGTTCCAAGAGGAACCAAGATCAACTGTGTTATGCATGATAAAATTTTGTAATGTTTATGTGTTGTGATGTTTGGGATAGGTCTACCCCTTTTATATTTGATTGTATTTTGGTGTTGTAAAGGTGTAATGTTTAATTGATTTTATTTTTGTGACCCCTTTTTATGTGATTTTACTCACCCTATGGTGCTCAAAATGGGTTAAAAGTGACCCTGGATTGTACCCCTAGGGTCTAGGGACCATTTGAGCTTGTCTAACCTTAGGATAACTCCCATTTGGTCACTTAAAATTCACCCTAAAGTAAAGTGACAAAAATAGAAGTTTGAGAAGGAGTGGAAGGTTGGGTCAAACACTCAACCTTACCCACACCTCTTCCCAATGCTTGGGGGAGTCTTCAAGACCCCTAAATTGTGGAGGACTCAACTCCAAGGCTCTCTCACATTGGTGAGGGTACCTTGGGGTTTTGTGGGCTTTCATGGGAGGATATGATTGGGGCACTTGTAGTACCCACATTATTCTTTGGTTCCACTTTTCTCTCCCACATGTGTGAGAGAGCACAAGTGGAGGGGGCAAGACTTGGTGGAATGGGAGGATGACATGTGTCACCACCACATTCCATGAAGCTTGCAAGTGGTTGTGAAAAGGAAGGAGGAGGTGACATGTCACCTCTCCATTTCTCAAGGCTCATGAGGAGAACCTATTTTAATCCCTCTTGAAGAGAGGGAGGGGGTTGTTGATTTGTTTTCAATTTTAAATTTTATTTGAATTTGGGGAGAGAGTTAGAGAAAATTTTGGAGGTTTATTTGGAGGACTTGGGGGTGGAGTTAGAAGGGCTCTTCTTCAACTATCTTCCTTGTGGGCTATTTAAGGTAGGATTCAAGGCTTGATGCCTTTCCTTATGTAATTTACATTTCTAGTGTGATGGTTTGTGTGTGCATATTTTTGCATTTTGTTGTTGTGGGGATTTTTATGGGTGTTGTAAGAGCCTCTCCATTTGGAGAAAATGCTCAACATGTGTGGGGTGGGGGAGGAGTTAACCTCCTCGAGGTGACCTCCTAGTTTTTTGGTATTTTAGTCTTGAGGGCAAGTTATGAATATGAGCATTTTTGAATGGATTGAGAACTGTGGAGAAATTTGTGGAATTTTGTATATATGTGTTTGTTTGAGGCCTTGTTAAAGTTGAGTTTTTGAGATATTGAAGTGGCACTCTTGATTTGAGTGATGTCCACTCCCCTACCCCTTTAAACTCATTTCTATGAGTTGTGTTTTGTGCAAGCCATGGGTGTTCTTCATGTTATTTGTTTTCAGTGTTTTGTTGTGAAGTGGAGTGAAGTGTTCCTTGTGTGTGGATGACCTCCAAGCTCAGGGGTAACTCATGAGTGGGTCTATGGTAGGGAGGAGAGTGGTACTTCATGGCTTGTTTTCCCTCCTTGTTAACTATTGTAGGTTTACTGTTGGCCTTGGAGTTTTTGGAGGATGAGCACTGCATAGTTTTGTTCATTGTGATTTTGGCTATTGTGAGCCATGGGCAAGTTTGGCCTTTGTGTGGTTTGTTTCAAGAAAAGAGAGATGACTTTTTCTCTCTTAATATGTAAACTTAAAATGACTATATTGAGTTGTAATTATTTATTTTGAAGTTGAAAATAAAATATAGTGGCTGTTTTGTGTTATGGGGTTATGGAAATGTTGTAAATGAAAGAAAAAAAAATGCATGTGATACTATATATTGGTTGTTAAAATTTGTTTAATTGGTTCTCCATTTTATATGTCTTTTTTAGAGAAAGAATTTGTTAGATGGTGATTTTTGTTCCAAAGAGAAAATAATAAGCTTAGTGTTGTTGCCTTTCTTATATATATATATATATATATATATATATATATATATATATATATATATTGTAAAATAAAGAAAAGAATTTATTCATGCGTTTAAATGAAAATAAAAACAACTTTGTTATTTTGTTTACCAAATTGATTCAAGTAATATTGTACAAATACATTTCTGCATAGATAGATATACAAATGTAATATATATATATAAACCTTTATTATTATTAATATTTATTTTACTGGAAAGCATTTTAGGCAGATTATATATATCACACACACACACACACACACACACAGATATATATATATATATATATATATATATATATATATATATATATATATATATATATATATATATATACTTGAAATTTTATTCTGGTTGACTGTATAATATTAGTATATATATATATATATATAACATTTTAGAATAACATTTTATCTTGGGTTTTAAACCCTAGAGGAACGCTGCTATATAATGTTTTGAGCAGAGCGTATATTGAATGAAGGTCTTAAGCAATGGTTTGGGAGGAGGGGCGATGGCCAAACAGTCGTAGCCCTATTTTTTTTGAGCAGTAGGTGGGGGGGGATGGACCCCCACCCACCATTGAATGGTGGGTGGGGCGTCCACCCCACACCCTTCATAGTCTCCCTTGAAACAAAACAAACTTTGCTGTGTTTTTTTGTTTTCAGACCTATGCTAGATGGTGGTGATGCCACACCAAAGGCCGACCCACCCCTCTGTCTCTCAGTTTGGCCCTTGGCCACTGACGGGTTTGTAACCTGCAGCGTGCTTTCACATTAATTATATATATATAAACAAAAAAAGGGCTAACTTTGAACATGTATACCTAATGTATATACCTCTGGGAGTAGTCATCCATGGCTGCCTCCCTCTTAGACCTGCAAGCAAACAAAGAAGAAAGAAATGAGTTGAGATGAGAGATAGAGAAATAGAAAGAAACTAATGGGAGAAAAGAATAGGGTTAGGGTATTTCTCTCCATAAGGATATTAATTTTTTATTGGGGAAAACTTTTAGGGCTAGTGGGATTTTAAAATTAGATTTTATTATTTCCCTCTCCCTTTTGACTTATACACTTTTTATTATTTTTTATTTTATTTGGGTTTAGGGGCATGTTCATTTATAAGTGGGTTTGTTTTATTTAGTAGTGTTATTTTTACTAGTTGTTATTTATTATCTAGGGATCGAAATTAAATTCTTCTTATTGATTTCTTTAGCTTTTTAGAGTTTAATTAATTGAGCTAGGGGAAAATATATTGATTTAATTTAATTATTAGTTTTGGGGTTTATATTTTTCTTATAAGTTACCCTTCAAATTTTAAATATTGTAATTTCCTCTATTCTAATTCGATTCAAATTAATTTAATCGTATGTGGGATTTCATCGAAGGGGTTTATTTTAATTTATTTAATCTTGTTGTTTTAATTAATTATTTAATTCTTTCAACCTACTTTAGTGAGCTTAGAGAACCTTTGATTAAAATTTTGTTATTAGAATAATCCCTATACATGCCTGAGAGGCATTATGCTGCCAGATTTTCCTGGGATCTAGGGTCAAATTTACTTAGCAATTTTAGACCTTGCGTAGAGAAATATTTGATGTTCTGCAAACTTGATGTTGTAAGTAAGTGGTTATTCAATTCTGTTATGCTTTAGAATTAAGGTTCGATTTCGACTCGTATCGAAATCCCGTCACTCACTTAGGAAAACTTAGGGTTTCGATCATTTGATCCTAACCCTAAAGGTGATGCTTCTGGCATCGTATTGATCCCCCTTGTCAACTTCCATCACATAGGGGAATGCACATGTGATCGCATTACCCCAAAATTTGATTGACATGTTTACGCCTTATTCGTATTGCCACCGAGCATGTTGACGCATGCGAGGGGGTTTCTACGGATGCATGGAACTTTTTTTAATTTTTTGTGTCCTGACCACATGACAAATGTGGACATGACACGTGTGTTGCATGTCGTGACTGCATGGGAAATGTGGGCATGACAAAGAAACAATTAAATAAGTGGTATTATTTAATTTAGAATGATTTTGGAAGAACTAATTAAATAATTAGTATTATTTAATTTGTTGGAGGATTTGGAGGAATTTAGGGGTTTTAATTAAATAAATTAATTTTATTTAATTGTTGGAAGAATATGAATCAAATAAATAAAGGGTAAGTGCAAGAAGATTGGGGGCCAAAAAGTGGGCAAATTAATTTCAAAATAAATTAAGTCATAACGCGAGCGCGTTATAACGCGCTCGCATTATGGCTTGGTAATGACAAGCCTAAGGCTCGTCATTACCAAGCCATAACACGCTCGTGTTATGACTTCCTATAAATATAAAAAAAAAGGTTTTCAATTTCATTTCTTTCTGTTTTCTCCTTTCTACCCGCAGCTTGCAAACCCTCGAAAGTGCGCTCGCATTTTGCAAAACACCATTCAACACAAAAAGCTTATCGATTTGTCACCAAAATGCCTCCGCGACGTCGAGCACACCATAGGGGTGAGTTATATTTGTTTTTTTGTTTGAATTTATTTCTAAATAGGTAGGTTTTTGTTGATTTTTGATGTATATTTCGTTAATTGTCAGGAAATGTTAATGCTCCTCCTCCTCCTCCTCCTCCTCCTCAAAATCCACAAAATCTTGAGGAGGAAATACCTGCAGAACAACAACCTCCTCCATTCATTCCTCGACATGCCCTTGGAACACAAGAAAATATAATGGGGCAAATTGAAAACAACAAATAGGAAATTGAAGATATAATTGCAAGGTTGAAAGATCCTTCCACTTCAACCTTGCATAGGTCCACGCTTGCTGAATCTCTTGAGTCTATGTTATCAAATGTAGATTCAATTAGCAAGCAAATAACTAGTTGGACGGATAAAAAGAGAGAGTTTAGAGATTACTATGCAGACAAGTTATCATACCAAGATGTGAAAAAATTACAAATTATAAAATTAGACTTGTGTTCAATTTTCACAAACCCACAAACAAATCAACCTCCACCCATTACATGCAAGAGGTTCCCTATCCAATAGTGCAACAACCAAGCGATAAGGGATAATTTCAGGCAAAGGTGGTGGATGGTTTTTGACCATCCTCCATGCAATAATAATGAGGTCCCGCAATACTTTTTGAGGAAACTCTACTGCGAGTTTGTCCTCAATAAAGTGCCAAACTATTTTGATATGTGGGACTTCCAGGGTAGAGGTGGGGGGTCAGCACAAGATAGACCAGGGGCATGTCTTGACCCACAGCGGGTAGTGAGACGAGTAATCAGCAGACCAGCCCATGAGCATGTTTCTATCCCTTCCATTGTGAATGAGAGTGTTGAGGTTGATACACTTCAGTCGATTAGTGCCTTGACCCAGAGCATCATAGAGCATGCCGGTCTTGTAACACAGAGTGGGTTGGGAGATAGTGCGAGGAGTAGGGTCCCACCCCATACTTGCCAGGCTTGCGGGTCAGCCTGTGGTTATGACCCCATGGACAGTCAGGATGCAAGTGCACAAGCTACATCTGCAGCTGAGCAGATGGTGATGACAGATACCCTCCTGAGTGAGACTTTCAGCCTTGATACTCAGGTAAATATTAGCAAGTTTATTGAATTTAATTTATTAAATTTTATTTTTCAAATACAAGATTAACTAATTTAAATTGATGATTTTAATGAAATTTTAGGGTCATAGCGTCAATGCAGTTTTTAGTGGTTCTCCACCTACATTTTTCACTAGATCATCTACTGTCGAGGTATGTAACTAGTAAACAATTATAAATATTACATGCGAATAGCATCGTTATATGAATGGTATTCTAATTTTTGATTTTGGATGTTGAATAGGTTAATACTGTAGATTTCATGGCAACACCTGCCAGCGGTGGTGGACTTCAAAGCTTTACGGAGGTAATAAAATAAATAATTTAATGAATGAATTGTACTTACTAAATTTTTGTATGTGATTTGTGTGCTTTATTGTGTGTACTTCCATGTTTAGATGAACGTGTGTGTATGTTAGGAGCCATGATTTGCATCACTATTATAGTTTTTGTAATTGAATAATGTTATTTTATTTCCAGATGATGCAGGCTATGGAGACACCTCCCCATGTTCATAGGGCAATGGAGCAGGGTGTGGCCTCTGCAATTCATAGCTCCATGGCATTGACACGGGTATGAGGTAGATTAGTAAATTTCAATTTACATTCATTGTTATAGTTGTCTATTTTTGAAAAATCAAAAGATTATTGATTTGAAGTTTAATTTCTATCTGGATGGTTTCTATAGGACATGACATCACCAGGGCCTATTCTTACTATTGAGGCAAGCGAGGAGACAGATTATATGTTAGCGGTAAGTGATTATTTTGTTAAATGTTTCATTTTTTATAACATGTAATTTCTATATATTAATGTCTATACTTTTTATTGTAACAGGTAAAGATGCAGGAAGAACTAAATAGGAGGAGTAGCCCTCGGGTTCGTAGTAGACCACCCACATGCGCGTCTCCATCCCCTAGAAGATCAAAGTTGCTCGTGATTTATTCTCTTCACCAGCCAGAGGGGAATGACTTTTTATTGTGTTCCTTTGTTGTATGCCTATATGGCATTTGTGGACATATATTTTGTATTGTACATAGTTGACATTGTATGCCTATATGGCATTCTTGTAAGCCCATATGGCTATTTTGTATATATCTTATACTTATATCGACATATATTGATGTATGCCTATATGGATATTTGGTTAATACAAATCTTTTTTATTGATGGCATCCATACTTGCATTATAATCCACGTTTGAATGGATATTTGTAGATGGCTACTTCAAATATTTAAAGTCCGATTGTATTACATAGGATGTTTGCATTTTCTTTGATAGGCTTGATAGGCCATGGATTACATGATGGTGTTTGATGGAAAAGTATGGTACTAGAAGACTCTAGTTCATTCTTAATAGGCTTGTGATTGATAATATCTTTGCATGATTGCACTTGATCTTGGATCATGGGCATGTTGTTAGGATTTTGATTGCATTGTGGTGTTTGATGGATAGGCATGGTACTATGTGAGTTTTGGATAGGCTTGGGAGATGTACACTAATTGAATTTGTGATTTCTAGTTTGAGATTTTTCCTCCACTAGAAGTCCTTGGAGGAAATCTAAAAAGGATGATTTGGATGTAGTGGGTTTGGATTGATGGGATAAGTTGGAATGTAAGGATTATGAGATGGAGGATTTGAATAGGATACATAGGATAAACAGTTCTCACATGCGGTTGGGATTGGAGATATGAATTGAATATGAGGACCTTGGTCTAAAGTGGTTCTTCCCTTACCAAAGGTACCATAAGGATGACCATTAGATGTGTATTTAGGATTGGCATGATAGCTAGTGCTAGTCATTTCTTGTTTGAAATATTCTTGCATGTTCATGAGTGGGAGATGAAGGTTTATGGAAAGTTTGCATGTAATGATCTCATAGTTAATGCTATTGTCATCTTGATATCATCTTGATCTACAAGACTATCATCATCATCATTGTCAAAGGGATTTTTTGATTGATTTGGATAAAAGATCTCATTTAAAGGATGCATGGTTTGAGGACCTATTTTGATTGTGATTTTGGGTTTTGCATGAGCCTCTCATAGGGTAATAGGCATAGGGTTTTTATCTTGCATAATGATTTTTTCAAACCAAGGGTCCATGATGGAAATGATTAAGGATGATAGAATGTTTGGATTTTGGACTTTGAGATGTTTACGGTTGTAAATGTTTATTGTTTGGACTCAAATTTTGTTAAATGGTTGTTTGAAAGAGGACACATCAAACACAACAATAAGATTAGTTTAAGTGTGGATGCAAATGATGTTTACTAGTTTATGAAATGAAGACATATTAGGTACATTAATTGCCTATTCTATTAAAGAGGGTGTATCAATCTATGATTGATTTGGTGAAGTCTATAAGTTATATTATTTGATATCTCAGTTTGGAACTTACTAATGTGATGATGATTTTGCATGTTTTCAATGGTTGGGATCTACAAGTTATGCATTTTTTTGGGATGCACACCTCATTGATTGTAGTGGGATGACTTGAATGCATATTGGCTATATCCACGGGATTGATTCAATGTTGATGTAGACTTTGTTATTTTTCCTTGTCTATGCTCATTTGTGCATTGGTATGTTGCGTTGGGATGAGAGGATGGATGATGAGAATGATTGGATAGTTGGTTATTGGGACTTGTAGCATGTTTATCATGATGTCATGGATATCTTAGTTGCATAGTTTAGTGTGAGTTTTTGACAGTAATGATGGTTTATCTTCTTAGATTGGAGATCTTGGTTCTGTTGATAACTGAGAGGGGGGGGGTGAATCAGTTATCCTAATTATTTCCCTTATTGAACTTTCCTTTTAATTGATGCAGAATAGAATCAAACACAAAAACATTAATCATGAAATAAGAAACACATGACACAGTATTTTTGACGTGGAAACCCTGTTAAGGGAGAAAACCACGGGGTGATTAACCCAAAATTATTCTCTGTTAGAAGAATAGGAAATTACAAAAATGGCACTTGCCAATTAGGGCTCACTGCCCGAGCACACTGCTCACAAGAGGCCCACTGCCTACAAGAAGACACACTGTCTACAAAGTGATGAGAATCACAGTCTTGAACTGATTGGAAGCATCTGCATATGCTGGAGTTCAGTTCCGGTTAGGCTCAGTACACTGATCTGCTGCACTTCATCTTTCCTCTGTTCTTTATTCTGCTATCTTTCACATACCGGATCCTTTTTGCTACCTCTGCTCTTATCTGGACTTATTCGCATATATCTCCACATCACCACACCACTCACAACTAAATCCATCCTCTATATATATCCGCACAAGTAATTTCATCACCTTTCTAGTCGGCATCCGGAACAGTCTAGTTTCTTACAAACTTTTGTTCTGTCGGCTGAATCCTTCCTCACCAAGCAATGCGGATCAAGCATATACTTGTAGATATCATTAATCATGTCGGCCAAACATGATTCATGCCTTCACAACCTCTGTCATCAACAGTAACCCATCCGGAAAGCAGTCTGATACTCTGCCAGTCAGTTCTTCCTCTGTTATCATTGTCTCTCAGGAATCCGGTACTCAACCAATCATATCTTTTTCCTTGTCCATCACCGGAGGCTAAATCCTTGGAATATACCACTCAAGGTAGTCCTCTTGACTTCCCCAAATCCGCACTGCACCAAGACACTTCCTCTGAGAGATCCGGACCAATCTGTCGGACCTGCCACATGCTCTGTTCTTCTTCACCGGACCACAACATTCTTTATTCTGACTTCCGGTAGAGACACATCATGACTTGCGGATATGTGGGATGACCTTTGTTGCCATCAATGACAACAACCATGAATCCATATAGTGTCTCTTGCCAACAATCTCCCCCTTTGGCATTGATGGCAACACTTAGTGAAAAATGACTAAGTGTTTTCACTATGCTCCCCCTTTGCTGATGCTCTGTCTTTATATACAATTTCCGGAACTCCCCCTTAGTTGGATTCCTCATTTTTCACTGCTCCTCACTCCCCCTTTGACATCAATGGCAAAGGGTAGGGTCCACATATCAAAATTTTCAAAAATTTCTTATACTTAGCCGCATATTTACATACTCACATATATTGAAGAATGTCTGCAAAGGATGTCTGCAATTGGATCATTTCTGTAGCCCAGCTTTGCTTCATTCTGTCCAAAATTGAAATGTGACCACTCAACAAAAATGCAAACGCTTCTGCCCGCTTGAGATCTGTCGGATCTTTTGTTTGGGCGGTGGTCTGAGCATCACTGATGGCCTCATGCATAGTTTCCAACTTAGGGATTATAATCCTTCTAAGTTCTCCCATCCGGTTAGTGATGTTCTTTCTTTCCTTCTCAAGATTCTTTATTTCATTCAAGACTGCAATAGTCTGACATTCTTGATTTATTATAGAGGAAGAGAGAGGATCAAAACTTTGAGATAAGCTTTGTAGCTTATCCTGTTCCTCTTTTATTTTCTTGTCAAATGCTGCTGTTGCCTTTGACCAGGATATACAAAACTTATAGATGTCACCGCCATCCTTAAGAGCATTCTCTAAGCTCTTTATTCCAATGCTTACAATCTTCCTATCCTTAGAGATTAATTCTAATATTTCTGAAAATCTCTTATCCAAAAATTCCTTCCGGACCTTTTCTTCAGCTGATTTTTCTAGAGAATCAAAATGTGTATCAATACTGCTGACTAAGGTTTTTAGATTACCGGAAGTGGAGGCTGTCGGATCTATTTGGATTGATGGCATAATCTTTACAAGTACTCCGGAAGCAGCCTCTATCAACTCACAGTCTTCCATATGAGACTTCAGGAGCTTTTCATTTGCCTTGGCATTTGTAAATGAAGCTATCTTCATTGTTTGTACCGGAGAGAGAGAGTCAAAATCAAATGGGCCTTTTAGAAGCTCCGGTTCATCAATCTCTAAAGTTTCTTTGCTCAAAAATTGTTGAACAGTTTGTGCAGTGTCTCTTGCCGGAGACAGATGTTTCTTTTCTTCTGCAGTCTTAGAACTGTCAACCTCTTTGTCTTTCACCACTGCTTCCTTTTCCTGTAATTGCTCTTCTTCTTTGGATCCGGAGACTGTAGGGGAAACCAGAGGAGAGATATTTGTCTGTTCAGGGCTCACTTCTTCCAGAACAGAAGATTCCAAATCAGCAGCTGTTTCTGCACCTAAGTCCTCTACAACAGGAAGATTGAACCTTTTGAAGGCCTTCCCGAGGATCTCTTCTGTTTCTTGGGCCACTTTGTCAGTCTCACCAAGCATGAGTTGATTCATCCTGGCTTTGCTTCTGAACTCATCTTTGCAGTCCTTGAAGATAATGTTCATTGTCTTGGGATCAATTTGAGGATATAGCTGAATAGCTATCTGCTCCCGGATCTCAAGATCTTTAGCATGAGCATTATTCTTTCTTACTTCCAATTCCTTTTTTAGGCTTTTAGGAATAAGAGATATTATTTCAATGAAAGCCTTATTATATATGTTAAGATATTTAACTGTGGCCTCCTGCAGAGTCTTTTGGTCGGCCTCACTGAAGTCATCATATGATTCAGTCATTGGTTGAAGGTTTCCATCCACCGTGACTGACTTGATTATGCTCTCTAGAGACAGAGTGGGCTTTTCAACAGATCCTTCTGCCATTTCATCCTTGTCTTGGCCTGTGGAGGGCTTACCGGATCCTTTCTTCTTCTGTTTCTTTATTTCTTTAACTCCCTCATCTGACTCTATTTCCTCTTCATCCTTTTGGCTTCCATAAGCCCTTGTGGCTTTTGTCTTGGATCTCTTACCGGATGCCTGGACTTCCGGTTTTGAACTTTTGGTTGTGGGAGGTGCAGGTCTCTTTGATGATCTGGTCCGGGTGGGAGCTTCAACCGGAGCACTTTCTTTACTTTTCTCTTCTTCCTCAGCCTTCCTCCTCTTTTCTCGGCTGGCATCAAGTGCCTCCTTTGAGATGCCTAGGCCTTGAGCAATGTGCTCTACTTCTTTTCTCACCTTTCTTTTAATCTCAAGTTCCCTGAGTTCTACATGTATTTTTACACTCAGCTCCTCAAAGGTTCCAAACCTTTCTGCCTTAGGATCTTTGGGCTGGCTTAGCATGTGTTGAACATGCAGCTCCACTATCTGTTCATCCACTTCATACCCCATGGGCATGATCCAGACAGTCCTTGGCTCTACTGCCTCCATTAGGCACTGATCAGTGTCAACCATAAAGCACACTGAGTCTTTGTATTTTTCAACAAGAGACTGGGGAATTCTCTCTCTTGCTTGCATCATGCTCTGAAAGTTTTTGAAGTATCCCCATAGAGCTGTATTTCTCGCTTTTGCATCCCCAAGTCCATGCAGATAGTCTCTTATCTGGACTGCAACAGGTTTGTCATTCTGCCATACCCATCCACTTGTTCCGGGTAGCTCATTCATGAAGTAGAAGAATAGACATACAATAAGAGTACCATACTTAAAGGAATTCTTCTTATCCTTCTTGATTTTCTGTATATTTTCCATTAATTGGCTTAGCAGTAGTTCGCAGAGATCATACTCTGCATTCTTTCTTAGCATTTCATAGGTAGTGTATACTGCAGTTCCAGATACAGAATTCTCCCTGCTGGAGTGATAGATCTTGTATCCTATTATCATTGTTGCATATTTGATATCCGGATCCGAAATATCTTCAATGGTCATTGCCCTCTTATCAAATTTTGATCCGGTGGCCTCAGTTACAATGTTGTTCTTGATAGATTTGAGGATAGGTACCCCTCCGGAAGAGTATAGACCAGTTACTGCTCTAATTGCCTCTTTTGTGATCTTGCAGGGTCTATCTAGCCATAGAAAGTTGTCATGCATCCTGCTCAGTACATACCGGACCCATTCATCTTCTTCAAAGCAGGGGAAATGAATAAATTGCTCAAATTGTTTCTTCTGGATATCCTTATACTCTGGTTTAAGCTCAAAAGCATTGTCTATCAGTTGCTTGTGATAGAGGTCTCTTAATTTGAATTCCCCAAATTCCTCAATGTTTGCATGTATGTAAACCCTAATGTCTTCGGTATGTAAAACTCCGTGAGGAACACTAGAGAAGGCTCCTAGTGGATCTACCTCCAATGATTTGTAGGGATGTTTCTTGAATGAGGGGCGAGGTTGATCAGAGATCTTAACTATGTTTGGAGTAGCCATTCTTCAAAGATTTTCAGTGAGGTAATGAAAAATGGAGAATACCTTATGCGCCTTCGGTTTGCACGGAGTGGTTGGATTGATTTCTTTATGCAATAACTTCGGCAGGAGATCCTTGGTGTGCTTGATGAACCTTGTTGCAGAGCTCCACTTTTCGCTTCTTCTCGAGTGCAGAATGAGAAAATGACCTTTGAGAAATCCCTTAAATTGCTCCGCGAACCCTAATATCTGTCTGCAATAAATGCTTCACCTACATCATTCCGGTTTGCCTTGTCTGGATAGCTTGGAGTATCCTGGATTAGTCCTGATCTGTGGATATCATCCGGATCTTTTAATCATGAATAAATCGAGGTAACATATTACAAGATCATCCCAAACACTCTGTCCAATCCGCAGAACAAGATAGTGCATTTCCGAATCTTTCCGGACCTTTTTGTAATCCTTTATCATACCGGAGCATCTCCCTGAACAGGTCTTATTTGATCGATCACAGCTTCTTCATAACTCCATGCGGACCTCTGAAAACTTGACTGAAGTATCTCAAGACTCATATCTACAAACCCTTTGATCCGCATCTTGTGCCACATCCGGCACCACTTGTTTGGCTGGGGGAACAAGATTTTCTTTGAGTCTCCCCCTGAGCCTGAGCTCACCTTTTAATTTCCGGAAGAAATATCAGCACCAAAGTCTGGTGCGGATCCAACCTCTACATTCTCTAAACTTTTCTTCACCCAAATCTTGCTCATCTGATTCCTAACCTCATCCGCATTCATCTTTTGTTTACCCTTGTCTTGATTCTGATTATACACCGGACCTCTTTTGTCCTGATTCTTGTTTCTGCAGACTTTAGCATTATGACCGGACCTATTGCAGATTTGGCAAATAACATTTCTTTGCATATTTGACTGATATCCTCTTGATCTGCATTGATTAGCCCTATGACCTATTCTATTGCATGTGAAGCATCTACCTTTGAATGATTTGTTTACTTGCATAATTCTGCATTCATGGGATTTGTGTCCATACCTTTTGCAGTTGAAGCACTGTCCGGAGAAGGATGAATTAATCTGATTCATTCTCATTCTGCACTGATCAGCTTTGTGACCAAAGTGGTTGCAGCTGTGGCAGTATCCATTGAAGGATGGATATCTTTGAGCATTTGGCTGTCTTACCGGAGGTCTTCTAGGCCTGTTCCTTGGATTTTCTGATCCAAGATTCTTCTGACCGGATCCAGAGCTTTCTCCTTTCTCATATCCCAAACCATACTTGTCATCTATCCTCTTTTGACTTCCAAGAAGAACTTCAAGTTGAACAGAACTTATCTTGAATTTCTCTTTATATTCATTTGCTGTTTGAAGGTCTCTTTTGAGAGAGGCAATTTGATCCTCAAGTTTTCCTTCATTATCTTTGGCATCTTCAAGATCAGATTCAAGATGTCTAATAATCCTGTCCATCTGGTGGCATTCTTCTGATTTTTCTTTAAGAGATTGTCTTAGATTGTCTTCAGCCTTTCTTTTTTCTTCAATCTCTTGAGTAAACTTTATAGTTCCTGATTCCATTTCATGTCTTAACATAATGACTTCTTTTGATAACTTTTCACATAACTTGGTTTGCTCAGTCAATTCTTCATTTGTATTGCTTTCTTCACTTTGTCTTGCCAACTGTTGAAGCAGCTCCTTTCTCTTTTTCATAGAGAGACTTAATTTGTCTTTTAATTCTCTCATGAATTCATCAGCCTGTTTGAGTCTTTCCTTTAATTCACTGACTTCAGAATTTGACTGTTCAAGATCCTCAAGAGCAGTCTTGAGTTGCTCCCTTAAACCATATGCATCCATTTGAAATCCTAGATCTTCCTCAAGCTGTTAGGCTCTATTAGGAGGAACTTGGCTCTGATACCAATTGTTGATAACTGAGAGGGGGGGGGTGAATCAGTTATCCTAATTATTTCCCTTATTGAACTTTCCTTTTAATTGATGCAGAATAGAATCAAACACAAAAACATTAATCATGAAATAAGAAACACATGACACAATATTTTTGACGTGGAAACCCTGTTAAGGGAGAAAACCACGGGGTGATTAACCCAAAATTATTCTCTGTTAGAAGAATAGGAAATTACAAAAATGGCACTTGCCAATTAGGGCTCACTGCCCGAGCACACTGCTCACAAGAGGCCCACTGCCTACAAGAAGACACACTGTCTACAAAGTGATGAGAATCACAGTCTTGAACTGATTGGAAGCATCTGCATATGCTGGAGTTCAGTTCCGGTTAGGCTCAGTACACTGATCTGCTGCACTTCATCTTTCCTCTGTTCTTTATTCTGCTATCTTTCACATACCGGATCCTTTTTGCTACCTCTGCTCTTATCTGGACTTATTCACATATATCTCCACATCACCACACCACTCACAACTAAATCCATCCTCTATATATATCCGCACAAGTAATTTCATCACCTTTCTAGTCGGCATCCGGAACAGTCTAGTTTCTTACAAACTTTTGTTCTGTCGGCTGAATCCTTCCTCACCAACCAATGCGGATCAAGCATATACTTGTAGATATCATTAATCATGTCAGCCAAACATGATTCATGCCTTCACAACCTCTGTCATCAACAGTAACCCATCCGGAAAGCAGTCTGATACTCTGCCAGTCAGTTCTTCCTCTGTTATCATTCTCTCAGGAATCCGGTACTCAACCAATCATATCTTTTTCCTTGTCCATCACCGGAGGCTAAATCCTTGGAATATACCACTCAAGGTAGTCCTCTTGACTTCCCCAAATCCGCACTGCACCAAGACACTTCCTCTGAGAGATCCGGACCAATCTGTCGGACCTTGCCACATGCTCTGTTCTTCTTCACTGGACCACAACATTCTTTATTCTGACTTCCGGTAGAGACACATCATGACTTGCGGATATGTGGGATGACCTTTGTTGCCATCAATGACAACAACCATGAATCCATATAGTGTCTCTTGCCAACAGGTTCTACTTTGGAGTTATTAGTATTATAGTTGAGTGTGTGTGGACCATGGTGATCTTCATTTAGGAGATGGTTATCACAATGCCATGTGTAGTTCATATCATGGTTCAGTGGGAGCTTTGATAGTGATGTGTATTCGTCACCTGGTGATGGATGATCTTATATAGTGGTTGGGTGTAATGGACAAACTCTTGGATTATGATTATTATTTGTAGTGAGAGTGCTTTGACATCTTGGCTACTATGTATAGGAGATGGTTATCTTCATGTGGTTGTAGATGTTGATCCTTGGTTTAGAGGTGTTTGGTAGTGTGTCGTGGTGGACTCTTGATTCTAGATTAGAGTATTAGCATGATACAAGTTCTCTTGAGACTAGGATGTCTATATTGGTGCATGTGATCTTTTAGGAGGAGATGTTAGATCATGATGTCATGTTTGGATACCTAATTTTGTAGTTGGAGTTTTGACAGTGGTCTTGTTGGTTCTCTTGGTATTGAGTACATTGGTCATGTGCTTGGGAGCTTCATGATAATGTGGTGTTATATTTGGAGCTTAACATGGATTGATTGGTTGTAGGTTCTCATACATACTTCGAGACTTGGGTGAGGCTAGAGTTCTCTTGGGATTAGAGACACTTGTTGAGATGGTTACCCTTTAGAGGTTTTAGCAGGAAGACCAAGGAGACTTTCACTTGGATATGGGCATGAGTTAATTATGGACCTAGAGAAGATTCTTATTGGAGAGAGTCATTGTGGCTTGGTGTATCTTCGAGGAGCATTCTCATTCCCCACTCTTGGTCTACTCGGCAGACTATCATCTAAGAGGTATTTCCCATCCTTTAGATGAATTTTTTTAATGCTTTATCTTCTCATGGTTATGGATCTTGAGCTATGGTTATTAGTTCTAGAGGGTTCATTCGAGGGGTGTCTCTAAACATGCTTTTTCTCAAGTGCTAAACTAGAGTTGTCTAGATGCAGAAGTGCGCCTCCCTCAATGAAGTTTATTTTGTTAACTTAGTTCATCCTAGTGACTCAAGGGGTTGTTATATTCTTTAGGTGCAATCTTTCATAGACTAAAACATTCACTCCATGTTAAGGCACTCAAAGGAGGCTCTGGAGATGGAAAATGGCGCCTTAACTCACTTATGTAAAATTTAGACTTTTAGGCAATTGCAAGATATCTTGGAGGGCTCAATTCTTCAAGGTGCCCATTTTATTCACCTTAGCATCACTTGTTCAAGGCACATGTGTGATTTGGTCACAACAGGCACCTAGAGTGAATAGGCTTTCATCTTGACTTAATACACTGCCTCCTTCTGACGATTTTTGGGGTAGCAGAAATTTTTTTGCAAATGTCTCAGAGATATAAAAAACTGAGAGAGGTTATTGTAGAGGCACTCTACGTGATCGCATTGCCTTAGATGGAATGTTTGTAAGTGACATAGTTTTTGAGTAACATCTTGTAAAAGATTGCTACCTTTTTGCACTTTGGACTCTTCAGGAATATTGTCGGTACAATGTAGCTCGGACTGTTTCGACATGTTTGGGTGAAAAAAAAGACCATGCCTAGCATAAATGTACCTATTCAGATGTATTAGAATAGTCAATTTGGTCGCATCAGGAGTAGGATGAAAGTTACACCCCTTTACAACTTTACACTGCCTCCTTTTGACGATTTTTGGGGCAGCAGAAAACCTTTCACCACGGGCAAATGCCTCAGAGATATAAAAAACTAAGAGAGGTTATTGTAGAGGCACTTTACATGATTGCGTTGCCTTAAATATAATGTTTCTAAGTGACATGGTTTTTGAGTAACACCTCGTCAAAGATTGCTACCTTTTTACACTTTAGACTCTTCAGGGATATCGTCAGTACAATATAGCTCAGACTGTCTCGACATGTTTGGGTGAAAAATAGGACTATGCCTAGTGTAAATGTACCTATTCAGATGCATTGGAATAGTTAGTTTGGTCGCATCAGGAGCAAGATGAAAGTTACACCCCTTTGCAACTTTACATTGCCTCCTTCTGACGATTTTTGGGGCAACAGAAAACTTTTCACCACGGGCAAATGCCTCAGAGATATAAAAAACTAAGAGAGGTTATTGTAGAGGCACTTTATATGATCACGTTGCCTTAGACAGAATATTTCTAAGTGACACGGTTTTTGAGTAACATCTCGTCAAAGATTGCTGCCTTTTTGCACTTTGGACTCTTTAGGGATATCGTAGGTACAATGTAGCTCGGACTGTTTTGACATGTTTGGGTGAAAAAAAGGACAATGCCTAGTGTAAATGTACCCATCTAGATGCATTGGAATAGTCAATTTGGTTGCATCAGGAGCAGGACAAAAGTTACACCCCTTTGCAACTTTACATTGCCTCCTTCTGACGATTTTTGGGGCAGCAGAAAACCTTTCACCACGGGCAAATGCCTCAGAGATATAAAAAACTAAGAGAGGTTATTGTAGAGGCACTTTACATGATTGCGTTGCCTTAGACAAAATATTTCTAAGTGACATGGTTTTCGAGTAACATCTCGTCAAAGATTGCTGCCTTTTTGCACTTTGGACTCTTCAGGGATATCGTCGGTACAATGTAGCTCAGACTGTTTCGACATGTTTAGGTGAAAAAAAGGACAATGCCTAGCGTAAAGTTACCCATCCAGATGCATTAGAATAGTCAGTTTGGTTGCATCAAGAGCAGGACAAAAGTTACACCCCTTTGCAACTTTACACTGCCTCCTGACGATTTTTGGGGCAGTAGAAAACCTTTCACCACGGGCAAATGCCTTAGAGATATAAAAAACTGAGAGAGGTTATTGTAGAAGCACTTTACATGATTGCATTGCCTTAGACAAAATGTTTCTAAGTGACACAGTTTTTGAGTAACATCTCATCAAAGATTGCTGCCTTTTTGCACTTTGGACTCTTCAGGGATATCGTCAGTACAATGTAGCTCAGACTGTTTCAACATGTTTGGGTGAAAAAAAAGACCATGTCTAGCGTAAATGTACCCATCTGGACACTTTGGAATAGTCAGTTTGGTCACATCAGGAGCAGGACACCAAAAATGCAAAAGTTGCTTTGTGCAACTTGACAACATTGACACTTTTTTGCAACATGACTCAAAGACTCAAACTGACCCCAAATGACTCAAAGTGACTTAAAATCACCTTGATTTTGGTGCCCAATGTACATTATAGAGGTCGAGGTGCTTCTTATCATTCAAACATCTTAGATGAGCGCATAGGAAAGGAAAAAGCTCTAAGTTTCATCATCATGAGCGCTTAATATCAAGAGACTTTAATGGCTCAAACCTTAGCATGGAGTCCTAAGGTGCATTTCATGTCTCCTTTCATCTAGTTTGGATCATCAAAATTGAAAGAAATAAGTCTATTAAGCTTGGGTGCCCTTGGTCTTCTTTTCATTCATTATGAGCGCCTTGGGAGAATGGTATATAGGTCATCATCATGATTGGGCACCCTGGATCCAGAGTGTTGGAGAGATCATCAAATGGTGTCTAGAGGAAGTAGGGTGAGTTATGAGTTTGGTCGCATCAGGAGCAGGACACCAAAAATGCATAACATGATGATGTAAAAATGTGTACATATGTGTAAAAATGCAGGAGGAAATAAAAAAGACAAACTTTACAAATTAATGTGCATACTTACAACTCAATGTAACATAACTTTACAAAATCAATGTGAATACTTACAAATTAATCCAATGAACCATCCAGGTCTGCTCTACTCTTTATTGTGTCAAGTATTGCTTCATGGTCAGACTCACGCACCTTCCACAATATTTTGTTCAAAGGTCTACCCCGATACTTTATCAAATGAACATTGGATGCCACGACAAGGTTTGAGTAATGAAGAATCTTCTGATGCGTGTCAAAGTCCTGAAATAGCCAAATATTAACACTCTTATGTGGGTACCTTCTAAGCCATGTTCCAGTAATAACCACTGAGCCTGTAAGGTATTTGATATTTTCTCCATCTGTAACAGGGGCCTCCAATTTCTTTTTGGCCTCAACACAATGACATAAGTAATAATCTGTTCCCTCTTCATTATCTTCATCTGCAATAACTGCATATATGTGCCCTACATTGATATGTATAGAAAATTAGATGAAATTAGTCAACATTACAAAAACACTACAAAGTAAGATGACATTATCTGGTTGAACTAGATGAAATTAGATGCATATATGTGCCCTATATTACCTGGTTGAACTAAATTTGATATGTGGTCAAAGTCAACTGACGATTCCATCTGTGTTAGTTCCAGTGCCATCGGGGGTCAATACGTGTCAAGTGGGCTAAGATAACTTAACTTCCATTCGTCAACCCACTCCTTTGACTTGCACTCATCACAGACTTGAATTGCACAGGAAGAACAAAAGCATGACATCTTTCGTGTATGGATACTCCATGAACCTGCAATTGAGCTTCTGAAAGAGTGCATCTCATTTGATCCTATCAGTGTACAACAATCCTCATATGGTGCAATGTTAGTATCATCTATCAACCAAAAAAATCTATGAACTAAAGACTTACCTTCATTACCTATACCCATGGAAGCATTACACCACTCAACAATCGATTTTGCATCTGTCAACTTTGCATTGTCTTTATACTTTAATTCTTCTTGTGCTATGGCTCTTTTGATACATGCTCCTACACCATCATGCTCCCCCTTTCCATGCCCAGCCTCGCAAAAGTTTCACATATGTTGAATACCTGTAAAATTATGCCTCCTACTCAGCCAATAGAAATTCTGTGAGTTCTTGAATTGTGACGCATAGTTATCCAACCATATGATATGCTGACTGAACGATATGCCCCTTCTAGCCAAATCATTGTAGAACACCTGAAAGCAACCTTGCACGAACTCCGTAGAATGCGTACGATCATCACTAATATAGAAATTATACTCCCTTATGATCTTTTTGTCATCCTCTGTACTATCATTCGCATGAATGAACGCGATGTGCACAAATATAGAAACCTATGTGGAGTTTTAATATTGTGATTGCACCTCACGCTGTGGCTGTAGATTGTAGTTCTCTACAAAGTCAATGACTGAAACAATGCTACCAACTAGAAATGTGTCCTTGCATAACTTAAATTGCAAGTCCAACCATCGAGCTCTATGGGCATGTCTTGCATACTCATACACTATGCTGTCATGAAATATAGGCATAAACTGATACACTGGAATCTTTTCAATAACTAATTCACACCTCTTTGCTTCTTTACCATATTTTGTATTGTATGCCACTATTTTATACTTGCCAAACTCTACTAGTTCATTTCCAACTGCATGTGTTATTTCCATATGTTCACATATTGGCAAATGTTGCAAGCCACCGCAACGATGACATGTGCCATCCAAGCATAATTTCTTGTAGAATATTTGACCTTCCTCTCTTTCACATAAAATTCTTGATATGAAGTCTCTTGAAGATGTTGGTGGGGCACATATGGCACAACCCTGTAAATCATTGTTAGTATGCATATCTAAACATATAGACCTATAAGCATCAAAATGGTTAGAAAATTCAATATGTAATCTACAACAACAAGTAGTGCGTGTGTGATTTATCTTAACATAGAAAGGTTTTAGCATTTCAAAATATCTTTGACAAATTTTAATTTGAGGATACTTCTCTAGAAATTTACCATAAAACTATGTTTGAGTCTCATCCAAAAAATGCTTTGGATGTGGCTCACGGTTCTGACTACTGATTCTCCTTCTTACCACATCCCTTTGATTTGGAGATACCCTTGTGTAATTCTTCCAAAAGTCTTCAATTAGTGATTTCAATGCTTCAACAATTGGTTTATCTTTTCGTGGTAGTCTCCCCGAGAACACTCATAATTCATTGGCATTAGTGTCCTCAATTCTTTGGTGTCTTCCAACGGCTCTTGATAAAGTTTTCCTATTAATTCTCAATTCTTGACTTGTCTTTCTAATGAGACGAGCTTTCCTCATTTGACTACTTACTATAGTCGATGTAATCACATGCCGTGTTGCATTACTATCTTTTGTGCATGAGGTGTTACCCACACTCTCATACGCACTCATTAGATTCTTGACAATAGATTTTTCACTCGATGCCTTTGATGTTCTCAACCCAAGAATCTTCATGATAGACCTATACTTTATACTTTGCATCATTTCAACGAATAGTTGACATCTTGCAGTCTCATTTAACTTTTCAAAGAATAATCTCCAAATCTTATTAGCATATCTTCTACAAGTGTGTTTTGGAATCTTACCTTCCATTGGCTGCAAAATATTCTCATCAATATCAATCAAATACTTTGGCTTTCTATGCAAAATTCTAGGTGGTGTCAAGTTAGGTAAATTCATCTCAACATTAGGAATTTCATCAATATTTAAATGAGATAGATTAGATGGCATACCTTTGATCAAAGATAGAATAGATGACATACCTTGAGGTTGAGGTGGGAACGATGGCGTACCTTCTTCATCACATGTGAGTGATGATGTACTATCAACTTGAGATGTGGTAGATGGCGTTCTTACATGTTGACTTGTGGTAGAGGACGTGTCTCCAACTATGGTATTCAAATCTCTCGTACCACGAAGTTTTTGCATTCGTTCTCTTTGTGTTGCCAATACCATATCTCTTTGTGATGGTTGTGGTTCCTCTTCAATTGGTATGTCTTCATTTATCATGTCCAATTTCCTCTTCTCATGAAGTTCCCTCATAGCCATTGCTTTCTTTGCATTCTTAGCTTCTATCTCTTCCTGTGTTGGTTTAATTGTTGATCGTTTCCTCGGCATGACGGAGAATTTGTCTGTAGCATGATAAAGAGACCAATATTAGTTCCTATGAAATAAATACAAGATAATAGTGGGATTGTATTTTTTTTATGTTGTAAGGATTTATTCTTGTATAGTTTGACATCATGGTATGTTAAGGTTTGTTTATTACACATAATTATTAAAGAGCCCAAGTGTAGAAAATATACATGGCATCATGTGAGATTGTAGGCTGCTTTCTTGATTGGGAATGTGTCTATTTTAAACATGTATGATAAAGCATGATAAAGTAATTCAATCCAAAATAAGGAAAATGTAAAGAACATGCATGTAAAGACTTGACATACCTAAAAAATGAAGATTTGAATGGAGAGAGTACACAATTATGTAGTGTTTTTATCTTCTTGCATCAAACTCTTCAACAATTTGAGTTTTTCACCACTTGCTTCCTTTTCAATGTTAAATTGAATAACACTCAAATATCATTACTAACAACAATACTATTAACCAATCTATAATGTTAAATTCATAAAATTGAATCACAATTAACATTGCAACACTACAAAAATTGAAACTTGAATAGATATATATCAAACTTGGTGTCAAAACTATGTTATTTCCTCCTTCTCAAGTTGGCAAAGTAGAAAAAGTGGTGGAAAGATCATGCAAAGGTGGTACAATGTGTCAAATGTGCATGTGAACTTCCCAACAGCATGAAAGCACTTCTTTTTTGTCGGAGCACATGCAGAATCAGTAAGAAAACAGAGCATGTGGGCCTGGATCATGGGGGTAACCACTTTTTTACCATTTTAATAGAAAGACAAAATGCACTCGCACTATAACATGCTCACGTTTTGTCCTGCTATAGATTCATCACATCCTTTGCATTGATCACATCTCTTTCCTGCAGGATCTTGCCAGATGCTCCACCATATGATAGGCATAACAATGAAGGGGCAAGCCCTCATAATCAAGTTCATGATAGAAAATGCCCTCAACGTCAAATCCTAATTCCTCAACCCTTCACTCTAATCCCTCAACCCTATCCCTAAACCCTAAACCCTCAACATGAAATCCTAATCCCTCAACCCTTCACTCTAATTCCTCAACCCTAAACCCTAATCCCTCAACCCTCAACCCTAATCCATCATCCCTCAACTCTAATCCCTCATCCCTAAACCCTCAATAGACTCGATACTATACCTTAAACTCTAATCCCTTATCCCTAAACCCTCCAACCCTATCCCTAATCCTTACACCCTCCACACTCTACTTTAACCCTAATCCATTGAACCTCAACCCTATCCCTAAACCCTTGACCCTTGAACCTCAACCCTCAACCCTTGACGTCAAACCCTAATCCCTCAACCCTTAACTCTGATCCCTCATCTCTCAACCCTAACCGTAAACCCTAAACCCTAAACCCTCAACCCTCAATGTCAAATCCTAATCCCTCAACCCTTCACTCTAATCCCTCAACCCTAAACCCTATCCCTAAACCCTCAACACTATACCTTAAACCCTAATCCCTCAGCCATCAACCCTAAACCTTATCCCTAAACCCTAATCCCTCAACCCTCAACTGTAATCCGTCATCCCTCATCCCTAAACTCTAAATGCTATCCCTATTCCTACACCCTCAATAGACTCGATACTATACCTTAAACCCTAATCCCTTATCCCTAAACCCTATAACCCTATCCCTAATCCTTATACCCTCCACACTCTACTTTAACCCTAATTCCTCAACCCTCAACCCTATCCCTAAACCCTTGACCCTCAAACCTCAACCCTCAACCCTCAACCCTCAACCCTCAACATCAAACCCTAATCCCTCAACCCTTAACTCTGATCCCTCAACTCTAATCCCTCATCCCTAAACCCTAAATGCTATCCCTATTCCTAAACCCTCAACAGACTCGATACTATACCTTAAACCCTAATCCCTTATCCCTAAACCCTCCAACCCTATCCCTAATCCTTATACCCTCCACACTCTACTTTAACCCTAATTCCTCGACCCTCAACCGTATCCCTTGACCCTCGAACCTCAACCCTCAACCCTCAACGTCAAACCCTAATCCCTCAACCCTTAACTTTGATCCCTCGACCCTCAACCCTATCCCTAAAACTTCAACCCTAAACCCTCAACCCTCAACGTCAAATTCTAATCCCTCAACCCTTCACTCTAATCCCCCAAACCTAAACCCTATCCCTAAACCCTCAACACTATACCTTAAACCTTAATCCCTCAACCCTAACCCTAAACCTTATCCCTAAACCCTAATCTCTCAACCCTCAACCCTAATCCGTCATCCATCATCCCTCAACTCTAATCCCTCATCCCTAAACCCTAAATGCTATCCCTATTCCTAGACCCTCAATAGGCTTGATACTATACCTTAAACCCTAATCCCTCTACCCTTGACACTCTTATTTAACCCTAATCCCTTGACCATTAACCCTATCCCTCAACCTCAACCCTCAACCCTCAACCCTCAACATTAAACCCTAATTCATCAACCCTAAACCCTAATCCCTCAAACCTAAACCCTATTCCTAAACCATCAACCCTCAACACTATACCTTAAACCCTAATACCTGTCCCTACACCCTCAACACTTGACACTATATCTTAAGCCTTAAACCCTCATCCCTAAAGCCTCAACCCTCAATCCTTAAACCTTCAACCCTTAACCCTATCCCTAATCCCTCTACCCTCGACACTCTAACCCTAACCTCGATATTAAATACTAATCCGTCAACCCTAAACCCTAATCCTAAACCCTCAACCCTCAACACTATACCTTAAACCCTAATCCCTCAACCCTCAACCCTAAACCTTATCCCTAAACCCTAATCCCTCAACCCCCAACCCTAATCCATCATCCCTCAACTCTAATCCCTCATCCCTAAACCCTAAATGCTATCCCTATTCCTAAACCCTAAACAGACTCGATACTATACCTTAAACTCTAATCCCTTATCCCTAAACCCTCCAACCCTGTCCCTAATCCTTACACCCTCCACACTCTACTTTAACCCTAATCCCTCGACCCTAAACTCTATCCCTAAACCCTTGACCCTCAAACCTCAACCCTCATCCCTCGATGTCAAACCCTAATCCCTCAACCCTTAACTCTGTTCCCTCATCTCTCAACCCTAACCCTAAACCCTAAACCCTAAACCCTCAACCCTCAACATCAAATCCTAATCCCTCAACCCTTCACTCTAATCCCTCAACCCTAAACCCTATCCCTAAACCCTCAACACTATACCTTAAACCCTAATCCCTCAGCCCTCAACCCTAAACCTTATCCCTAAACCCTAATCCCTCAACCCTCAACCCTAATCCATCATCCCTCATCCCTAAACCCTAAATGCTATCCCTATTCCTACACCCTCAATAGACTCAATACTATACATTAAACCTTAATCCCTTATCCCTAAACCCTCCAACCCTATCCCTAATCCTTATAACCTCCACACTCTACTTTAACCCTAATTCCTCGACCCTCAACCCTATCCATAAACCCTTGACCTCGAACCTCAACCCTCAACCCTCAACGTCAAACCCTAATCCCTCAACCCTTAACTCTGATCCCTCAACCCTCAACCCTATCCCTAAACCCTCAACCCTAAACCCTCAACCCTCAACGTCAAATTATAATCCCTCAACCCTAAACCCTATCCCTAAACCCTCAACACTATACCTTAAACCCTAATCCCTCAACCCTAACCCTAAACCGTTTCCCTAAACCCTAATCCCTCAACCCTCAACCCTAATCCATCATTCATCATCCCTCAACTCTAATCCCTCATCCCTAAACCCTAAATGCTATCCCTATTCTAAGACCCTCAATAGGCTCGATACTATACCTTAAACCCTAATCCCTCTACCCTCGACACTCTTATTTAACCCTAATCCCTTGACCATTAACCCTATCCCTCAACCTCAACCCTCAACCCTCAACCCTCAACTCTCAACATTAAACCCTAATTCATCAACCCTAAACCC
The DNA here is from genome assembly GCA_027924645.1 of Cunninghamia lanceolata. Taxonomy (NCBI): domain Eukaryota; kingdom Viridiplantae; phylum Streptophyta; class Pinopsida; order Cupressales; family Cupressaceae; genus Cunninghamia; species Cunninghamia lanceolata. Next base: position 10,046,670 of record BSBN01000032.1, read on the forward strand.
TAATCCCTCAAACCTAAACCCTATCCCTAAACTATCAACCCTCAACACTATACCTTAAACCCTAATACCTATCCCTCAACCCTTAACCCTTAAAACTTAAACCCTCTCCCTACACCCTCAATAATTGACACTATATCTTAAGCCTTAAACCCTCATCCCTAAAGCCTCAATCCTCAATCCTTAAACCTTCAACCCTAAACCCTATCCCTAATCCCTCTACCCTCGGCACTCTAACCCTAACCTTGATATTAAATGCTAATCCATCAACCCTAAACCCTAATCCTAAACCCTCAACCCTCAACACTATACCTTAAACCCTAATCCCTCAACCCTCAACCCTAAACCTTATCCCTAAACCCTAATCCCTCAACCCTCAACCCTAATCCATCATCCCTCAACTCTAATCCCTCATCCCTAAACCCTAAATGCTATCCGTATTCCTAAACCCTCAACATACTCGATACTATACCTTAAACCCTAATCCCTTATCCCTAAACCCTCCAACCCTATCCGTAATCCTTACACCCTTCACACTCTACTTTAACCCTAATCCCTCGACCCTAAACCCTTGACCCTTGAACCTCAAACCTCAACCCTCAATTTCAAACCCTAATCCCTTAACCCTTACTGATCCCTTGACCCTCAACCCTATCCCTAAACCCTAAACCCTAATCTATCATCTCTTAACTCTAATCCCTCATCCCTAAACCCTAAATGCTATCCCTATTCCTAGACCCTCAACGGGCTCGATACTATACCTTAAACACTAATCCCTTATCCCCAAACCCTCCAATCCCATCCCTTATCCCTTATCCCTCATGATTAACAGCCTTGAACGTAAAAAAATTTAAGGGGAACATAACGCGTGCACGTTATAACGCACTCGCGTTATGTCAAACATGACAAACAACAGACTTGCGGGAAAGGAAAAATGCAATGCAAAACATAACGCGAGCGCATTATAATGTGCTCACATTATGTCTTGCTTTGGGAATCCCAAGCCTTGGGCTTGGAATTTGCTTTGGATTTCCAACCCAAAGGCTTGGAGTGCCTTATGAACAGTCACAGACATGTTTTTCCATATTCTTCAAAATTTCACATAATTTCATTGGTGCTAACCCTCAGATTTGCACGTGTTTCAAGGTCAAACAAATCAAACACTTGGGTAATGTTAGGCTTTCTCTTAGCTATTTGACGATGTAATTTTTTTCACATTTTAACAATGTTAAGCCTTTCATTTTTAATTTCTTTGTTTGTGTGTCTGTTTTTAGGCAAAAACCACTGTTTGGTCTTTTTTTCATTGTAAATTAACTATTCATTTAAATTTCAAAAAAATTACATATTTAGAAATTAGATTCCATTCTACAAATATTACAAAAATATAAAAATGATTTTCAATTAGTTTTCAAAATTTATAGGGGTAGCAGGGCCAAAATTCTATTTTTTAGGATGTGTCCACTTTGAAAATTAGTAAAAAAACAAATATTCATCAAAAAATTATCAGAAAAATCAGGCATAAACTACATGCTATTAGCTAATTTCTCATTGAAGCGATTTTAAAAAATACCAAAAAAAAAGTTGACCTTTTGAGGGAGCCACAAAACATGCTATGTTATGTTTTTTTGACAGAAACAACACCAATTTCTGTGGCTCCCTCTTTTGAACCCCTTAATCTATGCCATTTTCAAAACAAAATAGTAGTTTAGAAAGTAGACTCGGAGCACTACGAACATTGTTTTGGTTCCATCTCCAAATTTTGAGTGTAACTATGCTCAATTTCTCATCCAAGGCTAGTATTTCCTGATTTTAGAAAAAAAGTGGCCACTTAAGACCCCTTTTTGGCCCCCCATCTTCCTGCACTTACACTAAATTTGTTTATTTATTTATTGATAGAGGAATTAAATGGAATAAATAATAAGAATATTTATTTAGATAGAGTCGTGTCATTTTTAGTCGTATACAATGGTAACCAACTCTGCCTTGGGGAATCAATTCCTAGAAATTGTAGACCTGGTGGTGGATAAGAATGAAGATGAAGTGACAGAGACCGACTTCAGAATGAGCATAGTAGATCTAGGACCTTCTACTATAGAGAGCCACCTTGATGCAGGAACTTCTGGAGATCATAACTTTTGACTTGAATGTGGGTTTTTTTACGAGATTTTACGGGTGGATGCATTATGAGGTGGAAAGTGGTTTCGCAACCATCCTAGTGGGTTGGACCTCATCTTGGAACTTTTTCGGGGCTTGAAACTTTCATCTTGGCCCTCAAAATAACAATTTAGTGTTTTTTTTCTAGATTTTTAAAAAGTTGCTTTTGTAATAAATCGAAACTCGTGTTTCAAATTTAGAATATTAGTTGGTATTTCATCCTACCTTAGTTTTAGGAAGATTTTGGGAAAAAATAGGATTTTCAAGATATGATTGTAAAATTACCTAAAATGGCAAAATCTGACAATTGTCGAAATCTGCCAAAAAAGGTAATTTTTTATTTTTTTTGTTTTTCTTGGATATAAGAGAGTTTTCTCTCATTGTAGTAGCAGAGTTGATGAATAGAAGTTTTTTATGTTCCAGTCTTCAAATCTTTGGCTCTCACATGATTAATGGCAAAATTATATTGAGTGTATGTTGTGTGCTACATCACACCTTTACCATGTCAAATATTTAGTCAATAACATATCTAGAAGGGTAAAGGGGTTGCAGGAAGAAAATTTAAAGCTACTTGCACATGTAAGTTCTTTGTCATCCTTTCTTAATTCAGTTGCTAAAATAATAATGCCTACTACTGAAGTGCCCCCAAATGCTGACCTTCATATCCTTGATCCCAGTTTTCTCCAACAAGTCAAAACATCTGTCTTTGAAAAATGCTATGGATCAGTGGGTCGAGAAAATTGTTTTTGATGGTCTTGTATTTATTGAGGAGGCAATAAAATTATATGATTCTGTATATGCTAAGAGGGAGGTTTTGATTGTAGAATTTGAAAAATCCAGAAGTGACCATCATAGCATATCTTTAGCCTCTAAAGAGATACAAGAAATGGTTGACATGGATCCCATCATCCAAGTAGCTGAGGAAGTAGTAACTGATCCCATAGAGCTAAACACACTTGTGTGGGCTGATGCTGTTGAATGGAAACTTTGCCTCATAATTGCAGCAGAGGATGAAATGAGAAAAGTAATTGCAGTCTATTATAGGGAGATGATGGATATTAAAAGGGACTTTGCTACTATGGAGGTGGAAGCTAATGGTTATGATGATGATAAATTCTTGGATGTAAATGTAATCAAATAGAATTTCAAAAAGGTTGTAACTGAGGATGTAATGAACTACAATACAATTACCAATGAATCACTGGGAAGGCTTGTGAAAGTAGTAGCTCATATCAACACTGCCAGAAATAAGTTTGATGATGTGCATCGAAAGGTAGTGGACTCTGATAGAGTGGTGATGAAGAAGAAGCGTCAGATCAACATGACGAGGACCCCATTGGGAATGTCGTTGACACCTATTATCAGTAAATACAGGGTATATAAGGTAAGGTTGTAGGCAAAGGTACCTCAAGTGGTGCAAAGTGGCACTGGAGAAGGTGAGTAGGTGAAAGAAGAAGAAGTGATGGATGAGGTGGAGAACGGAGACAAGGATTTGCAAATCCTCAATTGATTTCAATTTCATGTTTTAGTGATTTCATAATATTTTCTCTAAAACTACTGGCTCTGGAGGTCCCTTTAATTATTATTATTGTTTAAATATCTTTTAAATCAATTTTTTCAAGAAGTTGTTATGGTTTTAAAGATAGTTACTTTCAGCTTAGCTATATATTCTGGGTAGCTAGTCAAATTTAGGATCTTTTGACAAACTTTGTGTTGCAAGGGTGATAGTAAATTTTGGTTTCAGTGACTTTGATATATGCAATGAGAATTAATATAGTGGATTTTTGAATGATCATGGACTTTGTGTTATGATTATTTGAATTCATGTTCTTCTTACTTTGAATGTGTTCCTACTGGTGTTGATGATATTTATATATCTTGGTGGTTGGATATCTTTGATTCTTGCTCACTGCTGCAAATCATTTATCTTTCGATATATTATTTGAGGTGGTGAATATATGGTGTATGATTTCAGTTCATATTAATTTGTGGACATATTTTGGTTAAGTCTTTGAACTTCTTGTTGTTTGGATATAAATCTACCTTTACTGCTTTCTGGTCAAAAGCTTGGCCTTTGTTATTTGCTTTCTGGTTAAAAGCAATTCTGGTTTTAATTCATTAGAATATCTTTCAAAGGTAGCTGCACCTCATTAAAGAAGTAGAGAGTCTTTGTAGAATACCAATACATTAGGCTCAACTATTGATTACATTTTTCATTTGTCTAGGTGAGAGTATATACAGTCAGGTGACAAATCTATTAAATAACAGGGTGGAGCTAGGGTTTGGCCCTAAACAATGGTGACAGGTTCTTTTTCCAACACAACGACCATAAACTATCAGTGGTAGTTGAGTTTATAAATGGTGGTTAGGGTTTTTACTAGAGGCGGCAACTGTGAATTTGACAGTGTTCAAACAAGTGCCGAAAGGATTCTAGCAACTAGGGTTTAGCAAATCGACGGTGGAGATTAGGGTTAGAACTTGTAGACATAGATTTAAATCCTGCAAACAAAAGAGCCATGAAACCTGCAATATAAACATTAAACCTTGCAACCACAAGACCATAGAAGACTGTGCAAAACCAATATGACCTATCCATATGGTACGGATCTGTATGGATCCGTACAGTATGGACATGAGCTAAATTTTTTTCAAAAAATTACAAAAATTTCCTGTAACCAAAATATAGCAAATTTTATGTCATTTTTTGCTGAAAGGACCTTCTAGACTCAACGACGAGGTCCATTTGAAACCAGGAAGCCACTTGTGAATGTCTTCATAAGTCGACTAAAATTAATCTATTTACATCAGGTTCACCATTTGTTGCTAGGGAAAAATCATGTTTAATGTCAAAAACAACAAACTAACTAAACCCTAACTGCAATGAAGTGCAAACAAGCCTAGAAAAACAAACAAAAAAAAACTATAATCTAAGCTACAACTTGACTATTCTCCATTGTTCTCCTCCATCTTCCATAGTGTTCTTAGATTTACAATTTTGCAACAATTTAGAGAAGCTCAAATGGGTGAAAATGGCAAGATATTGGAGAGAAAGAGCTAAGAGATTAAGAGCTTCAAGAGCATAAAAGATGAAAAATGAACTAAGAGATGTCTAGAGATCCAAAAACTAAGAGAACTAAGAGAGCTGGAGAAGGTGTTTTATAGAAGAGCCTATTTGAATGGATGGTTGAGATTCACTATTGACTTTTGGAGCCAAATGAATGGTTGTGATTGATTAGGGTTCCCTTTCACTAAAGGACAAGGGATAATTTAAAATTGGGAGAAATGATGAGGTGGAGGATGATTTTAAATTAAATAAATTGGGTTCATTTATTTAATTTATTTGAGAAGGGGAATAATGTGAGAGGATTAAATTAAATAGGTGAGACCTATTCAATTAGGATAAGGCCTTATAATTTAAATAAATGTTTATTTATTTAAATTAAAGAGGGAAAGGGGATAGTAAATAATTAAATAATTAATCAATTAAAATTAATTATTTAACCATAGGGGAAAATTAGAGAAAAATAGTAGAATGTGGAAGAGATTGGTGTTTTGCAATCTGAGGACACTTTTAGGTGTATACAATTGCAATCTACATTCGATTGTACACATGCATGCATACGTATTGTTGAGATCAGATTTCTACTTGTAGTTATTTACCTTAATTTCTAACACCCTTTTGCTTGAGACAAAATATTTGTCCCACCTCTTCTTTCACAAGTGGACTTCCAAGTTATAATAGCTTGTTTAAACATTGTATCTGGTTGTACACAGAGCTTCAAACAATTCTCCAAAAACAATTTCAAATTTATTTCATAACTTTGACTTCAAAAATGATAATGTGTTGAAAATCAACCCAACAACAATCTTGATGTACCTTTATATTTTTGGGATCTTTGGTGGATGGTTTTTGATAAGCAACCCAACAATCTTGATGTACTAATAATTTTGGGATCATTGGTGGATGGTTTTTGATAAGCAACCCAAAAACAATCTTGATGTACCTTTATATTTCCTCTATAAACTCTATGCATAGTTTATATTACGTCACCATGTGAACTATTTTGATTTTAGAGAGTTCTAGAGAGTAGGTAAATTTGGAGAATTGTTTGAGGCTCTATGTACAACTAGATACAATGTTCAAACATTTCCATTTGATAGAGATATTATAATTCAGAAGTCCACTTGTGAAAGAAGAGGTGTGACAAATATTTTGTCTTAGACAAAAGGGTGTTAGAAATAAAGGTAAACAACTACAAGTAGAAATCTAATCTCAACAATATGTATGCATGCATGTGTACAATTGAATGGAGATCATAATAGAAATAAAACTATAACACGTAGAAATAATAGATCAAAGAAATGAACACATAACATAGTATGTACATGGAGAAAACCATTTAGGGTAAATAATTCCACACAGAAGGGAGGAACAAGCTTGTATTATCTAAAAAAAGAGATTCCAATACATCAACACCAATCTCTCCTCAATCTTCAATTTGACAACATTCCAACAGTACCTGTACAATTCTAACTCACTCTAAAAAACACTTACAATGCATCATAATATATAGAAGATGAACAACCATGAAAATGGTATCCAACTTGGGATTCTCAATGCACTCCTTGGAATCTTGCATGTATGCCAACAATTAATGACCTCTTACACACCTCTTACACCTGTCATATGAAAGGAAGCTAGGTGTGCGGAAATCACTTCCTACACTAATCTAATGAGGAGAGATGAGTGCAAATTCTTTTTAACCTTTACAATTATAGTGTTACTAACCCACCAACAGAGATATTGTAGTAATACACAACACAAGAATGTAAGACAAAGGAAGAGAGAGACAAGATACAATGTGGGGAAAACCCTTATGGGTGAAAAACCCCACACTCCAAAACCTGCACAATGTATTATCTAAACAACAAGGTTTACAACACACTTGCAATGCAAGTCTTTTTAGGAGTCTTCGACACTCATATTTGGAGACAATATGGTAGCATAATAGTACCTATCAATCACATAATACATCTCCTCTCAAAGCACCTGCTTAAATGGAAGTTTACAAGGCAAAAATGGACCTTTCTTGAGATGGGCATCCAACTTGGCCTCATGGCCCAAAACCCACCCCTATCAACACTTGTCCAACACTGTAGCATGGTTATGACACTTGTCATATCACCCCATCCCAATATGGTCTCCTATTCCCAAGTTGGCAATGACAGATGCTCTTATGACTCTTATGACTATCATAGAATCTGTCATAACTGTCGTATCTTACAGTTGTAAGAGAATCTATCATACACTGACTAAAAATAGCATATTCTCTTACATGTCATAAGCCTCCTTGGGACACCCAAAGATACCTTCTTCCAAGATGCCTTGTGACACATGTCTTCACCTATCATAGTATCTTCTATTTACGACTCTTACACGTCATAGATTCTATCATAGGAATCTATCATAACCGTTTCAGTCAAGATTCACTTACACACTATTCAAAGTGCTGACACATGGTAAAATACTTCTACCACTAAGTGAGATGCCTATCTTCTCATGTGAGGACAAAATTACATGTGGTCATCTTCCACATAAGATGAGACATCACCGTGCCAACTCCACAAGATGACAAAATAAGATTTGCATCCTAATTACACAATAGGCAATAAATAAATATATTACAATAAATAAATGAAAGGAATTACCAAGGTTGAGACACCTTAATTCCCAACATTCTCCCATTTGTCGAACACCTTGTAAGAGCCAATAGAAATAATAGGATTTAACTACTATAGGCCGAGAGGCCCATAGACTCCAAACACCATCTAAACTTTTTTGTGCCCACTAATTTTGTCAATGCATCTGCAACACTCTTCAAAGTGTCAACCTTCTCCAAATTCGCCTTCCCATCCTCTACCATGTCTCACATGAAGTGAAACTATACATCAATATGCTTTGTTCTGGTGTGGAAAGTTGGATTCTTTGCTAGGCAAATCGCACTCTGACTGTCACAACAAATCCTAATCTGTCCTGCATCAACACCAATATCTGAACACAATCTCTTAAGTAAAATGGCTTTCTTACAAGCATGAGTTGCTTCCATATACTCAACTTCTATCATGGACAAAGTAACCACAAGTTGTTGCTTACTTATCCAACTAATTGTACCACTCAACATAGTAAACACATAAGCACTGGTGGATCTCTTGCTGTCAATGTCACTTGCCCAATTAGAATCCATGAATCCATGAATACAAACTAAATGCAGAGGTCCTATAGGATTACCATGATAGCAAATGGAATACTCGGAAGTACCCCTCAAATATCTAAACACTCTCTTTACTGCATCCCAATGTACTTGTCCAAGATTCACCATAAATCGACTAAGGACTCCCACTGCTTGGGCAATGTCTGGTCTTGTGTAGACCATATCATACATCAAACTACCAACAACACTAGCATAAGGTACTTTTCTCATGTCCTCCACGTCACTAGGATATTTTGGACAATCATTAATAGACAATTTTGTCTCCAAAGAAATAGGAACACACAATCCTCTACAATCTGCCATGCTAAACCTATCCAACATGGTCTTCACATACTTACTCTGGCTTAACCAAAGTTTTTTGTTGGCTCTATCTCTTTTGATTTCCATTCCCAGAATATACCTAGTTGCCCCTAGATTTTTGATCTCAAACTGTGCTGACAACTGAGACTTCAAATCAGCAATCATATTCTTACCATTCCCAATCAACAACATATCATCAACATACAATGCAATAATGAGAATGTGATCATTGTCAAATTTATAATACACACAATGATCTGATTTCGATCTCAAAAATCCAACCAACAACACAAAGGCATCAAAATTCAAGCACCACATCCTAGGAGACTGCTTCAAACCATACAAAGACTTTTTCAACTTGCAAACCAAATTTTATTTACCTTTCTCTACGTAATGCTCTGGCTGTGACATGCAAATCTCTTCCTCCAAATCACCATGAAGGAATGTTGTCTTCACATCCATCTACTCCACCTCTAAGTCATAAGCTATTGCAAGAGATAATAGGAACTGAATAGATGTCAGCTTTGTAAAGGGAGAGAAAATTTCACCATAATCAATTCCCTCCACTTGTGAGTACCCCTTCGCAGCCAATTTGGCCTTGTACTTTTCAACACTACCATCTGTACTGAATTTCTTCTTGAACACCCATTTGTATCCAATAGTTTCTATCCTTCAGGCAAAGGTACCAAGTCCCATGTTTTATTCTTTTCCAAAGAAGACATCTTATCTTCCATGGCGTCCTTCCAGGAACCTGCATATTTCATGCCCATGGCCTCTGTCACAGTTCTAGGCTCATCAGTGTTAGTAAGCAAGGTGAAAGCACAACTAGATTCAAGCAATGAATAACCAAACCTATCAGGTTGCTTCCTTGTTTGTGTAGACCTCCTCAATGGCTAAGGTTGAGGTTCTGCTTCTTCTTTTGAACTTTTAGAGCTGCTAGAGCTCTCCTCATCATCAGGTCTCACAGGGTCTGTCAATTCAGTCTTCTCAAGGTTAGAAGGAAACTAAACCACATCCTCTTTCTTTTCTGTTTCTTCTGGCCGAAGAACAATAGGAGAAGATGTTAGCTCTCTAAAAATATCACTTCTGCTATACAACACTTTTTCAGCCACAGGATCCCAAAGCTTGTATCCTTTCACACTGATACCATAGCCAATGAAAATACACTTAACAACCTTATTCTCCAATTTAGACGATTTCTCCCTAGGCAAATGTGCATATGCCTCACCAAGAACACAAAGATGTCTAACTGAAGGCTTCTTATCAGACCACACCTCCATAGGTGTCTGACCAACAAGAGTTGATGTAGGGGACCTATTTACCAGGTAGCAAGCAATGGCTATAGCTTCAGCTCAAAAATTTTGTTCAAGGCTTGCCCCACTAAGCATACTCCTAGCCCTCTCCATCAGTGTCCTATTCATCCTATCTGCAACTCCATTTTGTTGTGAGGTGTATGGAGTTGTCTTATGTCTCTCAATCCCTTGCTCTTTATAGAACTTATCAAGCTCTGTCAAAAAAAACTCACCACCATTATCAGTCCTCAAACACGTAATCTTTTTACTAGTCTGATTCTCAATAAAAGTTTTAAACTCTTTGAACCGACTAAAGACTTCAGTATTGCTTCTGAGAAAATAAATTCATGTCCTTCTACTGTAATCATCTATGAAAGATACAAAATATACAAATTTGGAAATTGAAGGAACACTAATAGGACCAAACACATCAGAATGAATAAGGTCCAACACACCAGAGGACTTGTGAGAACTAGAGTAAAACTAAACATGGTTTTGCTTTCCATATATACAATGTTCGCAAAAGTTGAACTTGAGATTACAATCATTTAACTCCTCAACGAGGTTTTTATTTTTGAGGGTTCTAAGACCCTTCTCACCAATGTGGCCAAATCTCATATGCCATAACATTATCTTTTCAACAGGAAGGCTAACTTCCAAAGTATGAGCACCCTTGGGTACCCAAGATGCACTACCATCAGAATTGGTTACAATAGATTTCTTCACTGCTGGTTCATATGGTGGGGATGAAGTGAGTACAACTTTTTTCTTCGAGTCAAAAGAACTATTGCACTATGAAGTGCATGCCTCTAGCTGAAATAGAGTACCTCTCTGAGTACCCTTCGCAAACACCATAGATCCTCTAGTCATCTTGCATCCATCCTTCAAAAAGATAACCTGCACACCTGCATCATTCAACATACTTACAGAAAGTAGGTTTTGTGCCAAGCCTAGGATGTGCATAACCCTAGTGATCCCCTTCACTCGTCCATCAGGATATTAGATTGAGACTCTTCCACGACTAACAATATTCAGATGAGAATTGTCACCCAGGTACACTCTTCCACCATTGAACTCTTCATACTTCATGAACCAACTTTGATGCGAGGTCATGTGGAATGATGCACCATAATCAATCAACCACACATCATCAGATGCATGGGTAGCCAAGGCTGCGATGAAGGCATCACCATCATCTTGTGACTTGTCAGAATTTGAGTCTGGGACATTCTTCTTCTTCTTTTTCTTTTCCTCTTTGCATTCCTTTTAGAAATGCCCAGTTTTTCCACAATTCCAACAGAGAGCCTTGGACTTTTCAGGAGATTTGGATCTCCCATGGGATTTAGATCTACCCTTCTCATCTTTCTTGTCCTTATTTCTCCCTTTCTCCTTAGGTCTTCCACGAACCGCAAGAGCCTCTTTGGCTGCTTCAAAAGACTTTCTCCACATCTATTCAGATAACAACAAAGATACCACTTCATCCATTTTGAAAGTGGATGTGGTGCTTCCAATAGCCATAACGAGATGATCCCATGAGTCTGGCAAAGAATAAAGCAAGGTCATACAACGATCCTTGTTCTCCATCTTCACACCAATGGAAGTCAATTGTACAACTAACATGTTGAAAGCATTCAGGTGATCTGTAATAGATCCTCCATCCTCCATCCTTAGAGAATACAACTTCTTTCTCAGAAAAATCTTGTTCACCAGGGATTTGGCCTGATAAACATCTCTAAGCTTCTTCCAAAGGTCTTTCGTGGTCCTATCCTCATGGACATTTAATAGGACAAAATCAGCTAGACTAAGTCTTATGAGAACCTTAGCCTTTCGATCTTTGAGATCCCAATCAGCTTTTGCCATTGCAGTTGGTTTTACACTGGATACGGTTTGCCATAGGTCTTGATCAACAAGCATGTCTTCCATCTTAAGTTTCCATAACTCAAAATTTGTGCCATTAAATTTCTCCACCTCTAATCTTCCAGATGTGCCTACCATCTCTTTTCCTACAACAAGATTATAGAATACTCTGCATAGACTCCACTCAATCTTGTTGGTGTTGGAAATAAGCCACACCCGGACCGATGATGGACTGGTCCAAGAGGAGCCAGTAGCTCAGTGGTAGAGCACTCTAGCAACGAATGGAAGGTCCTAGGTTCGATTCCTAGCTAGTCCATGTCTCAACATGGTATCAGAGCTAGGCCCAGGCTAGGAACCCCAAGCACACAAGAGGTGTGGCTTAAGGGGGGTGTGGGTGTTGGAAATAAGCCACACCTGGACCGATGATGGACTGGTCCAAGAGGAGCCAGTAGCTCAATGGTAGAGCACTCCAGCAACGAATGGAAGGTCCTAGGTTTGAGTCCTAGCTGGTCCTTGTCTCAACAAATCTAAGATCATCTCAAAAAACCCCTTACCCAACAACTAGGACCAAAGGTGATCAAGCTTTGATACCAACTGAAAGGAAGCTAGGTATGCAAAAATCACTTCCTACACTAATCTAACAAGGAGAGATGAGTGCAATTTATTTTTAATCTTTACAATTACAATGTTATTAACCCAACAACAGAGACATTACAGCAATACACAACACAAGAATGTAAGACAGAAGAAGAGAGAGACAAGATATAATGTGGGGAAAACCCTTACAGGTGAAAAACCCCACTCCAAAACCTGCACAATGTATTATCTAAACAACAAGGTAAGAGATTTTTTTAGTGGTGAATCTTTGCCAATTGGTGAATATTTGAAATCAGAGCCACCAAAAATGATGAATAGTTCAAGCTATGAAGCCGACTAAATCACCCCATTTTTACAAAAAAAAATTAGTCTTAATTAGTTCGCCTAAGATTTATTTTTTAAAACTAATAAGTTGAACTATTTTGCCTAGTAAATGATGCATAATTAAAGTGGATTTGCCAGTAATTTATAATATATTCAAAAATGTTGACCATATTCGCCATTAATAATATATTTCAACCATTTATTTTGGACCATATTCACCATTAATTTTGGGCAATATCGCCATTATCATGTACTTTAGGGTTGTTTGTATTTTTAATACAATTTTATTCATTAATGTTGATTATGGTTTTGATCTAATGGCTATTGTTTAATTCCAGGAGACAAAGAGCACATGCCTTTTAAAAGGCTTGCTGAGCCCTGGAAATGATTTTGGGCCAAAAGATTAGATCCAATCTTGTGGCCCAAAATCATTTCCGGGGCTCAGCAAGCCTTTTAAAAGGCATGTGCTCTTTATCTCCCGGAATTAAACATAGCCATACTTATTTTTTAATTTAATTTTTAATGTGATGTTTTAAAAATATTTAATTTCTGTGTTTTTTTATTTTCAAATCATTCCTATAGTGTATTTGTGCTTAGCTTGACTAAATATTTTGAGATAAATATTTTCTAGAAGCATTTATTATTTTATTTCATGGAAGCAAAACATGTGTTACAAAAGTAAATAAGTAAAAGGATTTATTCCTTTTTCCCTTCTGAAAAAATACAATCTTTGAAAAACCTTACATGCAACCCAAAATAATAAAACCCTGTACAATCCTCTGCATGCAATCCAAAATAATAAACCCTGTACAATCTCTAAAAAATCTCTACATGCAACCCAAAATAATAAAACCCTGTAGCTGTAATACAATTGTCAAATAGATCTGTGGAATATTTCTTTTACCCTACAAGCAAATCAAAAGGAAAAACATGGACAATAAAATGAGAAGAATAAGAAATAGGAAGAAAGGAGAAACCCAAATGAGATCTGTAAAAAATAAGATCAATAGAAATTACCTTCCACTTGCATAACCTCCTTCTCTCATGAAAATAAAACTTCACACCAAAAAGATTATGAGAAAATGAAAGGGTTAGGTAGCAACAAAAATATTTATGCAATATTTTATTATTTTAGCAAGTTTTTAATATAATAGAAATTACATAATTAGCTCATAAAATGTAGTTGACTTCACTTCAGTGGAGTTTCATGCTTTTTTAATTGTTTTAAAATAGTTGCACTCATAGTAGTATTTGTTTAAGAGTTAGAAATAAATTTTCATATTTATATTTTATTACTTGATATAAATTGAATTTTAAATATTCATTATATTTTAAACATGAAACGAAATTAAATTTTATTAGCTTTTTTCTTTTTTATTAGTTTTATTAGCTTTATTCTTTTTTATTAGATTTATTCAATTTTAAATATTTATTGTATTTTAAACATGAAAGGGACTTAGATTTTATTAGCTTTATTCTTTTAAAGTTAGTGTAATGAATTTTTAATTATTATTATTTTATCTGAGTTAATTTATCATTTTCAATTGCTTTAGGAAAAGGGTTAAATTTTAGAATTTAATTATAAATTTATCTATTAGTTAGAAATTTCATTTTAATTTAATTTATTTCTTAAATGTTTAGACTCTAGATGAGACATCCTTTTTTGTAGGAAGAGTACCTATGGTTAAATTTTCCTAGTAAAAACTTATTAAACTTTAGTTGATATAAAAAATTAGGATGCAAACCAAACTATCCTTAGGTGAGAAAACTATAATCTAGTGATAATTATTAGGTTTATAAAATTGTCTCCTGCCCCCACTTTAAAATTAAAAAAAAAGAATATATGGGGTTGACCAAATATTAAAATTTATAAAGTAAGGATTTGCCATTCTGATTAATTTCTTTAGTAATTATTTGCTAAGATTCGCCATTGTTTTTATTTTTTTTAGTGAGTATTCACTAGGATTCGCCACAATTTTATAACTTTTTTAGTAATGTGGATATATTCCCAAGGAAAATTACTATTTTTTTTTCAAAAAAATGAAAGATTCGCCAAGAAAATTAAAGCACTTAGCTAGGATTCGCTAGTATTTTACAACTTTTTTAAGGGTCTTTTCTTAAAGTTATCCTTGAACAAGGTTTACAACACACTTGCAATGCAAGTCTTTATAGGAGTCTTCGACACTCGTATCTAGAGACAATCTGGTAGCATAACAGTACTTGTCAATCACATAATACATCTCCTCTCAAAGCACCTTCTTAAATAGAAGTTTACAAGGCAAAAAAGGACCTTTCTTGAGATGGGCATCCAACTTGGCCTCATGGCCCAAAACCCATGCCTAGGGACACTTGTCCAATACTGCAACATGGTTATGACAATTGTCATATCACCCCATCCCAATATGGTCACCTATTCCCAAGTTGGGCAATGACAGATGCTCTTACGACTGTCATAGAATCTGTCATAACTGCGATATATTATAGTTATAAGAGAATATGTCATACACTGACTACAAATAGCATATTCTCTTACAACATGTCATAACCCTCCTTGGGGCTCCCAAAGATGCCTTCTTTTAAATGCCTTGTGACACATGTCTTCACCTGTCATAGTATCTTCTATTTATGACTCTTAAGTGTCATAGATTCTGTCATAGGAATCTGTCATAACTGTTTCGGTCAAGATTGACTTACACACTATTGAAAGTGCCGGCACATGGAAAAATACCTCTACCACTAAATGGGATGCCTATCTCCTCATGTGAGGACAAAATTACATGTGGTCACCTTCCATGTAGGATGACACATCACCATGCCAACTCCCACAAGATGATAAAACAAGATTTGCATCCTAATTATACAATAGGCAATAAATAAATATATTACAATAAATAAATGCAAGAAATTACCAAGGCTGATATGCCTTAATTCCCAACATCATAGAACATCTTGCATGCATGGGCATCTGGGGTCAAAATTAGAAGATCTTACAACTCAATTATTTATGTCATAACTGTCATAGAATCTTATACAACTTATGATAGTTGTTACAAATACCAAAAATAGCTCATTCCAAAAGGTGGAACCTAGATTCTCCCAAATCACCTTTTACCATTTACCATGATGCCAACTAGTAAATGTAATTTCGTAACAAACACTCGGTAACATAATTAATTAATGTTGCCTATAATAATTATATACCGTACCAGTAAATATGTTTTAACTATTTTTGATGAAACTATACATCCCTTATGGGTAAAGTACAACAAATAATAGATAAATAAACATGGAATTTACAAGGTTGATGTCACCTTAATTCCAACATTGTAAATTTTAAAAGACAAATTCATTAGAACTATGGGCTAGGTAGTGAAAGTCAGTCATGTATGGTGAACATGATTTCTGTAAATTAACAATAATCCTATTTCTCTAACCTTGCATGACTGATGCTCCTTCTGCACCAACATAGACTAGCTTCCATGCAATTGACAAATCATCCAAGCCTCCAATATCCATCAAACTATTTTTGATGATTTCCATAAGGTTAGTAGAGGAAGAATTTTCTTTCATTTTATGAACTGTAAGTAGATAAGGCTAGTGAATATAATTTTCTACAATATGGGTGAGTGTAGGATCATTGCAAGCCAAACAGTGGCAATGGGGAAAAAATGTGTTTTTACTTAGCCAAAATCCTGAAATGAATATTTGATTTTTTTAAGGGTTGGATAAAAAATTTGTTTTGGTTTGGTAATACCTAACCAAAATGGATATCCATTGCAAATGGATATCCATTATGAGGAAAGGGATATCCATTCCCCTTTCCTTTATACTTGCAAAAAACGTTTCTAAATATGCGACCCACAAGTTTGGAAAATGTAGAGTTGGAAAACAAAATGGATATTAGAGAAGGAGAAGTAGATATCTGACATTTAGAAGTAAAAATTTCTCCTAAAATCAAGAACTATCTAAAGGTAAGTTTTTGGTTTTTTTCCTTTTAGATTTTTTTGAAATTAAATTAACATGTTTGGTAAAATTTAGGGTTTTCAATTGTTGATTGTAAGCATTAGTTTTAACTCATTTTTAGTATAATTTAGTGATTTTCATTGTGTTCAAAATGTTTAAATTAAATTGTATATAGTTTAACAAGAAGTTTTTTTTAATCCTAAATTTGTATGTTTTAAATTTAAGATAGGCAACATGGATGAGCAAGATCAAATTATAAACACTCCCCCACCGAACCCTCAAACAATTCAAGAACAAATTGAAAAAATATTAATGAAATAAATAGGATTATAGAAATTTATCACTGCCACCCTTGATTGACTTCAATGACATCCACCTTAGAGGTAATTATCACTCATGTTCGAACTCTCACAAACTAACATGAATCATTAAGGCAATGGCGAGAAGCTAAGAGGGTAGAATGTTTTACTAGCTTATCATGCAACCAAGTGAAAGATTTAGACATTACCAAATCCATGTTAACGCAATATTTGTAAACCCTAAAACCAGATTGCATGTTGATGTACTTAAGCCTAAGTATTCAATCAATGGTGCACACATCAAAGTATTACTAATAATTTTTGGGATCGTTGGTGGATGATTTTTGATAAGAAATCCAACAACAATATTGATGTACCTTTATATTTCCTCTATAAACTATATGCATAGTTTATATTAGGTCAGCATGTAAACTATTTGATTTTAGAGAGTTCCAGGGAGTAGGTAAAGGAATGTGGTGTAGTCATGGATGGAGGGTCCAAGGATAGGATTGTCCTACTATGTAGCCTTAGAGTAAACACAATGGGAAAACACAAAGAATGGAACAACAAATGAAAATATATTGATTCAATCACAAATAGTTACAATCTTCATATGCCAACAATATGCAGACTACAATGGGTTCACGAGCTTGTCCTCCTGCTTGTTACAGTTTACATGAAAAATATAGCTTTGAAGCGCTATTCTGCAATACTACCATCCAACTTCTTAGATCATTTATCTTGTTATCTCCTAATGCATCTAATGAGTGATTATATAGAAATTCTAGTTTCAAGGAATGATCCACCTCAACCTTAAAAGATTTCAAAGTGTAATGCTTCATGAAACGTGTAGGTCGACCTAATTCCAATTGTGAAGCCTCCAATGTTGATGGATCATGATGCGGTTCTGGTTGAAGGTTCATCTGGTCTTTTAACATCTTGTGA
>BSBN01000033.1:3020000-3265000 GCA_027924645.1 Cunninghamia lanceolata
GTCTAAGGGAAGCTTAGCCACTTTAGAAAAGGTCCAGGATGGAACAAAATAGATCTAGCAAGATACTTAGGTTTGATGGAACACATTATACTTTTTGGAAGCTAAGGATGGAAGCTTATATCAATTCTCTAGGGTGTGGTGTTTGGGAGTCTGTTAAGTTTGGTTACACTATTCCTGCTACTAGTCCTACAGATGCAAATGAAGTTAAGAAGTATGATGACAATGGCAAGGCAAATTTTTCTATCATGAATGGGTTAGCTGATTTAGAACTTTCAAAGGTAATGAGTTGCAGTTCTGCTCAGTAAGTTTGGGACATGTTGATAGTTAGGAACACTGAGAGGGGGGGATGAATCAATGTTCTATAATTCTTTTCTTGAACTTTTTCTTTTAACCATTTCAAAAGAATAATAAAACAGAAGAAAAATATACAACTAAACAGCATCCACAAAAGCATAACACATAACACCAAGGTTTTACGTGGAAAACCCAAAAAGGGAAAACCATGGAGAAGATTAGCTCTCAAATATATATTGCAATCTTTACAAAAATGATGTTCAGGATTGGTCACTCCATAGGCCTAGAACATGTTGGTTTACAGACATGAAGTACAACTAAGTTTAGCAGGCTCACTGTCTCAAGCCTAAACCTAGTAAGATTACAATAAGGGTTGTTAAACACTACTGGAGGCTCACTACTAGCTTACTGCCTTGATAACAAAACCTTGCTTCTAAATAGATCACACATGATATCTAAATACTACTTCAGCATCTTCCATTATGCTAGGGTGTAGTCATTTGATAATTGTATTCTGAATCCCAAGTCTTCATTGCTATTGATCCTCTAATTCTACTCCACTATTCACATCCTCACATCACACACACATATTCCCCATAGGTCAGCATCCAAGAGATGAAATGTGTACATAAAAAGATGTACCTTGTCACTCAATTCAATGCACTATGGGTCACACAGACCCAAATCTTCTCCCTATAGGTCAGATCTAATCTTTCAATTGCTTACATAAGGCCTCCAATCTTTAACTCTTCTCTGTACAATGATTTATCTCACTAGTTAGCCTGTTCCTTAAGAACATGCTTAACAACTTCATCTGCTATCTTACAACTTCGACTACTGATCACAAAACACTTCCAAAATCATGTCAAGGACTCTTTACACATTCCCAATCTTACCCTCAGAATCACAAGGCATGATATTATCTTAGGAGAAATGTGGACCATCAGAATTTAGACTCTGTCTCTATCAAACTCTATCAAACACTATGCCGATACTTAGCAGCTTGTAGCTAACCTTCCGGTGAACTTTAGATCTCCTAACTTTGGAATGAGACACTTCATATATGTGTTTACAACACCTTACAACCACATAGAAAAATACTTATTTGCGGAGGACCACTACACTAGACCCTATTCACTGTTCCTGCTATACCTTTGCTTACCTGGACTTAGGCATTTCTTTAAGGTGATTTCCGGAGAGGATCAGGACTTAATCTCTAAGGCATAACACTATTAAACAACTAAGAACATCTTACCTAAGCCACATCTGCAACTCTTCAATTGTGGAGGCATACTAGCTTGCTCACTATCCTCTACTTTGCACACATCCATACTTAGCCATTTCTATCAACCGGACCTGGAATCCAACTTGTTCTTCTAGAGATATCTCTTCCTATCATGGTGATAGGTTCTCTAAGCCTTGTTTCCATCAATGACAACATACAAATCCATGCCAAAGTAGTGTCTCTTGCTAACAATCTCCCCCTTTGGCATTAATGGCAACACTTAGTGAAAAATGCCTGACTTCTCCCCCCTTACTATATACACTATACTTTCTTGCTCCCCCTAAGATGATTATCCATTTTTCACTGATCTACTTCTCTGCCTTTGACATCAATGGAAAAGGTTGTTGATTTGGAACCAGAAATTTTCAAAATCCCAAAAATTTATATATTCTGCTGCATATTTATAGGTGCAATCTTCATTTTAATATTACATGTGTTTAAGCACATCATTAAATATGTTTGTGATCAAATTCCACTCAGCATCCTAGCTTTTCTTTGCATTTTCCATAACGTAAATTTGACCGTTGAGAAGAAAAACTAAGGCTACTGCCTTGTTACGATCAGAAGTTGTGTCTGTTTGGATAGCTAACTTGGCCTATGTAATAAGATTTGTCATTGATTCTAGCTTTGGACACACTAACCTTTTGAGTTGTCCCATCCTACTTTTTATTTGGTATTTTTGATTTGTTAAGTTAGTCAGTTCATTGTGAATGTTAATGACTTTTGTTTTTGTCCTTATGACTGACTCTGCTTCTAGATTAAATTTCTCAGAAATATCCAACAAATTTTGTTCCAAATCTTTAATCTTTTCTTCAATCTTTTGAGCAGTCTTAGGCCAGGACAAGCATAAATTGTACATATCTCTAGCATCTTTCACAAGATTTTGAATGCTGGCTATTGTATTGTTTAGTGTGATTTTGTCCTTTACTATCATTATTTTTAATTCTTCTAATCTTTTCTCATCAAATTCTTGCCTTACCTTTGTTTCTACAGATTTCACAAAAGATTCAAATTGTTTACTTATGGAATTTATCATCCTTTTCAGATGACTTGATGAGGGTATGGATAGATCCCTTTTGAAGGTGGGTAGTAGCTTTTCTAATATTCCTAATGCTTCATCAATCAGTTCACTATCTTCAATATGTGATTTCAGCATCTCTTCTAGAGCCTTTTCCTTAACAATTGAAATCCACTTAAACTTCTGTGCTAGAGACATTATATCTAGATTTATTGGGTCATGCAGAAAATCTGGTTCATCTACATCTTGTTTCTTTTTCTCTATCACTTCTTTCTCTGATACAATAGTGTCTCTTGACACAATAGACACATCTTCTTTCTAATCTAGTTCCATATTCTTATTGGTTTCCTCTGCTTGCTCAAATGGAAGATTTACCAATTCTTCCTCAGTATTATCCTCAATCTGATTTGTTAGAGAAGTTCTAACTTGAGATTCATCTGTGGGCTCCTTTTCCTCCTCAGATATTTTGCCAACTATATTAGTTTCTTGACCCAAGTTTATTTCTAGAGTAGATGAATTGACAGGAACATCAGTTTCTTCATTTGAAGTGAGAAGTTTATTGTGTTGCTTCAGGGCTTTTAAGATAATCTCTTTTGTTTCTTTCACTACTTTGTCAGTTTCACCTATCATTAGCAAATTCATCCTCATTTTAGTTCTAAACTTATCCTTGGTCTCCTTGAAGATTAGATTTTCTTCTTCTGTATTGATTTCTGAATATATTCTAGTCAACACATGTTTTCTTAACTCAATGTCTTTAGCCTTGGCATTCTCCTTTCTAATGCTCAGAATATTTCCTAAACCTTTTGGGAGATCAGAGATAATCTCAATGAGGGCTTTACTAAAATTGTTGAGATATTTTATAGTGACTTCCTCCTGACTCCTTTTGTCTTCTTTACCATATTCATCATAGTGCTTAATCATGGGTTTCGTATTCCCATCTACAGTGATAGCCCTTACTATTTTTTCAAGAGTTGGAAGTGTTTTCTGTCTCTTGCTAGATTTCTCTTCTCTAAAGAATTTTCCTTTATTGCTTCCGGAGGCTTTAACATCCTCAGCTTTCATCTTCTTGACTTCTTCATCTAACTCGGTCTCTTCTTCATCCTTTTCACCAATACTAACGTATAACCTTTTTCCTTTCACTTTTTTCCTCTTCATTTTCTTGGTAGTGGACTCCTTTGAATATTTCTCTAGGTTTGATAATGATGTGGCACTAGATAGAGTGGCAAAGCTTCTGGTGTTCCTTTGAGTCTTTTCTGGTTGGTTCTGCTTCAATTGAGATTCCTCTAGAAGCTGTACTGGCTCATCCCTTTCCTTTTCTTTAGTTTCTTTCTCTCCCTTTTCCTTTGCCTCTTTTAGTTGTTCCTTGGTAATGCCATATCTTGTAGCAATCTCTTTTTCTTCTTTCCTCACTTTCCTGGAAGATTTAGATTTCCTGTGTTCAACATATAGTTTCGCAGATATTTCTTCATATGTACCAAATCTTTCTTCTTTTGTATCCTTAGGCTTGGTCAGCATATGTTTGGCATAGTTTTCTAGTATATTATCACTTACTTCATACCCCATGGGCATGATCCAGATTGTTCTGGGCTCAACAACCTCCATCAGACATTAGTCCTTGGTGACTATAAAACATATCCTATCTTTGTATTTCTCAAAGATTCCATTTGGAATTCTTTCCCTAGATTGCATCATGCTCTGAAAGTTTTTGAAGAATCCCCATAGGGCTACCTTTTTTTCATTTGGACCACCTAATTTCCTAAGACATTGTCTTATTTAATAAGCTACTAGTTAATTTCTTACCCAGATTAAACCCTTGTGATTAGGAAATTCATTCAGAAAGTAAAAGAACAAGCATATAATGAGTGTACCAAATTTAAAGGGATAATTCTTACTTTCTTTGATTTTCTTTAGATTATCTATCAGATGAACCCTCAACAGTTTGCACAAGTCATAATCAACATTTTCTTAGATCATCTGATATGCAGTGTAAATTGCCGTACTTGAAACAAAGTTTTCTCTGTTGGAGAAATAGACTTTATACCCTATGACCATTGAAGCAAATTTCATAGTAGGATCAATGATGTCTTTTATTGTCATTCCCCTTTTATCAAATTTTGCTTTGGTAGCTTCTAACTATTTGATTTTTAACTACCTTTAGCAGTGGCATACCTCTAATAGAGTTTAATCTGGTAATTGCTTGGATTGCATCTTTTGTTATCTTGAAGTGTTGCTCCCTTCCTAGCCACATAAATTCATCATGGATTCTACTTAGAATGTAACACACCCATTCATCTTCAGCAAAAGTGAGGAACTCAATGTATTGGATGAATTTCTTTTCTTTAAGAATCATGTGCTCTTCCTTCAAATTAAATCGATCATTACTCAGTTGATTTTGAAATTGACCTATGAAATAGGTTCCTGCAAGTTCCTCTAGGGTAACATGAATGTATGCCCTAACATATTCAACATATAAAACTCCATGAGGTATACTTGAAAATGCACCCATTTGATTCACTTCAGTTTCTTTATGCAAGAGTTTCTTGAACTTGGGTCAAGGGCATTCAGTAATATCTATAATTTATGGAGTTGCCATAACAAAGATTCACAATAAGGGTTTCTACGATAAATACCTTGAGATGTTGAGATTAGGCATCCTTCACCTAATTCGATCCAATCTTTAAGTCTTTGTTGCGCCTTGAATTCTTACTTCACTCTCTCTCTCTATCATCTGAAAAACTTGGAATGCAGAGTGAATCGAGACCAAAAGACTTCCCTTTTATCCTCTGCACTTGGTGTAATTGTCATAAATGCTATTTCAAAAAGTTGCTTGACTTATCCTAGATGAACATAGTTAATTAGAGTTGCTCCACAAAATGCCGCATCAGCTTATTTCCTTCCAATTTTTCTTTTAGAGGATTTGACTTGTCGAATTCTACCAAGAATCTCTATACTAAAATCCAACATGAACTACCTCACTGTGGAGTTTGGATTTTCAATACTACTCCCCCTGAGCCAGTGTTCATAGACTCATTCTTCAAAGAAGGTATCTGCATCAGATGTTGGTGTGGATCTATCCTCAATTAAAATTACTTCCATATCAATCCATACTTTGTGCATTTCTTTTTTGGGTTCAACTGGATCAACTTTCTCTTTTCCCTTGTCATTTCTCTGCTCTCCTTTTCTTTCTTCAAAGTAGTGATTTCTATTCATGCTTCTGCAAAACCTTGCAACATGTCCAAATTTGTTGCAATTGAAGCACACCACATTCTTTTGACCTTTATTCATCTTATTGATTGAACTTGATCTACATTGATTAGCCATATGTCCAAATCTATTGCATATAAAACACTTTCTATTGAGAGATTGACTATTCCTAAAATTTTGAAGATTAGTTCTTACCGAACTTCTGCATTCATTTGATCTGTGTCCCATTTTATAGCATGCATTGCACCTAATAGGATTCTGACTCATTTTACTTCTACATACAACAAATCTATGACCAATTCTATTGCAACTGAAGCATTTACCTCTGAATGCCTATTCATTCCTTTCATTTCTAAAATTTCTCTTGATCTGATTTCTACATTCATTTGCTTTATGACCAATTTTCTTGCAATTGAAACACTGACTAGAGAATAATGGAGTCTTTTGGTTTATTCTACTTCTACATTGAGTAGCCTTATGACCAAACTTATTGCATGAATTACAATAACCATTGAAACATGGGTACCTTTGAGCATTTGGTTGTCTGACCTGAGGTCTTCTTCCTTGATTTCTGAATTGGTATCCTTTGTCTTGCCTTGACTCAATGCTTATTTGTCCAAAATTTGAAATTTCTCCTTTCTCAAATCCTAGACCATGTTTGTCATCAACATTCCTCTAGCTAGAAATCATTTCATCAAGCTTTGCAGTGCTTATCTTGAATTTTTCTTCAAAACTTCTTACCTTTTCTAGATCTGTTCTTAAACTTATAATTTCTTTTTCAAGTTTTGCACAATCTTCTGATTTATTTTTCACAATCAAGTTTAGATCATCTTTTGCTTTTGTTGTTTCTATAACTTCTACTTCAAAATCATTTAGGACTTTATTTACTGACAACAGTTGGTCACTAACTTCTTTGTATTTGTCTTTGAATTTATTGACTTGCTCTTTTAGCTTTAAGATGCATTCATTTGCTTGTTGCAAGTTTTCTTATAGATCCCTAACTTATGCTTTAGAGTTTTCAAGATCCATAAGAGCTACTTCTAGTTGATTGTACCTTTCATAATTTGTATACCTTCTTGCTGCCATGATCATACTATCCTAGATCTTCCTCAAGCTATTAAACTTCTTCTGAGGAACCTTTCTCTGATGCCAATTGTTGATAGTTAGGAACATTGAGAGGGGGGGTGAATCAGTGTTCTATAATTCTTTTTTTGAACTTTTACTTTTAACCATTTCAAAAGAATAATCAAACAGAAGCAAAATATACAACCAAACATCCACAAAAGCATAACACATAATATCAAGGTTTTACATGGAAAACCCCAAAAGGGAAAAACCACGGAGAGGATTAGCTCTCAAATATATATTGTAATCTTTAAAAAAATGATGTTCAGGCTTGGTCACTCCATGGGCCTAGAACATGTTGGCTTACAGCCATGAAGTACAACTAAGTTTAGCAAGCTCACTACCTCAATCCTAAACCTAGCATGATTACAATAAGGGTTGTTAAACCCTGAGGGTTGTTGAACCCTATTGGAGGCTCACTACCGGCTTACTACCTTGATAACAAAACCTTTCTTCCAAAAAGATCACACATGATATCTGAATACTGCTTCAGTATCTGCCATTATGCCAGGGTGCAGTCATTTGATAATTGTATTCTAAATCCCAAGTCTTCATCACTGCTGATCCTCTAACTCTGCTTCGCTATTCACATCCTTGCATCACACACACATATTCCCCATACACACACACATTCAAAGATCATTACTCTTATATATATATATATATATATATATATATATATATATATATATATATATATATATATGCATCATGATTTAATTCTGTAATAAGGTCAACATCCAAGAGATGAAACATGTACATAAAAAGATGTACCTTGTCGCTCAATTCAATGCAATATGGGTCACACGGACCCAAATCTTCTCCCAAGTGTGTTCATATAGGTTAGCTCTAATCTTTCAATTGTTTACATAAGTCCTCCAATTATTAACTCTTCTCTATACAATGATTTATTTCACCAGTCGGTCTGTTCCTCAAGAACATGCTTAACAACTTCATCTGCTATCTTACAACTTATACTATTGATCACAAAACACTTCCAAAATTATATCAAGGACTCTTTACACATTTTGAATCTTACCCTTAGAATTGCAAGGCATGATGTCATCTTGTGGAGAAATGCAGACCATCATAATTTAGACTCTGTCTCTATCAAACTCTATCAAACACTATGCTGATACTTAGCAGCTTGTAGCTAACCTTCTGGTGAACTTCATATCTCCTAACTCTGGAATAAGACACTTCATATATGTGTTTACAACACCTTACAATCACATAGTAAAATACTTATCTGTGGAGGAATGCGGACCACTGCACTAGACCTTGTTCGTTGTTCCTACTATACCTTTGCTTACCTGGACTTAGGCATTTCTTCAAGGTGACTTCCAGAGAGGATCAAGACTTAATCTCTGAGCCATAATACTATTAAGAAACTAAGAACATCATACCTGACCTATATCTGCAAGACTTCAATTGTGAAGGCATACTAGCTTGCTTATTGTCCTCTACTCTGTGCACATCCATACTTAGCCATTTCTGTCAACCAGACCTAGAATCCAACTTTTTCTTCTAGAGATATCTCTTCCTATCATGGTGATAGGTTCTTAGAGCCTTTTTACCATCAATTACAACATGTAGATCCATGTCGGAGTAGTGTCTCTTGCCAATAAGTTAAACTTAGAAACATTTATGAAGGAAATAAGAAAGTAAAGCAAGCTAAGATGCAGATCTTCAAGAGCAAATTTGAGAAACTAAAAATGTTAGAAGATGAAGATATTGCTAGATATATGCTCCAGGTGAATGAAGTGGTCAATGGCATTATGGGTCTTGGTGAAGAAGTGAAAGAAGATGAGGTTGTGAAAAAGGTTTTGAGATCTCTTCCCAAATCTTATAGTCATAAGGTATCTACCGCTAAGCAAAATGTAGACTTGGATACATACACTATAGACAAATTGTTTGGTTCCCTTACTTCCTTTAAAATGAGAGAGTTTGGTAGTGATTCTCCAAATAAAGAAGTTGCTTTCAAAGCCAATGTGAAGGCAAAGGAAGAAGTTGTTGATGAAGATGAAACCCCTGATGAAGTTGAAGCAAATTTTGTAAGAAGACAAAAGAAAGGCACTCAAAAATACAAAGGTAAGTTACCCTTCAAATCTTTCAATTGCGGAAAGATTGGTCACTTTGCTTAGAACTAAATGTCCTTTCAAAGAATCAAGGGGTAGTAACAGAAGAGACAAGTTCAAGACAAGTATGTATTCCATAGAAAGCAATAATTCTCTAGAAAATTAGGATCATGATGATTCAAATGATGAAACACTTTTCGTGGCCTTGAGTGTTGGTGAGAAAAAGGATGATGTTAGAAAATATGAAAATATTGATGCCTTGCAAATAGAACAAAACAATGAAAGATCAATGGTTGTATGAATTTCCTTTCATGCAAGAGAAGAAGCCAAGGCTTGGGTAATTGATAGTGGATGCTCAAATCATATGACTAGTGACAAGGAGAAGTTTATAAGCCTTGAAAATTGGGATGGTGGTGTTGTCAAGTTTGGTGTTGATGAGTCATCTCATATTTGTGGGAGAGGTGCTATAACTATTGATGGGAAGAATGGGATTAGGGATGTCCTCTATGTCAAAGGGATAAAACACAATCTTATCAGTGTCAGTTAGATGTGCAGCAAGGGGTTAATCTCATTTTTCATACCAATGGTTGTGAGATTAGGAAGGCATGATCTAGAAAACTAGTTACAGAAGGTATTAAGACATACGGTGACATCTATCATATGAAGGAGGTAAATGGAAGAACATGTTTGTTGGCTCAATCAAGTGAGTGTTGGCTATGGCACAAGAGAATGGGACACAATAATTTTGAGAATATGATAAAGATCAGTTCTACTCATGCAGTCAGAGATATGCCTAAGATAATCAAACCTACAAATGCAATATGTAGGGAATGTCAAATGGGAAAGTAAACAAAGACAAACTTCAAAAGTAAGGAGTATTCTTCTTCAAAGCTATTGGATCTAATTCGCACTTATCTATGTGGCCCTACAATAGTAAAGAGTCAATAAGGTGAGAGGTATTTCATGTTGCTTATTGATGATTATTCTAGAATGACTTGGGTTACTTTCTTAAGAGAAAAATAAGATGCCCTTGCTAAATTCAAAGTGTTCAAAGCTATGGTTGAGAATGAAGTAGATGCCATGAACAAATGTTTGCGGTTTGATAGAGGAGGTGAGTTTACTTCAAATGAATTTCAAAAGTTTTGTGAATATAATGGTGTTAGGAGACATTTGTAAGCTGCTAGGACCCCTCAGGAAAATGGGGAGGTGGAAAGAAAGAATAGAATTGTGCAAGAGTTGTTTACGGAATTGTTGAAAGATGCAAATCTGCCTGATATGTACTAGAAGG
The DNA here is from genome assembly GCA_027924645.1 of Cunninghamia lanceolata. Taxonomy (NCBI): domain Eukaryota; kingdom Viridiplantae; phylum Streptophyta; class Pinopsida; order Cupressales; family Cupressaceae; genus Cunninghamia; species Cunninghamia lanceolata. Next base: position 3,030,293 of record BSBN01000033.1, read on the forward strand.
ATATAGTTCATACTACTATCTATCTAATTAACAGAGTGCAACTCAAGGTCAATAGCACTAAGACCCCTTATGAGCTATGGTATGGAAGACCACCCATGGTCAAATACTTCAAGATCTTTGGAAGCAAATGCTATATCAAAAGAGATGAAGAAGACCTAGGAAAGTTTGATTCAAGAAGTGATGAAGGAATCTTTCTTGGCTACTCAACTAGAAGCAAGGCTTATAAATAGATGCTACAACAAGAGGTTGAGAAAGATGATTGAAAGCACAAATGTCAAGGTAGATGAAGACCTGTATCAAATCTCACAAGAATAAGAGGACTCTGAATCTGATATCTTTCCATGCATTGTAGATGAAGAAGAAGAATAAGTGAAAGAAGAAAAGGAACAATAACCAGAGTAGATGCCTAAGACTCCAACAAAGTATGTTTAGAAGAACCACTCAGTAGATCAAATTATTGGAGATAAGAATGAAGGTGTGTAGACAATAAAAAGGCTTGCTAAGACACTTGAGCAAGTAAACTTGTCATGTTATCAGAGATGGAACCAAAAAAACTTTGTTGATGCTAGCAAAGATGATGAATGGATAAAATCCATGGAAGAAGAATTGGATCAGAGTGAGAAGAATTAGACATGGGAATTAGTTCCCAAACCAGCAGATAAGAATGTTATTGGAAGAAAATGGTTGTTCTAGAACAAACTAAATGAAGAAGGTAAAGTTGTAAGGAACAAGGAAAGATTGGTATGGAAAGGATACACACAAGTTGAAGGTATTGATTTTGAGGAGACTTTTTCTTCGGTACTAAGTACGGAGGCAATCAAAATGTTTCTCACTCTTGTTGAACTTCAAGGTATATCAAATGGATGTTAATTCAACATTTATGAATCGTGATCTAGAGGAAGAGGTTTATATTGAACAACTAGATGGTTTCCAGATATCAGAAGATCTAAACATGCTATACAAACTCAAGAAGGCTCTGTATGGTCTTCAAAAAGTATTTAGAGCTTGGTATGCTAGGTTGGACAAGTACTTACATCAAGGAAGAAGGAAACATGATATTGATAGTTGTAGTAAATGTTGATGACATCATCTTTGGTGGAGATGATGATATGTGTAAGAGTTTTGCAGAGGAGATGCACAAAAAGTTTGAGATGTCTATGATTGGTGAACTGTCTTTCTTTCATAGACTTCAAATCACTCAACTAGATGGTGATATATTTATTTTTCAAGCTAAGTATGTCAAAGATTTGTTGAATAAGTTTGGTATGGAGGATTCAAAACTAGTGAGTACTCCCATGGTCACTGGATGTCACTTGAGCAATGATGATGAGTCTTCAAAGGTGGCTCAGACTGTCTATAGATCTATGATTGAAGGACTATTGTACTTAACTGCTTCTAGACCTGATATTATGCATGCAGTATGTGTGGCTGCCAGATATCAAGCCAATCCCAAGCAAACACATGAGAAGGTAGTGAAAAGGATATTTAGATACTTTAAAGGAACTTCGGACTATGGCCTATGGTATCCAAAAGGTAATGACTTTGATTTGAGTGCTTACACTGATGTTGACTAGGCTAGTTGTGTTGATGGTAGAAGAAGTACAAGTGGTGGTGCTTTCTTTTTAGGAAGAAGATTAGTTTCATGGTAGAGCAAGAAGTAAGATTCAGTTTCCCTATCTACTGCAGAGGCAGAGTACATTATAGTAGCATCCTATTGTACACAAGTGTTGTGGATGAAGAAAACCCTCAAGGATATCAAGGTGTTGTATGATGAGCGTATTCTTATCTTATGTGACAATATAAGTGCTATAAATATTTCCAAGAATCTAGGAATGCATTCTAGAACCAAGCATATAGCAATCAGGTATCACTTTTTGAGAGAGAAGGTTGTACATAAGGAAGTGAAGTTGGAATATGTTCCAACAAAGGATTAGATAGTAGATATCTTCACAAAGGCTCTTGCAAAGGATACTTTTGAGGATCTTTGGCAAAGGTTAGGGGTATTTGCCCCTCCTTCTTCTTGCTACATGCATAGTGGTGCATCTATCTAGGAGGAGTTCATGCTATATCTTATTCTTGGACTAGTGGTGGCTACCTCTCACGGGGAGTAGACAGTGGTTTCTAATGTTAGGGGGAGTTTTTTTTCTAAAATAATAAGTCATGCCCTAAGAAAGAATATGTAGGTATGTGATCTCTGATGAGTAGATAGAGGTTGCCCATTATCCTTGATGTTAAAAGGGGAGAGAAGTAGAGATGTGTTTCCACCAATGCCAAAGGGGAAGATTGTTACACATATGGTTCCTAGGGTTTTCATTGATGTCAACACTGTAACTAGGTTGTCATTGATGTCAACACTATCATGGTGGTGTGATGATATTCATGGTTGGATGTCATGTCCCATCCAACAATAGAAGAAGATACAATTCATGGTTGGATGTCATTTCCCATCCAACAAGAAAAGAAGATATAGTTAATGGTTGGTATCATGTCCCATCCAAAAAGAGAAGGGAGAAGATATAGTTCATATTAATATGGAAATTGGAAGCCCAAAGATGATCAAATGTATTTCTAGTGTTACTAATGGCCTGAAGTATGGATGTTCCAAGTTTCATGATGATTGGATTACTGGAAGAGTGTTTTGTTGTTGACTGGTTGAAGACAGTGTTGTCTTTGTGAAGGTGTTCTATGTATGACAATGGAATGCTCCGCATTCCTACAACTTTACAAATATGACCATGCAGTTCTGGAATTGTGTTTAGGATGTAATGAAGGTGATAATTCTAAGTTTTTAGATCATTTTTCCTTCCAATATGAAAGTTATGCATGATAGAGTACTGGCATGTGTTATGGCAGAGTAAGCTAGTGTTGAAGGCTTGTTGGAATGCTCTGCATTCCTCCACAAATGAATCATTTTCCTTGTGCTTTTGAGGATATTTTTATAGATGTGTATTACATGCTTCCTTGTATTTTCAAGGTCCTTGGTGGTCCACAACTTAGTTTTTCAAATGACAGCATGTTACAGTGTGTTCTGAATGACATATTGTTCTTAGAGTTCATGATTGAAGTGGTGCGGCATAATTCTTTGATGTGTGGTGGAAAATGAGTGTTTGAAGATGTTTTATGTGTCATGTGGACTCATCTAGAAGAGATTTCATGGACATCTTTCTTGTTTCCAGTACCGCACAAGGTTTCCAAGTTGTTGTGGGAATTTTGCTTCAAGTCTTCGTGTGTTTTGCTTAAAGCTATCCTATTTCCAAATGAGCAGAGTGTGCAGATGTAATTCCTTGGTGTTCAAAGCTATGAAGGATGATTTTGACCTAGTCAAGCAAGTGTTGGTGTTTGCAAGGCATGGATCTTCTACTGGTGTAACATGTGGTTTCACTTAGGACCTATCTTCTACACGTTTCATGTTGTGTGTTGTCTAGTCAACTTGTAAATGTTATTTTCATGTTGTATCTGGCCAACAAGCAATGTAATCAATGTAATATCTTATATAAATTGTAAGTCAAATTAAGTGAGGTGAAGTGTGATTACAAGTTAATTGAAAAGCTTGCAAGAAGTTAAAAAGAAGAACAAATGCATTGTTGAAGTGCAACTAAAGGAGAAAGAGTAGAAGTTGTTGATGTTGTCCTAATTCATCTTGAAGACTTATATGTGACAGTGATCAAGTGTAGAGTGTGCCTAACTAATCAAATCATCAGAAGAAAGTGTGAAGAGGTAGAAGTGCAATTATCAAAGGTGTGAGTTTCAATGTCTGTTTTCAAATAGTAGGACTATCATACTATAATCTTTTCTAAGTGTGTTCTCAATTTAGGTAGTAACTTCCTTGGGAGTGAACCTAAAATAAAGTCTTCAGGGAGAAGTAGCTTCCTTGGGAGTGGCCCTAAATCAAATTTCTTCAGGGAGTAGAAGCTTCCTTGGGTTGTAGCCCTAAAACAAATTTGTGATTTGACCTTCATATATTGTGAGTTAATCCTCACTGTGGTTTTTCCCTTTTAGGGTTTTCCATGTATATCTAGTGTTATGTGTTGATGTACATTGTGTTAACATTTCATTATTATGATTGAACTATGATGCTTAAGCTTTAATCTACTCCAAATAAGTTAAAGTTGATAAAATAGAAGATTGTTTAGATACTGATTCAACCCCCCTCTTAGTATCTTGGTGTGTTCAAAAAATTGCTTCTGAGAGGACGTTATTTCATGCTTACATGTACATGACAATGATTATGACTCATCATAGGGGTTGCCATGGAGGTTGTGTGTGATTTTTGTGCTTTCATATTTGACTCCTCAGGGACGGTAGTCTACATGATGGCTAGGTACCATTCCTGAACTATGCCTTACCTATTGTCTATTTTCTTGCAATTGTACCTGCAATAACTAGTATTAGTCTAGTGTCTAAATATATATAAACATGAATAATGAAAATAGAAATGATGAAAATGTTGCAAGTATGTTCTAACTGATGTTGTCATTGATGTCAACATGTTTGTGTTGTCATTGGTGCCAACTGTGTCTTCTGATATTGTTGTTTGTTGAGTGATTAAGTTGTCATATTAAGCACACTATCTGAGTATTTTGCTCCACATTTACTACGTATTGAAGAATAGAGTATGAGATTTAGATATGATTTAGAGAAGTGTTTGAAGATGCAAAATCTAGAATTTGGTGGTCCAGATCATTGTGAAAAAAAGTTCTATTCACCAATTTGAAGAATGTTCCTGACAACATTTGCAATGTGACATCGAGAAAGTATTTTGCTCCACATTTCTCTGTAGTTTGGATTTTGGTCTTGTAGTTCTAGAATTAAGTTTAAAATGTCCTTAGCTATCTTAATTCCAAAGGAATTATGAGTTGACGCTCTAGAAAGAAAGTTTTTGAGTACCAGAGTTCGACAGTGTTGTTTATGAGCAGATAGTGAATCCTCCTCAAATAAAAAGTGTTGTGGATCATTTGGTGATTCTCTGGTATCTGAAGATTGTTCATGGAAATCTCTAAATCATGTTGAAGTGTTTTACCTAGTCCACAAGTCATGCTAGTGCTCATGGAAGCGTGGGCCTAAAATTTTTTTAGTGTTTACACTAGTTCTGGCCAACTCGGTTGCGTAAACTTGTTGCGGAGGTAATTTATGGATTATGGAAGCATGTTGAAGTGTGTGAAGACATAATTTAGTCTGATCTAAGCTGTGAAGTGTTCATTCTTCATTCATTTTCTCCACAAGGTTCTTTAGGTCCATACCTAATCTCAATTATGTATGTATGTTGGCCTTGGAGAAAGTTCCAATGGTTGTAGATTGTATTGCTGACCTTGATGAATGTTCCAAGGTTGATGATCAGCATAAATATATGTAATGAATCCTTGAGTGGTGAGAGAGAGTACGAAGATGTGAAGATAAGGCCTCTGTGTTGTAAAGGAAGAGTAGAAGAAATATATTGTGCTTCAATGGAACTAAATTCAGGCATGTTGTAGATGCTACCATATCGTTCATGGCAGTGAGCCACCCATCCTTACAGTGAGCCACCCATCCTAGTAGTGAGCCACCCCTTTGGCAGTGAGCCACCCCTTGGTAGTGAGCCACCCTTTGGAAATGGGCCTTTTTGCAATCAACATTTTGGGCAGTGAGCCTCTTTGTTATTCAATATTATTACTACATTATATTGTGAGGTAACACTCACTGCGGTTTTTCCCTTTTATGGTTTTCCACATAAAAATATGGTGTTGATGTGTGTATGGTGTTGACATGTTTATGTTTTGATTCTGCTATTCATGTTTAATCTTTATATTAGAATAAGAAGTTAAAGTAAGTAGATGTGAATGTGATTTTGTTTAAAGAAGTTACAGTTTTTGAGACAACTGATTCACCCCCCCTCTTAGTTGTCTTGTGCCTTCAACAATTGGTATCAGAGCGAGGTTCCTTAGAAAAAAGCCTAAGAGCTTAAGGTAGATCTAGGATGGTACACAAGAAAGACATTCCTCGGTTTGATGGATTTGACTATGCCTACTAGAAGGTAAGAATGCAAAGTTATCTTATTTCTATTAGTTATAATGTTTGGACAATGGTTAAATATAAATACACAGTACCTGAAAATGGTCCGAAGACTCATGAAGAGATTAAGGATTATGAGACTAATTAAAAAGCTAAAAATGCTCAATTAAATGCTTTGTCTAACACTAAAATGGTGAAAGTTGTGGATCTAGAAATTGGTCATGAGATCTTGGAAAAATTGAAAAACATCTATGAAGGTGATGATCTGTCAAAAATGCTAAGTTGCAGAACTTGAAGACCACATATGAAACCATGCGAATGGCTGAGGATGAGAACATAAAAAGTTACATAAAGAAGATTGATGAAGTTCTCAATGTCATCAAGGGTCTTGGTGGAAATCTAGAGGATGTGGCTGTTGTAGATAAGATACTCAAAACTCTTCCCAAATCAGAAGAAGAAGATTAGATAAATATGATGTGGAATCAGATGAAGAAGATTTTGAAGAGCTAGAGGCAAATTTTGCAAGTAGAATGAAAAGAGGTAGCAAAGGAAAGTTCAAAGCTAAGTTACCTTTCAAATGTTTCAATTGTGGTAAAATTGGTCACTATGCTTCAATATGTCCTGATAGAAACTTGAGGATCAAAAATAATGAAAATAAAACAAAGATAGTAAGAAAAAGTTATTATGTTAGAGATGATGATGGTGTAACTGGTGATGAACCTGATTCTGATGAGGGCAATAGTAGTGAATACTAGTTTATTGCACTTAGAGAAGAACATATTTCTACTAACCTTGCCAACTGTGTGAAGCAAGGAAGTCTCAAAGATTTTTCTATATTTCATGCTAAAAAAGAAGATGAATGGATCATGACAGGAGATAAGAGTAAGTTTTTTAAGTTTGAAAAATATGATGGAGGACTAGTTAGGTTTGATGATGATGCAGCTGGTAAGATTTGTGGAAAAGGATCAATTACTTTTGATGGCAAGCATAATACAGATGATGTTCTTTATGTCAAAGGCTTAAAACATAATCTTCTAAGCATTGGACAAATGTTTGATAAAGGGTATAATCTAGTGTTTAAGGATAATGGGTGTGAGATAAGGAAAAGCTTCAGAACCTTGATTGTTGCTAGTAAGAAGACTCATGGTAATGTCTATAATTTTGAGGGTACTAATAATTGTTGTTTATTGGCTAAGACAAATGAAAGATGGTTATGGCATAGGAGAATGTGTCACATTAACTTTGACAATTTGGTGAGAATAAGCACAATACAAGATGTAAGAGATCTACCTAAGATTGTAAAGCCTGCCAATGTTAGGTGCAGAGATTCTTAGTTTGGGAAGTCTACAAAGACTACTTTTAAAAGAAATAAATAATTCTCTACCAGTTTGCTGGAATTAGTATGTATAGAACTATGTGGCACCACAAGAACAAGAAGTCTGCAAGCTAATAGGTACTTCATTCTTCTTATTGATGATTATTCAAGAATGACTTGGGTTACCTTTCTTAGAGAAAAATAAGAATCTCTAGATAAGTTCAAGGCATTCAAAGCTTTGGTTGAAAATGAGTTGGATTTGAGAATCAAGTGTTTGAGATATGATAGAGGTGGTGAGTTTACTTCAAATGAGTTTAATACTTTTTGTGAAGAACATGGAATAAAGAGACATTTGTCTACCCCCTGGTCTCCTCAACAAAATGGAGTGGTTGAAAGGAAGAATAGAATTATTCAAGAAGTTGTTAGGACAATGATCAAGGAAGCATACCTACCGGAAGTATATTAGAAAGAAGCAATACACACTGTTGTCTACATTAAGAATAGAGTGTAAGTCAGAGAAAAAGGAACAAGGACACCTTATGAGATATGGTATGGAAGAACTCCTACTATCAAATATTTCAAATATTTTGGAAGAAAACGTTACATTAGAAGAGATGAAGAATTACAAAAGTTTGATGCTAGATGTGATGAAGGCATATTCCTTGGGTATTCTACTAAGAGCAAGGCTTATTAGTACTATAACAAAAGATTGAGAAAGATAATTGAAAGTGCAAATGTGAAGGTAGATGAAGATTTTTAGAAGACCTTAGAACTAATTGGATATGAGTCAAATGGATTAGTTAATATAGAGAAAGTTGAAGAAGACAAAGATAAGGAAGTGTAGACTAAACTCCAAGCTGCTCCAAAAGAAGAAGTTCAAGTTGAAGCTCTGGAAAGAATTCCTAAAATGCCTAGGTATGTGCAAAGAGATCACTCTGAAGATCAGATTATTGGTGACAAAAGGAAAGGTGTGTTGACAAGAAGCAGATCTAGAGAAGAACAAGTAAACCTCTATTTACTCTCAAAGGTGGAACTTGAAACAATAAATGAAGCATGCAATGATGAACATTAGGTCAAAGAAATGGAAGAAGAACTAATGCAGATTGAGAAGAACAAGACTTGGGAACTTATTCCTATGCCTGTAAATAAGAATGTGATTGGAACAAAATGGGTATTCTGGAACAAACTGAATGAAGTTGGAAAAGTTTTGAGAAACAAGGCAAGACTTGTGTGTAAAGGCTACTTACAAGTGAAAGGATGTGAAGTCTGGGGCTCCAGCTATTAGACAAACCAGACATGATATACAAGTTGAAGAATGCTTTGTATGGATCAAAACAAGCTCCCAGAGCTTGGTATGCAAGACTGGATAAGTACCTATTGCAACAAGGATTCAGTAAAGGGTCCACAGATAGTAATTTATACACCAAGATAAGTGGAGATCAAATCTTGATTGTTGATGTCTATGTTGATGATATTATATTCAGTGGAAATGAAGGTATGTGTAAGAAGTTTGCAGATGAGATGTAAAAAAAGTTTGAGATGTCTATGTGTTGTGAGATGAACTTCTTCCCTTCGACTGTAAATCAATTAGACTGATAAAAGTATTTTCATTTCTCAATCCAAGTATGTTAAGGAATTGTTGGAGAAGTTTAGAATGGAGTACTCTAAACCAATATGTACTCCTATGATTACTAGTTGTAACTTAAGCAAGAATGATGAATCTCCTAAGGCCGATTAGAGAAAATATAGATCAATGATTGGAGGACTACTTTATCTGACTACTACTAGATTGGATATCATGCCTGCAGTCTATCTTATGGCCAAATTTTAATCAAATCCTAGAGAATCACATGTTGTGGTTGTGAAGAGGATATTCGGGTACTTAAAAGGCACTCTAGATCATGGTTTGTGGTATCCTAAGAATAATGGCTTTTTTTAAGTGCCTATACAGATGCAGATTGGGTTGGATGTGTTGATGACAAGAAAAGTACAAGTGGAGGTGCATTCTTCCTTGGAGATAGGGTGGTGTGGTGGCATATCAAGAAATAAGAATCAATTTCCTTGTCTACTACAGAGGCATAATATATTGCTGCAGCATCATGCTGTGCTTAGGTGTTGTGGATGAAACATACCTTGGAGGATATCAAATTTGAGTATGATGAGCCAATCCCTATTCTTTTTGATAACATAAGTGCCATAAATATTTCAAAGAATCCAGTGATGCATTCAAAGATAAATCACATTTCAATAAAGTATCACTTTTTGAGGGAGAAAGTTGTAGAGAATGAAGTGAAGCTTGAGTATGTGCCTACTATTACCAAATTTTTACCTACAACTCAAATTGGTAGAGCTGATACATTTTTCTATCTTAAGATAAAAGATTTTTAACATTTTTCTGCTATAATGTTTTTGCATAGTTTAAGGTGCTTCAAAGGTTCAGTTTTATCATTTGTTATAAGAGAGGAAAGAAATTTAGTTCATCATTCATTGCATTGCAGAGTTTTCATGAGAGATATAAGTTATTTCATTTCAAATTACAACAATTATTCATTTGACAAATGAGATATACGCAAATGGAATAAACATTGCATTGAATGAAAGCAAGATAGATCAAATGTCCCACACAAGATGTGGGAATGGTTGAACCGGTACATCAAAAAGAATATACTATCCATCTATAAAAGCTAAAAAATAAAGCAGATAAGATAGGCATATCTATCATTGCCTATTCAAGTAGTGGGTTGATGCTTGTTGCAGTTGATCCCTCTTGCTCCCGATCTTCGAAAGAACCTGCAAGATTGGAAAAAGTTTTGTTAGAGCTCCAGATATGGTTATCCTATGTACCTCATCAATGCAGAGACATAATATATTCCTTGTGATACACAGAATCAGTTGATCACGTCATTCACATGCAAGAGATCCTAAAGAAATGAAACATCATTGAACTTTAGTCTTTTTTAAGCTAACATGTTTGTTTCCTGTGTAGGTATAGAAGAAGTTTTGTTGCTGGTTTGAAGACATTTTAACATGTGGTGCAAAGTGGGCTCCCACAAGGGTAGAGCCCAACATGCTTCCCTTGAATCTCAAGGGGAATGGAAAAAGAATTCATGTTCTTATTGTTCGGATAGAATACATTCAACCAAAGGTATACTACATCAAATTAGTGCATGAGCTTCAAGCTCAATGCCCAACCATGATTGTCAGTTTAGGGTGATTTAAAGTGAGAACCATTGATGAGCATTGAGCTCTTTCCAAGACTACCTAATGATCTATCCTTGCAGAGGAGGAAATAGTTCAAATAGAAGCCATGATAGAATGTAGCCTCAATAAGTGTTTTATGTTAGGGAAGGTACATTATAAGAGGGCAGCAATCTGTTGTTGATCACATAATATTTAATGCCAGCATGAATGATACATTCTAGGTGATATTTGTATACAAGGGACATCATACAAATGTTTCATTCAAGTCCTCATCAAAGGAACAAATGGACAATAGTTTAACAACAATGAAGCAGATGCAACTATAGTGATCTTTGCCAAGTCACTGTCATGAGAAAGGAGGTTTTTATGAGTGTCTTCAATGTGTCTTTATACCAAAGTGAGTTCAATCATGAACATCACTCAATGATACATAAGTGCTTCAGTCATATCATATGAATAGCAACAATTATAAAATAATGAGCATCCTTGTCATTTATGAGTGATCAAACTGATGCCATGAAGATACAGTTACAAATTGTACATAGAATGTCCATGCCATGATACAGTGAAGTGAAAAGAGTTACAACCATTTAAAAATGGTATGAATGAGAATGCATACTTAGATATATTCATACCTCAGCCAGTGAAGTGAAGGAGCCTCCACCATTCAATATGATATGTATGTAAGAATTTATTTGATGTGATACAGTAAACTAGACAACAAGTAATATGTCATCTCACAAATTGAATAAGATCATACCAAGTATATACAGAACAGGTAAGCAAAAGTGCCATAATGATCAAATAATATATGCACTAGTCATCAAATGAAGCAAACACAAAGTTAAAACATCAAGATACTCCTTGCCATGGTAAAAGGAATGGATTTTCAATGTCATATTCATCTACAGGAAGTACATAAAAGCAACAACATATGTGCTATCAATATAGAGCAGCATTATTTCATACAGAAGATGTAGAAGGAGATGACATATGATGCATTTGATATAGTAAAGAAAGATCTCTATGGGAAATGTAAATAAGAGTACAGTTCAAGTGAAATGGTCATGCCATCATAAGGACAAGATAGCTTACATCAGTCAAAAGCCACAATAAGTTTCAGATGACTATCATAATGTCATAAAATTCATAGAAGCAAGAGAAAAACACATTAGAAAAAAGCTTTTATTGAATTAGAAATTGTGTTTAAAGAGGCAATGCTTTTATGTAGTTTGTATCAAAGGAACAGCAGGAGACATAGCTACCTTGGGTAACTCAAAGGCTTACTCCTATCTAGAGGTATCTCAAACTTTGTCTGGTCTGAAAAATGAACTACATTTGATCATAGAATATCAAATGGCTAAATACAATGCTATCTCCATGCCACAAAGTACAATAGAGGAAAAAGAAATTGGAACAAATGAATATAGCTCCTTAAAGCTAGTTTCTACAAAGATAATTTTGTTCATGTTACAGAGCAAATGCTGCAATAGAGATAAAGAATGTGCCATATCAAGCCACAGCCCAACATAATACCAAAGAAAGGGTTTGTTGTTATTTTTGCATTTTCAGAATAAATGAGAGATATAATAACAATATAGTTTCATACAGGAAATGAATGAAAAATCTTTTTTTGCATTGAAATCACAGTCATGGCCAGAGTGTGAGTATTTAGAACAGAAAAGTGAACCCATTTGGGGTTTCAAATAAAAATCACAGATATTGAAGAAATATAGAAGTTTTGAGTTCATATAAGAGGGAAAATGCTTAGAAAATAGCCTAGTCGTAGCCTTAAGTGAACATAATACATAGAAAAGATACAGTGAATGAAGAAATGTCCAAGAAGCATCTAATATGAAAACCTACCTTTCATTTTTGTAAGAAATGCATGCAGATTACTAAGAAGAATTCGAACCAACTTCATGGCAGCCTCGAGCAAAAATGCATCTAATGAAGGGCGCAGACTGATGGAAAAGTAATAACAAAGAAGCAATGAAAAAATGCATCAGAAAACTTCAGAGCCATGGCTTTAAAGCTAGAGTATGCCTCCAGAATGAAAGGAAATGATTCAAGTATGTGACCGAGGGCCATTTACCTACTAGAGTCTTCAACCAAATGCATAGAGATTGTTTAGAAGCAGCGGAAAATGAAGGATTTATAGGTCCAAACCCTATTTACCATGGTAGCAGTAGCATGGCCTCTCACCAAAAGTTGTAAAGTGAAAATGGGCGAAAATGATAGGGTTCGTGGTTTTGTTTTAGGGTTACCTTTTTCCCTAAATTCGAATGTGATTTTTATCACATCTAATTCATTTATTCAAATGCCTAGTCCTCATAACTTAGAGTATTATGCACTAGGTCCCTTTGCATATTCGAAGCCTAGGCTTTATGCCTTAAGGCTATTTGATCACCTTTTCATATACATTGCTAGAGAAGTTCATTTAGTCCCTTTTGAGCATAAACACATTGGTCATATGCCTTAGAGACTATTTGCAGAACAAATAGAGGAAAGCCCTTGGAGGCTTTTAATTTTTGCAAACTATTGAGTATACATTGAGATTTTTATGATTTTTATAAGAAAATCAAATACCCATAGAATGTAATATACTTGGCAAGATATAACCAAAGGCCTTGTATTTTTTATTTCTTGCAAAAATAAAATCAAGCCAAATCGAGAAATAAAACTACAAAAAATCACTTGTAAAACATTGTTTAAAGCAATAAAATTATAAATTGCTTTAAATAATTATTATTTAATGTAGTTGGAAAAGAAAAGATAAAAGTTTCCTTATTTTATCTCCTTGGATGAGTTAGAAAAAAACCAGGCTATTAGGGGTTTCTTTTTTCAGTTTCTAGTTAGATAAGACATGATTTCTTGTATCTTTTTGGTGAGGCCACTTGATAGGAGAATCTTGATAGTTGTTTCACTCAGTTTAGAGGCATTTCAGGCACTATTTTGGAGGCTTTTCTTTGGAGCTTGAAAATGACTTAGAAGGTTGCCTTTTTTTAGAGTTTTGCTCAGTTTTCTTTCTGTTCTCATTATTATAGAGCCTTTTTGGCTATATAAGGGGGGGAATGACTTAGTTTTTCTTAGTTTAGATTGCTTCTTACTTTCTAGCCTATTGGCTGAAAGCTTTGTAAGCTCAAAATTTGTACTCAGAGTTTTCTTTTGTGTACTCCTTTCAGTTCAATATAGTAGAGCATTCCTACTTCATCTCTATTGCCTCATAATTACAGTTTTGATTTGATGTTTCATTGTGATCATAATGTTATGTCCTTTGTTATGTCTCATTGTTGTAGAACTGTGTGCAGATATTTCATATGATTCTGGTTGTGTGTTGTGTTCATATTGAACCTTCATGCAAATCACTTTTGAATTGTATGTCCTAGGTGAGGTTGTGAAAGTTTAATGCTTAAGGAACTGTTTGTGGGTGAAAGTATTGAGATAGATTATAGTTTAGGAGCATTATCTATTAAAATTGAAGATCCCATTTAAAATTATCCTCTCACCCTTTTCCTCAACAAATTATTTAGATTAAAAAATTCATTAGGAGAACCAACTCACTCTAGAGGCTCACTCCAAATGCTAGGCAACCCACAGGCCTAGGAGTGTTTCCATGTATCAACAGGTAGCTAAGTTGGTAGCTTAGGATAGGGTGCATACTTTGTTGATAACAGTTTTTGGCATGCCTAGTGGGACAAAGTTGGACTTTTTTAGTCCAAAATTTGATCATTTATCACTAATATTTGGTGTGTTTGTCAGTGATCTTTGCCTTTGGAGGCAAGGAAACACCACATCTGGTGACTCCGAGCTCAAATTTACTGGTTTCGATATGATCAATTGCTGGTATGTTATGAAAATCATCAATTCAGTCCATTTTCTAGCTTTTATATGAGTAAAAATGTCAAATTTTCATAGTTAGTATGAATATCCACCACCATACTATGAAAATGTTGTCCATAGAGCTCCTTATCAACCATATGAAACCAATCATGCTACTGTTTTCAATTCCATGGCTCTTCAAAACTAGCATGCCCAACATAATTACCTCCCACCCACCCCTGCTCAGCCTCCATTTTAGCCTTCATATACTCAAAGCCAGTAGGAGCGTGAAAAGGAGGAGATTGCAAGCATAAAGGGTACATTTTTTGACTTCATGCATGACTTCACAAAGCAGGTAGAGGAGTTTAAAAGGCAGCATGAGTATAACATGTAGCAGGAGGAACTGGCTTATCAGGCCTATCTCTATGAGCAAGGGGTGGAGACACAAAGGGATGAAGACCAAATAGCTCATTTCATTCCAAAGCAACCCTTTCAAGATGAGGTTAGTAGATATGAAATTCCAAATTTTATGAAAAGTGAGCCTCCTATCCTTTCCAAGGTCAAGATTCCCAGTTTTAGAGATCCTTTACCATTGCAAGAGTCTATATTGGTACAATCTAAATTTGTTATGCTTCAAAACCAGTCCATTAATCCTCAGTTTCAGTCATATCAAGAACCTAAACCAAGTCATCAAACTTTTGAAAAACCATGGAAGCCTTCTTAGACTAAGTATCGTGGTTATAAAATGCCAAACCTTGTTAAAGCTACCCCTCCCATACCAATCCAAAATCAAGAAGGGGAAGAGGTAGTAAAGTTTGCACCAGTCAAGATTCCAAGTTTTAGTCCAATAGCTAAAGGTTCTTGCAATCCTTTTTATGCCACTAAATCAGACAAACTAGATGTGAAGCAAGAGGTTGCTAATATTTGTGCTGCATCCCCAGCTGAATATGAGCATAATGCATTTGTAGAGGAAGTTGATTCAAGCTTGACACTGAATCCTTTGGATTTTGATTCCTTTGAAAAGTTTTCTAATGCTATTTATAAGATGAATGAAAGCAGGATACAGAGATTGGAAGGCAAAAGTATTCAATTGCAAAGACAAATTGTCTAGGGTCTGATGGAGAATAAAGCTGATAAATAAGAGAATTTAGTTTCTTTGTTTGATCAGTTACCTAGTTTTGTGGAACCAGATGAGGAAAGCATGCTCATACCATGGACAACAATTTCAGGACAGCATGAGAGTCTTCAACAATATGAAGATTTGTTGATTGAAGCTAAGCAATCTGACAATGAGGTCTTAGATCAAGTAGAAGAGCATGAAGGTAAGCCTATATGCCACTTACACAACTGGCTAAGAATGGTTACAAGGTAATAAGCAGTCTCCCTTCACAAAAAAATGCAAATGAGAATGAAAAAAACATGTTTTGGGATGACCTTGAGATTTTTGTTTCAAATTTAGATGTCAAACAGTCATCTTTTGAAAGAGAATGTGTGGAACAACAAGTTGAAGAGGTAAAAGAGGGTGTTGGAACTCAGGTTTTAACTGATCTATTTGCTGAATTTCCTTTGTTTATTAGTAAAGATGAAGAAAATGTATGTGAACTAACAAAGTTGACAAGTTGTGATCAGCGAGAGCATGAAAGTGACATTGTTGGAATATTGATCCATGAGCAAATAAATAAGGGCAGCTTGGTTGTGGAGGAGCATGAGGTTGAAGGCATGATTCGGCCAAAGCAAGAAATAATTGTGGTTGAGGAGCAAGTTGACAAGAGGCAAACCAGTAATGAAAGTCTAAGTTTCCTCCTAGTAAGATGATGTCCAATCAAAGATTTAGCTGGCAGAGAGCTAAATAAGGAGCCACATGTTACTGTCATACCTAGTGAGGATATTGCAGCTATAGGATAGCAGACCCAACTCATCTCTTCATCCCAAATTAGTCATATGCTTGATCAAACTCAAGAGGTGAGTGAGTTTGGTTATATTATTCATGAAGCATCGCAACAGCTTGTGGGGTCTCTTCTTGTTTCCCACTTCTTATCAGTCATTTATAATCTTTCAAAGCATTCTATGTTGGTTAGAAGGGGGATTTATTTTACAAAGCCAGTGAATGGGTTTGTTTGACCAACTTCTTTGGCTAGCTAGATTAGGTTAGTAGATTTATTATTTTCATTTAATAAGTGCTTCATGCACATTCTTTTCAGTTATTTCCTTTCCCTAAGTGTTGTTGCACATGTTTTCTGGCCACCAAGGCCTTCTAGTTTGTTTTCAGTTTGGTTCAGTTTGGTTTTCTATTGTTGTTTGGAGTAGTTTGTGTAGACACCTAAAATTGTCCCAAATTTGTCCATGTCCTACAATACCTAGTCAAAAACATTATCTAGACATCATGTAGCATTTTGTCCTAAATGCCACTCCTAATTCCTCTTATCCATTAGCCAATTAATTAAATAAATTTTATTTATTTAATTAATTTCCCATCATAATCCCATTTATCTTCCATAGTCAATTAATTAAATAAATTATATTTATTTAACCAATTTCCACTTTTCCCTCATCTAAATTAATTAAATAAATTAAATATTTATTTAATTAATGTACTCCACATCATTCTTTTCCAAAAATGGAAAATTTGATATTTGTCTCTATATCCACATTTGTGTCCAAAGTGGAAGCCATTTGTCTTAATCTCCACATTTGTCTCCTTATAAAGTGGAAGACCATTTGACACTTGTCACATGACTACAATTCCCTTAAGGAGTGGGATAACCAAATCAATCCTAGCCATCCACATCAATCAATTAGCCTTTTAATCTCAACCATCCATCAAAATCATCCCAAGCCTATAAATCAACCCTCTACCAAGCCATTGAGGCATCTATTCTTCAAGTATCCTTATGCTATCAAAATCATTCTTTAATCTTCTCATCCATTTCCATCTTTTATCATCAATCATCTCCATCTCAATGTTATGATGTGGAATTGAGCAATCAACATATCAAACTCATTCAATCAATCAGTCTATCTTGCATCCATCATTCTATCTATCTGAGGTATTGAAGGATTTCGATTAGGTAATGCATTGTATTGTTTTATCTTTTTCATTTATCCAAATTTTTCATTATACATTTTGGTGAACCCAACTTGAACATGTCCAATTGGATCTAATCATTAGTTTTTGTAGGTTTATGCACTTTGATTTGTAGGTTGAAGATATTTTATATTGCTGATTTTCTTTGTTTAGGACTAGATCTGTTGCAGAGGGTTTTTTGTTTTACACAGGTCCTGGAAAAAAGAGATCTTGCATTCGTTGGAAAGATGACTTCAAGATCTTTCTGAAAAGTGGTTACATGAAAGATTTGGCTAAGTATTGAAGGAGTTATGACAATTTGAAGTTGACCCTATGATTCTGATTTTTCAAAAAAAATTGATGCGCGACTTTTAGAAAAAAAAAAAAAATCATATCTTCCAATCTAGCTAACCAAATCACATTATGTTTTTTTGTAGGTGGTTAGAATAATTTAAATCCATTTTTCTCATTATTTTTCAGATCAATGGTACAAATGGATTTTTTGTCAAAAAAATATTTTTTTTCAAACCCTAGTTTATGACATAACTTTTGCATATGAAGTCCAATTTGAGCAATAATTTTTTTTGATATTGATTAGAAAATTATAAGGGATCTCATGGCCATATCTATTTTACTGTGGGATGACATTATATGCTAATTTTTTGTAGGGTTTATTTTTTAATCTTAACACTCTTTCATTGCAAACTTCAAACAAGCATAACTTTTGCATTTTTTATCCTTTTTCAACGAACTTTTTTTAAAGTGCATGAAATTTTCTAAATTTTTTGTTTATGCAATATATTCAGCTATATCAAGTCATTTTAATCAATTTTTATCAGATTCTTCATTTTTTGTGTAACTGTTTCTTGTGCAAGTTTACTTGTTTCTTTTTCAATTTTGTGACTTGTAGGTGAATTAAAGGAGCTGGAGAACCCTTTGGATCAATCATAATAGCAAATTGGAAAGTGAAAATAATCTAGGTGCATTCATTCTCATCTTTCATCTCTGATTATTATTTGATAACACATTTGGATTTGGGCTTAAAACAAACAACTTGCTTGCTATCACATCATCGAAAAAATTGGGCTAAAACGAACAAGTGTCTTCCATCACATTTGGATTTGGGTCTAAAAAGAACAAGTGTTTGAATTGTCTTCCACACATTTCATTTCTAAAGGGTCAATTAACAAGTGCAAGTGTGAATCAAGTGATAGCTCACTTGGTTTGCTTTTGTCATACCCTATCTAGGAGGCCTTCTTGGAGACATACCACTCCAAGGGACGACCTCAATCGAGGTTGAATCGAAAGACAACCTCATTGGGAGTTGGGATCTTGTCACTCTTGGCTAAGCCCCAAAGAATTTTATATCTTTGAGAAGTGAATGTGAAGGGTGGGTTACCCATTTCTCCTGGCTTTGTGGCAGGATTTTGCTTTCAATTCCTTAGTCAACCTTGTGCAATCTAGCCTACGACCTAATTGGCCATACCCACTCGACTAGACATTAGGCTTGTTGATGTGTTTCCAAGTGCTTGTTTAATAATTATCACATTTCATTTTTAAAGTTAAAAAATGCTTATGTGTCTTGCGTGAGTGATTCATGTGTGTATATGTATGATCATTTGTTTGAATATTGCTAAATCAAGCTCAAAACACCAAACACAAACAAATAAATCTAAACTTTAATCCAAGTAACCTTCATTCTAATCATCCAATCATCATCCGAACAATCCACATCATCATTAAATCATAATCAAGCACTTGCCAAAAGGGCCTTAAGACTTAAACACACTTGAGACACCATGCCAAAATTAGAAGACCTAGTACTAAAACTCATGCTCCAACTTCACAAAGCTCAAGCAATCCAATCACTTCTAAGCCAACAAACCATTCAAGAGGCCAATGACATGATCCAACAACTTTAGCAAACAAGACAATCACCTCAAATGCAACAACTCATAGCTCAAGCCCAATACCTCATGGCCACTTGTCAAACCCAACAAGCACATCATCCTCTATCCATTCAACATCAGCCAATGCCACCTCAACCTTACATGTCATCACCTCCCACTTCATATCAACCAAATCCATCCACATGTCACATTAATCCTTCATCAACCTATTACACCCCTTCTAATGTCAACCCTGATCCATATCAATTCTCATCACAACAACCATTATCCTATGCAAACCTTCCATCATCATCACATCAACACATTCACCAACAACAACAACAAGTTCAAACACCATTCCAACTTCAACAAATCCCACATCAATCCTATGTGTCATTCATCCAACCTAATCCATCCACATCAACCTATGCCATATCAACCAATCAACCTCCACCTCAACATTATCCAATTTCTCATTCTAACATTTCAACACATCACCAACCTCATCCACATGGCAACCAAGTGTCCTCAGAAGAACAACATGTAGGTCCAAATGGCCCTTTGTACATTGATGAGGAGCCAAATACTCTAACATACATTCACTGATGTATATCTTCACATTACTTGCCTATTGGCAAGGCCATTCCCATCAGCTAATCAAATACCTTTCGCACCGAAGTCCTTCCTCATACCGATGAAGATTCAACTTTTTGCCTATCGGCGGGACCTTCACTATCACCAGTGAATTGATGTACCTGCCATGCTCACTGTTATGCCAAATGCTTGTACATGCATAACATGACTAATGACTGCCGGTTTCCTTCACCACTGCTACTGGTCACCGTTTGTATCTAACTCAACGTATGTGCACAATGTATATTTCAATATACATTCGCAAGATGCATTCACAATATATTTTGCAGAACATGCATTTGAAAGATGCATTCATAACATGCATTCGACCAATGACTTAGAACAATGTATGTTCATAACATACAACTGGAAGATATATTACCAACATGCTTTGCAGAATGTACATTTGACCGTTGACTTCCTTTGTATGCTCAACCTCCCAGATTGGAAACTTATAACTTTCTCTCTCCTTTGTATGCCGATACACTTGTACATTTGTAATGTATGTTTATTACATGCAATCTTGACATACAACACACCAATGGTTCTCGATATGCTTTGCGACATACACACTCAACAAACCCTTGTGATATACACACAAAATGTATATCCGACATACATTTGCAATATAAACACAAATTGTATATCTGATGGAACAACACAAGTCTTGCACCGATTTGATCCACTGTAAATCCTTTAACTTCACAACTGTACAGATCTATTCCTCCACCAATCTAACATAGATCTTTCACCCTACCAGCCTAGCACATGATGGTGTTAGGATCTATCTGCACCCTGTATGTGATCCTGCAAACATGAAATCGAACAAAAACACAAATCGATATGTACAACCATTCCACCGATTTCAAAGAAATCTAACCAGTGGAATGGATTAAGAAATCCATCTCGACCTCAGAATAGAAAATTGATTTCATAGAGAAAACTAAAGGAATCAAAAGATAGAAAGATGCACAACATAGAATTTTATTATGCCTTTCAGAATGTGTATACAGATGCTCTATTTCTTAAATAGAAATCACACTATCCTGATCTCTCTTAGAACTCAACTCCAACTAATTACATTTGATCTGATCTTGGGCATTTATCTACTCACCCTCAGTAGTACTGAATTGACTCTAGGCGACTGGGAGATCTAACAACCTCCAACTGCCTAACAACCTCCTAATTGTCTAACAACCTAGATACAAACTAAAATGACATGCATTGGTCAAATAGACCTTATTACATGAATGGTCTTATAGGAACTTATTAGAAACAACAAAATGAACATTAAATAGTTAAATGCCTCATGGAGGCCACTGTGCATTAGGTGCTCCTACATAATACACCCCACAGTGAAAAGAACTCATGCCCCATGAGTTAATGCTTGGTTTTGTTCCACCTTTACTCTTTGCGGTCTCATGTCTACCCCATGATCTTTGGACTACAACCTGCTGCCATGGAAGCAAAGACTCATGCCCAACTTTGTAGGCTCTACTCACACCTTGCCATGAGTGAGTGCTTGCAACCAGACCTACCCTTTGCTTGCCATTCTTTCTTACCATCATCCCGATCTAAACATCTGCATGGGAAACCTTGATTAATGCTTCTTGTACTGTTGTTATGGCAGGATATGTTTGCCTTTCAATTCTTGTTGGCTCTAGAGGACAAATAATTTTCCCTACTATGATAGCATCCTTGTCTTTCCAATCAACTGGTGGCTACTTTTAAACCTGCTCCTTGACCTTTTGCTAATCCATCTGATCTCCATCAATCAAAATTAAAATCACCTTCAAATTGTGATCCTTAGCAACCCCACTCCTTGAGGTATCCTCAACTATCTTTGTCTCTTCTGTAGCGATCTACACAAACTCTTTCTTTCCCACCAAAATGACCTTGGATGCCTTCTGTGCTATAGCATTCTCCTACAATGGTGTCATCACAAAATTTCTCCCATCCTTCTTGATGGTGTAGGTGATAGCATATCCATCATACAATGTTCTCCTATCAAATTGCCATGGCCTACCTAAAAGTAGGTAACAACATTCCATGAGCAAAATGTCACATAAAACCCTATCCTGATATTCCCCAATTTGAAAATCAACATATGCTTGTTCATATACCAAAAGTGATTGATTATCACTCACCCAAGATGCTTAGTAAGGATTTTGATGAGGAATCCTTTCTATGTTCAATTTATCCACCATTTCTTGAGATACCATATTATCTATTGAACTAGAATCTATTACTACCTTGCATACCTTAGCTCTACATTTGCATGTAGTCTTGAACAAGTTCCTCCTTTGGCTCAAATCTATCTACTTAGATGTTTGCAACACTGTCCTTCTGATCATCAAGCTTTCTCCCATTTCTGATTCCAAATTTACTTTAGGAGATGTCATACTCCCCTCATTCTCTTGCATAATTTGAACTCTCTTGTCACTTCTTCTTTCATTACCACTTGAAGTAGCACCAAACTTTTTAGGACACTTGAAGGATGGATGACCAAACTCACCACAAGTGTAGCACTTTCCTGAAAATGTATTAAAACATCTACCACCTCCAAATCTGCCTCTAGTGCCTTTCCATCCACCCCTGACATCAGACTGCTCTTGTCCTTTACTAGTCTCTTCTTGATTCTCATTGACTTGTCTTGTTGTAGGGGCTGATCCTCTCCCCCCTATATTGCTACATGTTCCCCTCATGGACTTATCATGTCTCCTTTTCATCATCTCCTCAATCCTGATTGCCATTTGATAACTGTCTTCTACACTCCTAGGATTAGCCAGAACTAATTCATCCTGTATGTTCAATCTCAAACCATCCAGGTATCTAGCAACCTTTTCAATCTCATTCTCATGATGACCAAACCTCATACTTAATTTATAAAATTCCTCAGTATATGCATTCGCATCCATTTCTTTTTGTCTTAAAAATTGAAGCTTCTTAAACATTTGAACTTCATAATCCTTGGGTAAAAATTTACCTTTGATTCTTGCTACCATCTTGTCCCATGAAGAAATCTTTGACTTACCCTACTTTCTTCTCTTTGATTGTATGTAATCCCACCATACCAAGGCATGACCTCCCAATTTGGTCTTTGCAATCCTTACTTTTTGCTCCTTAGGAACCTCCTCACATTCAAAATGATTATCTAATGTAGCAATCAATCAAGTAACTCTTCCTCATTTAAACTTCCATTATACTTTGGAACATCAATCTTTCCCTTAGGTTTGTCATTCTTGACTACCCTTAATAGTTTTGCAAATCTCTGTTCTTCAGGATCTAGATCCTCATTTACATCTTCAGGTTCTTCAGCATGCTCTTCTTTTTCTGATTCACTTTCTTCCACTTCCCTTCTTTTGTTTGTCTCCAAGGCAGCAAGCCTAGCTTGAAGGGCTTCTACAAGCTCTTTCATCTCCCTCATCTCTCTAGCATGCTTTTCTTTCAACTCTTGCAACTCTAGAAGTTCTAGCACCTTTCAGAGGCATCTTGCTAACCTCTCAATCCTCTACTTCTGCCTTCTCAATGATAGAATCAAACACACAATAGCCCAGACCTTTTGCTGAACTCTGATACCACTATGATACGGAGCCAAAATACCCTAACATACATTCACCGATGTATATCTTCACATTACTCGCCTATTGGCAAGGCCATTCGCATTGGCTAACCAAATACCTTTCGCACCAAATTCCTTCCTCATACCAATGGAGATTCAACTTTTCACCTATCGGTGGGACATTCACTATCACCAGTGAACTAATGTACCTGCCATGCTCATTGTTATGCCAAATGCTTGTACATGCATAACATGACTTACAACTGCCGGTTTCCTTCACCATTGCTACCAGTCACCCTTTGTATCAAACTCAACGTATGTGCGCAATGTATATTTCAATATACATTTGCAAGATGCATTCACAATATATTTTGTAGAACATGCATTCGAAAGATGCATTCATAACATGCATTTGACCAAGGGCTTAGTACAATGTATGTTCATAACATACAACCAGAAGATACATTACCAACATGCTTTGTAGAATGTACATTTGACTGTTGACTTCCTTTGTATGCCCGACCTCCCAGATCAGAAACTTATAACTTTCTCTCTCCTTTGTATGCCGATATACTTGTACATTCACAATGTATGTTTATTACATGCAATCTTGACATACAATACACCAATGGTTCCCAATATGCTTTGCGACATACACAGTCAACAAACTCTTGTGATATACACATAGAATGTATATTTGACATACATTTGTGGTATACACACAAATTGTATATCTGATGGAACAATGCAAATCTTGCACTAATTTGATCCGTTGTAAATCCTTTAACTTCGCAATTGTACAGATCTGTTCCTCCACTAATCTAACATAGATCTTTCACCCTGCCAACCTAGCACATGATGGCGCTAGGATCTATCTGCACCCTATACGCGATCTTGCAAACATGAAATTGAACAAAATGAAAACACAAATTGATATGTACAGCCATTCCACCGATTTCAAAGAAATCTAACCGATGGAATGGATTAAGAAATCCATCTCGGCCTTAGAACAAAAAATTGATTTCATAGAGAAAATTAAAGGAATTGAAAGACTGAAAGATACACAACACAAAATTTTATTATGCCTTTCAGAATGTGTATATAGATGCTTTGTTTCTCAAATAGAAATCACACTATTCTGATCTCTCTTACAACTCAACTCCAACTAATTACATTCGATCTGATCTTGGGCATTTATC
The DNA here is from genome assembly GCA_027924645.1 of Cunninghamia lanceolata. Classification (NCBI taxonomy): domain Eukaryota; kingdom Viridiplantae; phylum Streptophyta; class Pinopsida; order Cupressales; family Cupressaceae; genus Cunninghamia; species Cunninghamia lanceolata. Next base: position 3,054,966 of record BSBN01000033.1, read on the forward strand.
TACTCACCCTCAATTGTACTAAATTGACTCTAGGTAGCTGGGAGATCTAACAACCTCCAACTGCCTAACAACCTCCTAACTATCTAACAACCTAGATACAAACTAAAATGACATGCATTGATCAAATAGACCTTATTACATGAATGGTCTTATATGACCTTATTGGAAACAACAAAATGAACATTAAACAGTTAAATGCCTCATGGAGGCCACTGTGGATTGGGTGCTCCTCCTCAACATTATCTAATTTCTCATTCTAACATTTCAACACATCACCAACCTCATCCACATGGTAACCAAGTGTCCTCACAAGAACAACATGCAGGTCCAAATGGCCCTTTGTACATAAATCATGCAAGTCCAAGTACACCTTTTCAACAAGACCACCAGGCACCATTGATAGACCTAAGTCCACCTTTGCAACAAGAAGCACATCCAAGTCCAATTGGCCCCTGGTACATAAATCAATTGTCCTTAAGTTCACATTTAGAGAAAGAGTTAATAACCTTTGACAAGGGAAACACCAATCTAGAGCAAGTATCTTATGAATACCCTCCATCATCATCCAACCAAATGCTGACACATCCATGTAATCCTAATCCTAGTCCTATCCTAACACCACCATGTAATCCTAATCCTAGTCCATTGGTCGCTCCATCTTCTAAGCCATTAAGCCCTTCATCACCTTTACCACCATGCGCTTGCAATCCTCCACCAAAGGAAAATGTTGAATATATCTTATAATGGATGCTTGAAGCAAAACTCATTGAACTTCCTGAAGTCAAACCATGTGAGGGAATTCCATACAATGAACATCATTATTGTGCATACCATAGGATTAAAGGTCATAATACAAATGTATGCCCCATATTTAGGCCACTTCTATTTAAGATGTACATACAAAGCCTCTGTAAACATGTCACATCATCCCAATCCCATGTGTCACCCCCATCTAGTCCAAATCCTAATCCATCCAATCCCATTATCCCTCTGTCTAATTCTAATCCTAAATCGACACCTTCTACCCTTATCATCCATCCACTCTATTGTCCTTCCACACATACCCTTGCGAAGGATGTGATCCATTGGCTACTAGCAAGGAATCAACCACCCCCATGTCAAACACCCATTCTTGAGACTCCTAATGAGTCCTCCAATATCATGTCCAATCCTACAACCCCCTCATGTGATCTACAAGTCATCGAGCTTAATCAAGAGCCTATTACTATGAGCCCAAGTCAAACTCAATTATCCCCTCATGTTGATGACCATGAAGAACCTATTGAACCTAGTGAAGAGTCTCCAACTATAAATCCAAGTCAAGCACCATTATGCCCTCATATCAATAACCCTCAAGAACATGTCAAGCCTATCCAAGAGCCTATTGCAACTATCCAAGAGTTATCCCCTTCAACTCAAGAACATCAAAAGGTATGTCAAGAGTATAATCCGATGCATGTGGAAACATCAACCCCTAATATAAATCAAAATCAAAGTACCTCTAAGTTCAACCCATCCATGATCTATATATCTTCTATGATCAAAATATTAGCTATGATCATGACCCTATTCATGAGCAAATGTATCCCATTCATAGCCAAATTAATCCTATTTATGCTCACATTTATAATCAAGGTTCTATCTATGATCATGAAAACCATGATGATCCTCTTAGCCAAACTTTAACCAATCCATGATCAAGATGATGAAGAATCTATCCATGAGCACCTTGATCCTATCTATAATCCTATATCTATCCATCAGCAAGATATCCAAATTGCTCCTAGTCATCCACCATCTAGACCTATCCATAATGAGCAAACATCCACTTGTCATGATGAGACACTTGTCCCCCAAGTAAGCATAAAAGATCAAACAAATAACTTGGATCTTAGTGAACACAATTCTAATCAAGATCCTAATGATCCTCCTTCCACATCCACCATTGATTCCACTTCAAGTCCACCATTATATCCCCTTGGCCTTACCACCCTCATCCATGAATGTTCTTCCCTAGGGGAGAAACAACCTTCATCCACTTCACCTTCTCCATCCAATAAAGAACTCATGTCTACTGTCCAAAGAACACCATGTCCTATAGTCCATTGCATCCTCCAAAACATGAACTATCATGATAAAGGCTTAGGCCTTCATGAACAAGGTATTGTGGAGCCTATCCATGTCAAAGTTCTTCCATGCTCATATGGCATTGGATATACACCCCAAGGTAAAAACTCTAAAGATGTTGTTACTTCCTCTATGCATCCTAAGTCCACTCCTTTCCATCATAAACCCTATAATACACCCAAAACATATGTAGCCATTCCACCTCCATTGTCCTACAAATGTCAAAATCATGTTACCATACACCTTCCACCATCAACTTTACCTCCACTCCTTCCAACTCCTAACATCCTTCCATCCACTTTTCCACCATTGCTTCCAACACCTATATATCCACTTATCCATAAATTCCCTAAAAATCCTTATCATGACCAACCAATGCACATATTGTTTAAACATGAATCTTCCACTAATTCCACCAAACCCATGGGATTCCAAAATTAACATTTGGATACCTTTATCTATAAAGCCCAAACTCCTACCAAAAATCCTAAGAACCCTCATGCCTTAGGGCACAACTGCAAAAAATCAAAGCAAAATACATCCAAAAAGCTACCTAAGTCCAAACCTCCAAAAGAAAAGTTCAAAACCAAAATGGTTTAGGTCCCTAAGAAAAATCAAAAAAATCAAATGAGGCATCCTCTTCTACATCTCAAGAATCCCAACCATCCACTTCCATCCCAAAAATCCCACAAGCAAAACAAAAATCATAAAAATACTAAGTCTATGTGGGTCCCTAAATCACTCAACCACCCATCTCCTAAGCAAATATCACCATTGCTTCCTACACCACCTTCCAATCAAAAGCTTCAATTGTTATCACAGTGTGTGCAACCGTTGGTCATGATTCCATTCCATTCTGCAACATTCCCACATACCTCCATCTCCCCACCTTTCATCCATTATGCTACATATCTTCCCCATCACCTTCCTATGGTCCATGCTTTTGCATAAACCTTTCATCCATCATTTTACATACGTCTTACATAATCCACATCATAATCCACTATCCTTCCATGCATAAGCCTTCCATAATCCACATCATAATCCACTATCCACCTAATCCATCTCTCTCGTACAATCCCCTACCAATATCAATGAGCATAATGACATGGTCCATGAGATGACATACATCTCTAATGGGACAATATCACTTTTCATAGCACTAGACACTTGAGTCCCTCCTATTCTTTACCGTGGTGAAAACCTGGCAAATAGGCACCATGTGTAATTGTCATCCATCAAAAACAAGAAAAAAAATCAAAATAGTAAAGAGAAATCCCTTCATCCAATGGTGAAAACTTGGTAAATAGGCACCTTGGATAAGTACCATGATGAAAATCTAGCAAACAGGCATCATGTGTAGGTTGATCTTCTATGTCACTTACACTTGGGGGCACCTTGTCTCATCCAAACCATCTATCCCATCATACCATTTCCTATACTATCCTACCATCCTTAGCCAATACACCCATATCCATCCTTTTATCCATTCATTCTCCCTTCCTCCTTTTGATCTTGATAAAGACATAGGGGAAAAATTTTGAAATATACTTTGGATATCTTTTGGTATACCTCATCTTTTCCATACAATCCTATCATTATCCACTTATCATAAACCTTGTCATGTAAAATTCAATCCATCATGTCATTCTTTCGTCATAAGCCTATCATGTTAAATCCTAAGTCTTCTACCTAGTATGGTGCATGTTATTCCTATGAGACATAGTCTTTGGAGATCACATTCCAGCTCCCTTACGAAGCTTTCCATTCCATCCATTATTGCATATCCTTTTATCCATCCATCTATCATGAGCCCTCTATCCCATTTACTATCACCCATCCTTTTATCCATCCATCTTACCTCCATCCTTACACCTAGACTTGGTTTTTTCCTTTGTCATTGGTATCTAGTACAAAAGCTACCCAAATTGTACATCCATTGACATTCAAAATATTTCAAAAATCCAAAAAAATCAAATATTGCCAAAAAACACAAAAAAATCAAATATCCAACAAAAATCCAACCAAAAAAATCACTCCAACACATAAATTCAATTCATCCAATCAACTCACATTTTTTCAATCAAATCAATCATCACTTCATCAATCATCCAAATCAAATCATTCAATCCAAATCATCAAATCAAATCACATTCTTCCAATCAAACAACCAAATCACTTTCTTCAAATCACTCAATCAAATTAATAACCTCAAACTGAAATCAAATCAATCCATCAAATCAATCCAATCAATTCATTCATTAATCATCAAATCAAACCAAGCAATAATCCAAATGCAAACCATCCTTAATCCATATCAATCAAGATAATCAATTGTGTTAAATTATCCAATCTCAATCAATGGTCTTGATCCTAGTCTTGTCATAAACCAAATCAATCATCATCATCATCATCATTAATGGGATATATCATTCTCGTATCCTTGTGTTGATCTAGGGATATAGTGTTCCCCGCAATGACAACACTATCATCATCATCAATCAATCAATCAATCATTGGTTTACCACTTGAAAGGGACAATACCTTTTTTGTTTTTGAATAATTTGTGCATGCTTTCTTGTGTGTGCTATCATTATATTTTGCATTTGTATCACATCCGTATCATTCCAGGTAATATTCATATCTTGTGTATGTTGGAATATCTATTTGCACTATCCTTTGCATCAAAGGTCATATCATACCTTTTGTGCATTAGGACTTTAATGCTCTAAGTTTTCTTCCTCATACCTTAGACAAGGTTGTATTATGCTGGGGCACAGACACATTGTCACCCTGGTCCTTATACCTTGGTGCATAACATCCAGTGCTATATCAAACACCATGGTTTCTCACTTTCATTGCAGCATAGGGCATCATTCATCTCTTATATCCATTCCATTCCTTTATCTTTCTTTCTTGACCAATCCCTTTCATTTCAAGAGCCCACTAATGTTTGTCCAACCTACCTATCCTCTCGAGGGGGCATCATCATCCCATCATTTCATCACCATCCTATCCTTCCATCATCCCATCCTTTTCCTCTACCCATACCTTAGCTTCTTTGAAAGGATGTTACTTGACATAAATCTTATCATCTCGAACATCATCTCAAAGACGGGCAAAATGTAGACACCCAAAATTGTCCCAAATTTGTCCATGTCCTATAATACCTAGTCAAAAACATTATCTAGACATTATGTAGCATTTTGTCCTAAATCCCACTCCTAATTCCACTTATCCATTAGCCAATTAATTAAATAAATCTTATTTATTTAGTTAATTTCCAATCATAATCCCATTTATCCTTCCATAGTTAATTAATTAAATAAATTATATTTATTTAATTAATTCCCACTTTTCTCTCATCTAAATTAATTAAATAAATTAAATATTTATTTAAATAATGTATTCCACATCATTCTTTTCAAAAAATGGAAAATTCCATATTTGTCTCCATGAAAGGTGGAAGCCATTTGTCTCTATCTCCACATTTGTCTCCTTGTAAAGTGGAAGACCATTTGACACTTGTCACATGACTACAATTCCCTTAAGGAGTGGGATAACTGAATCAATCCTAGCCGTCCACATCAATGAATTAGCCTTTTAATCTCAACCATCCATCCAAATCATCCCAGGCCTATAAATTAACCCTCTCCCAAGCCATTTAGGGATCTATTCTTTGAGTATCATCATTCTATAAAAATCACTCATGAATCTATCACATTCATCTCTATCTATCATCATTCATCTATCATCCTCATAACATTGTTATGCTGTAGAAGTGAGCACCCAATATTCCTCCAACAATCATCCTTCAAAATCTTGCATGCTCATGCGAGGCGGAGAAGGGCATTGGAGATAAATCAAGCATAACATGGAGATCAGTTTACATTTACATTTGTTATTTTGATTTTCATGTTATCATGTGCTCATTATACAATTTTTAGGGTTTGAACATTGTTGTTCATTCATTTACCCTAACTTGCAATTTTACCCTAACTACAGTTTGCAGTGCTAAGTTTTAGTTTTCTGAGTTTGAGATGAGCAAAGTATGGCTCCATGCCCAATGGACAGTTAAGGCAGCTGGTCTTGATGCTTAGCAGGGAAGCATGTAGAAGAAGTTACCAAAAATGTTACCAATTTTTCACCTACAGTTCAAATTGGCAGAGCTGATACATTTTTCTATCATAAGATAAAAGATTTTTAATATTTTTTTGCTATAATGTTTTTGCATAGTTTAAGGTGCTTCAAAGGTTTAGTTTTATCATTTGTTATAATAGAGGAAAGAAATTTAGTTCATCATTCATTGCATTGCAGAGTTTTCATGAGAGATATAAGTTATTTCATTTCACATTACAACGATTATTCATTTGACAAATGAGATATACATAAATGGAATAAACATTGCATTGAATGAAAGTAAGATAGATCAAATGTCCCACACAAGCCATGGGAATAGCTGAATCAGTACATCAAAAAGAATATACTATGCATCTATAAAAGCTAAAAAATGAAGCAAATAGGATAGGCATATCTATCATTGCTTGTTCAAGTGGTGCGTTGATCCTTGTTGTAGTTGATCCCTCTTGCTCTCAATCTTCGAAAGAACCTGCAGGATCGGAAATTTTTTTGTTAGAGCTCTAGATATGGTTATCCTATGTACCTCATCAATGTAGAGACACAATATATTCCTTGTGATGTACAGAATCAGTTGATCAAGTCATTCACATGCAAGAGTGCCTGAAGAAATGAAACATCATTAAACTTCACTATTTTTAAGCTAACATGTTTTTTTCCTGTGCAGGTATAGAAGTTATGTTGCTGGTTTGAAGACATTTCAATATGTGGTGCAAACTGGGCTCCCACAAGGGTAGAGCCCAACATGCTATCCCTGAATCTAAAGGGGAATAGAACAAGAATTCATGTTCATATTTTCAGATAGAATACATTTAACTAAAGGAATACTACATCAAATTGGTGCATGAGTTTCAAGCTCAATGTCCAACCATGATTGTAAATTCAGGGTGATTTGAAGTGAGAATCATTGATGAGCATTGAGTTCTTTTCAAGACTACCCAATGATCTAACCTTGCAGAGGAGGAAATAGTTCAAATAGAAGCCATGAAAAAATGCAGCCTCAATAAGTGTTTTATGTTAGCGCAGGTACGTTATAATAGGGAAGCAATCTATTACTGATCAAGTAATATTCAATGCCAACATGAATAATACCATTTAGGTGATATTTGTATACAAGGGACAACATACAAATGTTTCATTCAAGTCCTCATCAAAGGAATAAATGGACAACAGTGTAACAACAATGAAGCAGATGCAACTACAGTGATCTTTGCCAAGTCGTTGTCATGAGAAAGGAGGTTTCTATGAGTGTCTTCAATGTGCCTTTATGCCAAAGTGAGTTCAATCATGAACAACATCACTCAATGATACATAAGTGCTTCAGTCATATTATATGAATAGCAGCAATTATAAAAAAATGAGCATCCTTGTCATTTATGAGTGATCAAACTGATGCCATGAAGATACAGTTACAAATTGTAAATAGAATATCCATGCCATGATACAGTGAAGTGAAATGAGTTACAGTTATTTCAAAATGGTATGAATGATAATGAATACTCAAATATATTCATGCCTCATCTAGTGAAGTTAAGGAGGCTCCACCATTCAATATGATATGTATGTAAGAATATTTGATGTGATATAGTAAAACTGACATCAAGTAATATGTCATGTCAGAAATTGAATAAGATCATACCAAGTATATACAGAACAGGTAAGCAAAAGTGCCATAATGATCAAATAATGTATGCATTTGTCATCAAATGGAGCATACATAGAGTTAAAACATCAAGATACTCCTTGTCATGGTAAAAGGAATGGATTTTCAATGTTGTATTCATCTACAGGAAGTACATAAAAGCAACAACATATGTGCTATCAGTATAGAGTAGCATTATTGCATACAAAAGATAGAAAAGGAGACGACATATGATACATTTGATACAGTAAAGAAAGATGTCTACAGGAAATGTAAATAAGAGTATAGTTGCAAGTGAAATGATCATGCCATCATAAGGACAAGATAGCTTACATTAGTCAAAAGACACACTAAGTTTCAGATGACTATCGCAATGCCATAAAATGCATAGAAGCAAGAGACAAACACATCAGCATAAAGCTTTTATTGAATTAGAAATTAAGTTTTAAGAGGTAATACTTTTATGTAGTTTGTATCAAAGGAGCAGTAGGAGATATAGCTCTCTTGGGTAACTCAAAGGCTTACTCCTATTTAGAGCTATCTAAAACTTTGACTGGTCTAAAAAATGAACTATATTTGATGATAGAATATCAAACAACTAAATACAATGCTATCTCCATGCCACAAAGTACAATAGAGGAAAAAGAAATTTGAATGAATGAATATAGCTCCTTCAAGCTAGTTTCTCCAAAGATACTTATGTTCATGTTACAGAGCAAATGCTGCTATAGAGATAAAGAATGTGCCATATCAAGCCATGGCCCAACATAATACCAGAGAAAGGGTTTGTTGTTATTTTTGCATTTTCAGAATAAATGAATGATATAATAACAATATAGTTTCATACAGGAAATGAATGAAAAATCATTTTTTCCATCAAAATCACAGTCGCAACCAGAGTGTGAGTATTTAGCACAGCAAAGTGAACCCATTTGGGGTTTCAAGTAGAAATCACATATATTGAAGAAATATAGAAGTTTCAAGTTCATATAAGAGGGAAAATGCTTAGAAAATAGCCTAGCCATGACCTTAAGTGAACATAATACACATAAAAGATGTAGTGAATGAAGCAATGTCCAAGAAGCACCTAATATGAAAAATTACCTTTCATTTTTGTAAGAAATGCATCGAGATTACTAAGAAGAATTTGAACCAGCTTCATGACAGGCTCAAGAAAAAATGCATCGAATAAAGGAGGCAGACTGATGGAAAAGTATTAACAAAGAAGCAATGAAAAATGCATTAGAAAAATTAGAGCCACGGCTTTAAAGCTAGAGTATGCCTCTAGAATGAAAGGAAATGATTCAAATATGTGACCGAGGGCCACTTACCTACCAGAGTCTTCAACCAAATGCATAGAGATTGTTTAGAAGGAGCAGAAAATGAAGGATTTATATGTCCAAACCCTAATTACCATAGCGGTAGAAATAAAGCCTCTCACCAAAAGTTGTTAATTGAAAATGGGCCAAAATGATAGGGTTCATGGTTTTGTTTTAGGGATACCTTTTTCCCTAATTTTGAATGTGATTTTTATCACATCTAATTCATTTTTTCAAATGCCTAGTAATACCCATCGTGGTATTGTGGTACACTTTACAAATGCCTAGTCCTCATAACTTATAGTGTTATGCATTAGGTCCCTTTGCATGTTTGAAGCCTAGGCTTTATGACTTAAGGCTATTTGATCACCTTTGCATATACATTGCTAGAGAAGTTCATTCAGTCCCTTTTGAGGATAAACACATAGGTCATATGCCTTAGAGACTATTTGCAGATCAAATGGAGGACATCCCTTGGAGGCTTTTACCTTTTGCAAACTATTGAATATACTTTGAAATTTTATGATTTTTATAAGAAAATCAAATACCCATAGAATGTAATATACTTGGCAAGATAAAACCAAAGCCCTTGTATTTTTTATTTTTTACAAAAATCAAATCAAGTCAAATCAGGAAATAAAACTGTAGAAAAATCACTTGTAAAACATTGTTTAAAGCAATAAAATTATAAATTGCTTTAAATAATTGTTATTTAATGCAGCTAGAAAAGCAAAGATAAAAGTTTCCTTATTTTATCTCCTTGGCCAAGTTGGAAAAAGCCAGGCAGTTGGGAGTTTCTTTTTTCAATTTCTAGTCAGATAAGGCTTGATTTTTTGTATCTTTTTGGTGGGGCCACTCGATAAGAGAATCTTGACAACTATTTCACTTAGTTTAGAGGTATTTTGGGCACTATTTTGGAGGCTTTTCTTTGGAGCTTGAAAATGACTTAGAAGGTTGCCTTTTTTAGAGTTTTACTTAGTTTTCTTTCTGTTCTCATTTTTAGAAAGCCTTTTTAGCTATATAAGAGGGAAAGACTTAGTTTTTCTCAGTTCAGATTGCTTCTTATTTTCTAGCCTATTGGCAGAAAGCTTTGTAAGCTCAAAATTTGTACTCAGGTTTTCTTTTGTGTACTCCTTTCAATTCAATATAGTAGAGCATTCCTACTTCATCTCTATTGCCTCATAATTACAGTTTTGATTTGATGTTTCATTGTGATCATAATGTTATGTCTCATTGCTGTAAAACTATGTGCAGATATTTCATTTGATTCTGGTTGTGTGTTGTGTTTAGATTGAACCTTCATGAAAATCACTTTTGAATTGTATGTCCTAGATGAGGTTGTGAAAGTTTAATGCTTAAGGAACTGTTTGTGGGTGAAATTATTGAGATAGATTAGAGTTTATGAGCATTATCTATTAAAATTTAAGATCCCATTTCAGATTATCCTCTCAACCCTTTCCTTAGAAAATCATTTAGATTGGAAAATTCATTAGGAGAACCATCTCACTCTGGAGCTTCACTCCAAATTCTAGGCAACCCACAGGTCTAGGAGTGTTCCCATGTGTCAACAGGTAGCTAAGTTCATAGCTTAGCACAGTGTGCATACTTTGTTGATAACACCTACAAAAGATCAAGTTGCTGATATATTCACTAAGGCTCTTCCAAAGGCTACATTTGAGTATATGTGGGAGAAGTTAGGGGTTGTTGCCCCTCCTTCCTTGAACTAGATGCATGAGGAGATTCATCAATCCAGAGTGCCTCAAAGTACATTTCTCCTTTTTGGACTAATGTTTGAAGCTACCTCTCAGGGGGAGTAGGTAGTGGTTTGAGATGATAGTTGTAGTCAAGGGGAGTAAAGAATGATTTTAGATTGATCAAAGCAGTAGTGTGCAAGTATGTGAAATGGAAGAGATATGATGCCCTTTGCCATTGATGTCAAAGGGGGAGAGAGATTATGTGAAAAACCTAGTGGGAGAAAGAGTTCAGATGTGTAAAAGAAAGGGGGAGTCCTGATGCAAAGTTATGTCTTGCTAGAGGAACATGTTTTTCACATCATATGTTGACATCAATGACAAAGGGGGAGATTGTTGCAAGTATGTGCTAACTAGTGTTGTCATTGATGTCAATATGTTTGTGTTGTCATTGGTGCCAACTGTGTCTTCTAATATTGTTGTTTGTTGAGTGATTGAGTTGTCATATTAAGGACACCGTCTGAGCTTTTTTCTCCAAATTTCCCTTGTATTAAAGATGTATGAGATATGGATATGATTTAGAGAAGTGTTTGAAGATTCTAAATACAAAATTTGGTGGTCCAGATCCCTATGTAGAAAAAGTTCTATTCACCAATTTGAAGACTGTGCCTGACAACATTTGCAGTATGATAGGGAGAAAGTATTTTGCTCTGCATTTCTTCACAGTTTGGATTTTGGTCTTGTGGTTTTGGACATAATTTTATAATGTCTTTAGCTATCTTCTTTCCAAAGGAATTATGATTCGATGCTCCAAAAAGGAAGTTTTTGAGTAGCAAAGTTTGACAGTGTTGTTTATGAGCAGATAATGAATCCTCCTCAAATGAAAAGTGTTGCAGATCTTTTTGGTGATTCTCTGGTATTTGAATGTTGCTCATGGATGTCTCTAGATCATGTTGAAGTGTTGTACCTAGTTTACAATTCATGGTAGTGCTTGTGGAAGTGTGTGCCTAATTTTTTTTATTTACACTAGTTCTGGATGACTCGGTTGCTTACACTTATTTTGGAGGTACTTTGTGAATTATGGAAGCATGTTGAAGCATGTGAAGACATAATTGAGTCTAAGCTAAGCTGTGAAGTGTTAATTCTTCATTCATTTGGCCTGCAAGGTTGTTTAGGTCCAAACCTATTCTTAATTATGTATGTATGCCGACCTTGGAGAAAGTTGTAATGGTTGTAGATTGTATTGCCGACCTTGATGAATATTCCAAGGTTGATTATCATTATAAATATATGTAATGAATCCATGAGTGGTGAGAGAGAACTTGCAAAAATGCAAAGATAAGGTGTGTGTATTGTAAAGGCAAAGCAGAAGAAATATATTGTGCTTCAATGGAACTGAACTCAGGCATGTTGTATATCCTACTATATCAGTTCAAGGGAGTGAACCACCCATCCTGGTAGTGAGCCACTCTTTGGCAATGAGCCACCCCTTTGGCAGTGAGTCATCCCTTGGCAGTAAGCCACCCTTTGGCAATGAGTCATCCCTTGGCAATAAGCCACCCTTTGGCAATGAGCCTATTTATACTAAGCATTTTGGGCATTGAGCCCTAAGGTAGTGAGCATCTTTGTTATTTAGTATTGTTACTACATTATATTTTGAGCTAACACTCACCATGGTTTTTCCCTTTTAGGATTTTCCACGTAAAATTCTAGTGTGTTGATGTGTGTATGGTGTTGTGTTTATGTTTTGATTCTACTATTTGTGTTTAATCTTCATCACAAAATAAGAAGTTAAAGTAAGTAGATGTGAATGTGATTGTGTTCAAAGAACTTAAGGTTTTTGATACAATTAAGTCAACCCTCCCTCTCAGTTGCCTTGTGCCTTCAATAGAACATACCATAGATCATGTGAGCTTAACTAGTTATTTGCCTTTGTTAGTTAGACCTATAGGAATGAATACACACAAAATGAATGTACGAGAGATGCATAAAAGAAATAAAAGACATGCTAAGCTAGAGAGGACAACAAATTCTCCTTTTATTGCAAATTTTGAAGAACATATTCGATTTTTATGGATTTTTCTAATTTTTATGCTTTTTCTTGAGATTTTACAAAGGATTGATTTGACAGTCCTTGACATCTTTGATAGACCCAAATGAAGAGATTTCTACCCTTTCCCCCTTGCATGGGGAGACTTGCACACTTGAGTGCACAATTTTGCTCTTTTGATTTGTTGGAGGAGTGACTTGTGCTCAGAAATCATTTTACACTTATTATCACAAGACTTGGTTTGACGAGAGCCATACATAGATTTAGTCAATGCCTTGTACTTTACTTTCCCTCTTGTGCATATGGTTGGATAGAGCTCTTATTTTACTTATGAGAATGCATACCTAAGATGATCACATATGGATGATGTAAATTCTTTTTGTATTTTTTTGTCTTTTTATGATATGAATGACATGTAATGTGTTTGGGTGTGATTCACAAATATGAAATGTAAAGTACTATGTTCTAAGTACTATGAATGCCCTGATGTTGTGACATGTTTTATTGCTTTTGATTTTCTATGATAACATGTATGCAGGTGGAACAAACAATGTGATTGCTCTTATGTATGATTTTCGATCCAAGGGATTACAGGTTATGCTGGTATAGGAGACCTATTCAAGTCTATAAGATAGGGATTTAGAACTCAAGTGGGGAGCAGTAAAGAGATGAAGTTTTTTTGAATTTTAGGCTTTGCTAGAGGCTAAACATTAATCCTTATCTCAATAAGACAATCTGACAAGCTTTCAACTTAGACAAGTAACAAATTTTATTGATGTTCACTAGACTTAGATCATATATGGAAAGAACGAAGGTCCCTAGATAGAAAATGATCCTAAAGACAACTAGACTCTTGGCTTTTCTCAGCTAGTGTGTGTGTGTACTTTGTACCTTTCTCTTTTATTTTCTCTGATAGAATGTCAGCCTTGAAGCTTTGATCTTAGACTTATCTCCACCCAAGAGTACAAACATTTAACAATCTTCTCTCTTTCACTCTTTTTTGTATCTCTCTTTTTTTTTCTCTTTTTTTTGTATTTTTCCAATGCCTCACTTGATTTTTTCATTTTTTTAGATTTTATATTTTTATCAAAATGAATTCTTTTGGGACTTTAGATATGCAAAAATTTGACCTCTCAATTCTCATTTTTCTCAATACTCTTATTTTGATGACTCATTTTTCTATTCACTTGTATTTTAGATTGCTTCCTTTAGAGTTTAGATCCTCCTAACATTTTTGGCCAAGAAAGGTGAGGGGCTGAGCGCCACCAAAAGTTTTCATAATCAATTGCGACTTCTCTTCTACTAGGGAAGAATTGGGAAGGTCTACTTGAAAGCTTCCTTTGAACATTGTAGGTTAAGGTATTGACTTTCCTTACACCTAACATCTTGGCTCATTAAGATTGGGATTAATGTAAAGCTAAGAGCTAGGCTTTGATTAGAATCATTGGGAATGAAGGGGAGAATGGCCATTGTGAAAATGGGGAATCTTAGGACCTAAAAGGATCACCTATACCTAGGCAACCTTAGTCTCCTTACTAAAATGAAAATAATATAAGAGTGAGTCATTCATTGTAATGCAAGATGAACAAAATGATTCTAAAATGCAAGAAACAAAACTCTTTTTGACATTTTTTTATTTTTGTAATTTTTGTAATTTTTGGAATATTTCATTTTTTTTATTTTTATGTTTTATGATGTTTTGAGATGTTTAACTCTTCTCCTTCCATAATGCACAAGAGGTAGCATTATTTATGATGTCTTCCTTAATTATGTGTGGACCTATCCAATTTGGTCCAAACTTCACTTGAAATTCTTTGCAAGGAAACTCAAAGATTTGGTGTAAAATTGTTTTTGCATTCAGTGAGGAGTATTGTTTACTCACATGTTTCATTGTTTGATAATTTGCCCCTTATCTTTATCATTTTTTTTCTTGTTGAGTTCTTAGGTTAGTTTTGAAATTTTGAGGGGTAATTGAAGTTGGTGTTGACTCTCCTAGTTTCTGTGTAGATTTTGGTTTTTCTTCTTTAGTTATTTCAATAATAGGAATGTTTGTGTCAGGTTCGATTAGAATGGCCACTAAGTTGAATGGAGCATAAGACTTTGTTAAGTGGGGATTGAAGGGGAAATCTCCAGTTGCCCCCTTTCCTATACATTTTGAGGTCTTGGCTATGTTTGCATCTTTTTTTGATGTTTCTCCTTTTTCAAAAGTGTTGATTTTTGGGTTGCTAGTGGTTTCCATGGTCTTTCCATTCTTTATGACTTGTTCGACTCTATAAAGGCTAAAAGGATTAGGATCTCCTTTGATGATGTGGGTTTGTCCCATATGTGTGAAGTGTATTTCTTGAAATAGTGTGGAAGGAATGGTCCTCATCCTATGAATCCAAGGCCTTCCTAGGATCATGTTGTAAGTGGTTTCTTCATTTATGACATAAAATTCAGTTGGGAGAGTTTTGGGACCTAATGTGATTTGAAGATTGACCTTACCCATGGTTTGAATGTTTTGGGTTATCATGAATTCTAAAGATGTAAGTTTGTTTTGCGATTTGAGTTTCGTAATAACCCATTCTTTGAAGAGAGAAAGAGACTATGTTTATTGTAGACCCATCATCGATCATTGCACATTTAATGGAATATTTTTGAACTTGGACTATCACACAAAGGTGTCGATCACCTTGTTTAGCTATGTCATTTTTTTAGGGTAACTTTTCAAAGTTAAATGTTGAAAAACACTTTTCACTTGGAGCATTTTAAACTAGATGGGCTAGATCTAAATCTTTGAGGAGAGCATTCTTGTGTGTAGGGGAACTCTTGATAAGCTCTAGAATGTGAGAAAACATTGAATTGTTAGAGGTGTCATCTGGTTGTTGTAGTCTTTGGATGTCACAAATTTCTTGATCTTTGCTTAATTCTATAGTGCCTAAGGTGTGTTGATCAAAGGTGTTTGGACTAAGTTCTTCATCTTGTGAAAATATGTCCATGAATGCTTTTTGTTGATGTTTTGGGAGGTTTTATATGAAGCAATGGTACCCTTGACATGACTTGATCTCATGCCCCTTCTCTTGTGCAATGCAAAATATTTATCATGATTGTGATCTTGAGGTTTATGATGATTGTTGTATGACTTCTTGTTCATTCTCAAGGGATAGTTGTTGACATTTTGGTTCACTAAATTTGTATGACTATTGCAGTTATAATTAGTTATAATTATTGTTGTTTCTAGATGTTGAAGTGTTTGTTGACCCATCTATGTCTTGATCATTTGTTGAGGATTTGTTATATGTATCATGGTTTATCAACCTTCCATTGGCATCATACTCCCTTCTTCCACTATCAATAGAGGCTTGGTCAATTCTAAGGGCACTTTGGAGTGCTTATTCATATGATGTGTAATGGACTTTTTTGACTTGTTCTTGTATGTCATTATTGAGAGTGTGTAAGAAGAGATCACAAAGCTCTCTATGATCCATGTTTGGTTTGCTTATTAAAGAATAGAGAACTTTCCTCCATTGTGTGATAAAATTTGTAACTGAATCGTTGTCTTCTTGTTTCATTATTAAAAATTCTCGTATTCTTGTCTTGACTAATTTGTTTATGTCAAAGGTAGCCACAAATTGATCAATGAGTTGCCTAAAAGAGTGGATTGATGCTTTTGTAAGTCGATAGTACCAATCCAAAGTGATACCCTCCAAAGTATTTGGAAAAATATTTGTTACTACACCATCCTAGGCATTCCCATACTACCATGATGTAAGCCTTGATATGAGAGTTGGGATCACCCTCTCCTTTAAATTTTGGAAGCTTAGGGAGATGATGTGGCAGTATGACCTGATGAATGTTGTAGTCAAGAGGCTCCTTTAAATACTCGAGGTATGTTCCTAAGAGGGGGTTATGTGTACAGGGTTTTGTTCCTCCAAACATTATCCCTTCAGGTAGAGCTTGTTACATTTGTTGAAAGGGTATGCTAGATTGTTAATATCCTCGAAAAGTTGGATAACTAGATGGTGTCATGTTTATGTTTTGAACATTTAGTGGGATCATTTGTGGTTGATTTTGTGCTATAGGAATCCAACCTATTTGATTGAGACTTTTCATGTTGAATGGTGAGGGTAAGGGAGGCCTGAATATTTCATGGAAGTTTGGATGAGGGGGATTTTGTGTTGCCCCTTGGTTTAATTCAATCTTTTCAATGAAAGGATTTCCCTGTGCCCTAGGTTTTTATTGAATTTTACTTTGATAAATGTTTCTAGCTTCAAGGATCCTGATTTGTTGGGCCAAATTCTCTATAAGGTCTATGACTAGGGCTTCCTCCATTCTTTGAGTTTTAAAACCTTGAGATGGATTGATTTGTGTTAGGGTATGAGTGACCCCACTTGTTCCTTTTGATAATACTTGACATGTCACAACTCTTTTCTCTTGATGTGCCACATGGAGGGGTTTCTATGCTCCCCAAGCTTCTTGTAAGCTTTTCTTTTGATGGCTCACCTCATTGTCCATTTGGGTGGCCATTTTCATATCACTTGTTATGGGTTGGTCTTGTTGATGGATCTTAGATCGAACACTCACTTGGCATGTTTTGATTTAGTCAATGTTGAGGGGATCTTGTTGGATTCCCTTTGAGTCTTTCGAGTTTGATTGATTCACGATTGAAGCTATTGGATCTGAATATGTGCTACTTGTAGAGTTAAAACTCTACATTTTGATATATAAATCCAATATAAATATATTTTTTGGTTAATATTAAAGTTTTGAGTCATGATGGAGCATTGGAGAAAAGAAAAGAGTCCTTAAGAGTATAGGAGGTAGTAGAAGCTGCCAAGTGTCAACTTGGAGGTCAAAGGAAGGGCTCTTAAAGAAAAAGAATCACCCGAATTGTGCCAAGGATCCATGTGGTGGAACGTCATGTCTCAAGGTTCAAAAGTTAAAAAGGTGAAGGCAACGTTTGATGACATCAGGGTCAGCTTTTAAATAGATAATGAGTCTCAATATATGGAAGTAGAGGATGGCATGTGGCATCACAATGAATAATTCAGGGTCCCTTTTTGTTAAAGATTAAAAGTTGTTGCAAGAGTCTTCCACATGTCTCATGAAATGGGAACAACTCTGATTGAGAAGAATGCGGCAGAAAAGGGTCACTTGTTAGCAGGCCACTCATTTGAAGAGTCTTTTATATAGATTTTTGTAGAGCTTGTGCCAACCTGCCATGCATCAATTTTGTGAATGCACCAGAGGCTACCATGTGTCAATTTTCTAAGTCTCTACACCTGGGAGCTAATAGTCAAAATAGTTATAATGGTACAGTGAACTAAGAGTCAAGATTCTCAGGCAGATCTATAGCAAAGGAGCTGAAACAGAAGAACCATTTAGCTTAGACATCGAAGCTGATATTTGTGATATTTGTAGTTGGGAGATTTTGATAGTTACAAAGGATCATCGATTAAGTTGATGCTTTAAATAGCGGTGGATCAAAGACATATCAATATAGATAAATAAAGATATATAACAAGAGATCAGAGAGTTTTTATCAACAACTAGAGTAAAAGCATTTTTACTGCCTTAATAGGTGCCTCTTCATTAGGGTTAACTGGAAGAAGATATCAATTAAATGCAAATAAAAATTAAATAGAGGAATGAAAAATACACAGAAATAATAAACAGCGAGAGACAAGTTTTAACGTGGTTCACCCAAACTCAGCCTACATCCACCAACAGAGAGTCCAATATTATTATCTGGTAAATCAAACTGATTACAACCAGTAATCCTTGCAACTCAATACCATTGCAAATGCTACAATACAATATATCAACCAAAACCCTAACCCTTAGCTTATTTTATCAAGCCTTATGTTGGTTACATAAATAGGGCCAGCGATGATACATGGCTAGTGTATAGTACTTTCTTGATCAGTCACCACCTACCAACAATCTCCCACTTAGAGATTGATCAGGGTCCACACCAAACAATCTCCCACTTGGAGACTGATCCTAGACGACACTGTTGTGCATGTAGCTCCCACTGGAAATAAGCACCCTGGACTTTGTTGTTCTGATTTTATTATTTTTGTCTTGAAGACCAACCAAAGCTGAAGAGGAGCTCAGCTTCTCCCTTGTCACTGCCTTTGTAAACATATCGGCTAGATTTTCATCTGTATGTATCTTTTCCATCCTTAACTATCCATCATCCAACACCGACCGAATAAAGTGATACCTCAACTATATGTGTTTGGTCTTTGAATGCAAGGTAGAATTCTTTACAAGATGTATGGCACTCTGACTGTCTGTATACAAAGAACTGTTAGCCTATTGTTTGCCCAATTCTTCCATGAAAGATTGCAGCCATATCATCTCCTTGCTTGCCTCTGTTGTAGCTACATACTCTGTCTCCATGGTGGATAAAGCAACCACCTTTTGCAACCGTGAGATCCAACTCACTGCTATCCCACCTACAATAAAGACATAACCTATAGCACTCCGCCTGGTATCAATATCCCCTACCAAATTTGAGTCTACATAACCTGCTAAATTAGTATTAGAGCCTCCAAAACATAAATATTTATTGGATATACCTCTCAAATATCTAAGAATCCATTTTACCACATTCCAATGCTCCAATTCGGGATGACTCATATACTTGCTTATGACTCCAACAGCATGTGCAATATTCAGTCTTGTGCATACCATGGCATATATTAAACTTCATACAGCTAAAGCATATGGTACTTTGGACATTTTTTCTTCCTCCTCTTGTGTCTTTGGACACATCTCCTTAGTCAATTTTAAATGACTGGGCAAAGGTGTGCTAACAGATTTTGCATTCTCCATATGGAATCTCTGCAACACCTTTTCAACATAAGCAGCCTGAGATAGAGTCAATTTTATGTTCTTCTTATCTTTGGAAATTTTCATACCAAGGAGTTGTTTTCCTGCCCCCAAATCCTTCATAGAAAAGGACTGTGCCAACTATTATTTTAACTCTCTTATGTGATCCATGTTAGACCCAGCTACAAGCATGTCATCAACATATAAACATAAAATAATGTAGCTATCATTATCTTACCTCTTAAAATAAACACAATGGTTAGAATTACACCAACTATAGCCTTACTCAGCCATAAAACTATTAAATTTCAAATACCATTGCTGAGGTGCTTGTTTCAGGCCATATAAACTCTTCTTCAATCTGTACACCAGTTTCTCCTTACATTTAACCTCAAATCCTTGGGGCTATTCCATGTATATCTCCTCCTCCAAATCACCATGGAGAAAGGCAGTTTTCACATCTAGCTGTTCTAAATACAAATCTTTAGCAGCTACAATACTTAAAACAGTACGAATAGAAGTCATCTTAACAACTGGAGAAAAAATTTCATCAAAATCAATGCCCTTTTTCTGTACAAATCCTTTTAGCACTAACCTAGATTTATATCTTTTCTTATTTCCATCTTCCTCCTTCAGCCTATAAACCCATTTGTTTGGTAAATCCTTTTTACCTGTAGGCAACTTACATAATTCGCATGTCTAATTTTTCAGCAAGGAGTCCATTTCTTCTTTCATTTCATGCTCCCATTGAACCTGTGTATCTGCCTGCATAGCTTCATCATACCCGTCGGGTTCACCAGCATCTGTTAAAAAAATAGAATACAAAGAGAGAGAAAACCTTTCAGGAGGTCTACTTAGCCTTGTTGACCGTCTAACATTCATTGGAGTTTGTGGTATTTCTGGTTAATATTGTGGAGCATGAGGAACCACTAGAACATCACTATTTGGAGTATCATCCAACACCACATAATCCTTTTCTTTCTTCTCATGTTGTTGCAACTGATCTTTGTACAACACCTTCTCATTGAATATAACATCCCTGCTTCTCACAATTTTTTGATTTTTAAAATCCTAAAGCCTATAGCTAAATTCATCAATGCCATATCCAACGAAGGTACATTTTTTTGATTTTGCATCTAGCTTGGTTCTATTTTCATAATCTACATGTGTAAATGCTTCACATCCAAAGGTTTTGAGAAAAGAATAACTCACCTTCTTACCTATCCATGCTTCCTCTGGAAAACCACAGCCCAAAGGAATTGAAAGACCTCTATTAATTAAATATATAGTAGTGTTGACAACCTCTACCCACATGTTTAAAGGTAGCCCAACATGCAATCTCATGGTCCTTACATGCTCCATTATTGTCCTATTCATGCGTTCAGCCACCCCATTTTCTTGTGGAGTCCTTGGAACCATTTTCTACCTATGAATTCCATTAAAGGAACAATAATCCTCAAATTCTTTTCTGCAATACTCACCACCATTATCAGATTTGAGACATTTTAATCTTTTACTCGTCTCATTCTCAACCAAGCTTCTCCATTTCTTAAATGTTTCAAATACATCAGATTTATGCCTAAGGAAATAAATCCATACCTTGCTAGTTGCATCATCTATGAATGTAACATAATACTGAGATCCACCAAGAGAAGATACCTAAGTTGGTCCCCATACATCTGTATGCACAAGCTCCATCTTTTCATTTTTCTTTTGCTTCCCATCCTTGAGAAAACTAACACTCTTTTGTTTGCCATACACACAACTTTCACAAAAATCCATATTAATACATTTCAGACCTAGTAAAACTTTCTTAGAATGAAGTACCTTCATACCTTTTTCACTCATATGCCCAAGTTTGTTATGCCACAGTGTTGTCTCAGAACCGACAGTAATTGTTTCAGTCTCTTCCTGCGAACTTGCAGCAACTGTTCCTGAACCTTTTTATTTTTTCTCTGCAATAGCTAAAGTAGAAGGAACAGTATGACCTGTACAAAGATATAAGTTGCCTACTTTCACACATTTTTCTACTATTAAGGCACCTTTTGCAACTTTCCAATTTTTATCAGTAAATGTAACAATGCAACCTTCTTTAGCTAGCTACTTTGCTAAAATTAAATTCCTACTGAACCTTGGAATGTACCTTACCTCTTGTAGTAGCCAATGATTCCCATTCTACAACTTAATCTTGATTCTTCCCTTTCCAACAACTTGACAGGGTTCATTATCACCTAAAAAAACCAACCCAAAATCCCCTTGGACATAATCAAGAAAATAACTTCTATGGGGCGTAACATGAAATGAGGCCCCTGAATCTAAAACCCATGAATCATCAACATTATCTAACGAAAGAATCAAAGCATCATCTTCAGATTTATTACTTACCACATTTGCCTCCTTATTGCCTTCTTGTTTGTCTCTATTTTTTTGAGACCAACAATCTTTCTTTAGATGACTTGGTTTCCCATAGTACCGGCAATCTTTGTGTCCTCTGGTTTGGGATCTCTTATCCTTTGATTTTCCTCATGGCTTCCCATGACTTCCAGAACCTTTTCCTCTCTCCTTTGATCTACCCCTGCTTTCTACATTAAAAATACTACTTGATATGGACCCACCTGAGCTTTTCCTACAAATTTCCTCACTTAGAATAACACCAACAACATCATCAAATTTCAGGGTATTTGAACCAAAAATAGAGTTACTAACTGCCATTATCAAACTATTATAGCTTTCAGGGAAAGAACATAATATCAAGAGAGCTCTAACTTCATCAAATTTTACATTTATAGAATTCAATTGACTGGTAATCATATTAAATTCATTTAAATGATCTGTCACAAATCTACCTTCAATCATTTTCAGATTAAACAAATGCTTCATGAGAAATACCTTATTTTATGCTGAGGGTTTTTCATACAGTTGAGCCAAAGCTTTCATCAGACCATCTGTTGTCTTCACTTCTGTTATATTGAATGCCACCGATGGTGCTAGGCACAACCGAATGGTTCCCAATGCCTTTCTATCAAGAAGATTCTAATCCTCATCAGTCATTGTTGCCTGTTTCTTGGCTACTCCTTCCAATGGCATCCATAAATCTTTCTGATAGAGATAATACTCCATCTGCATCTTCCATAACTGATAGTTTTGCACATTGAATTTGTCTACCTTCAATTTACCCTCATCCACCATTGCTCCCACTAAACCATGAGACCTTCCTGCAGATGATAATCAAATGCAACCCACTCTGATACCACTTATTAGGGTTAGCCAGCAGAACATATCAATTGAATGCAAATAAAGATTAAACAGAGGAATGAAAAATACACAAAAATAATAAATAGCGAGAGACAAGTTTTAACATGGTTCACCCAAACTTAGGCTACATCCACTAACAAAGAGTCCAATATTATTATCTGGTAAATCAAACCAATTACAACCAGCAATCCCTACAACTCAATACTGTTGCAAATGCTACAATACAATATATCAACCAAAACCCTAACCCTTAGCTGCTTTTATCAAGCCTTATGTCAATTACAAAAATAGGGCCGGTGAGGATACATGGCTAGTGTATAGTACTTTCCTGATTAGTTGCCACCTACCAACACTCTTCTGAGGGATTGAATATTGTATTTTGTGCAAAATATTGCCTCATGTACTTTGTTCTCCTATCAAACAATAAAGAGATAGTGGTGTTCTGTACAATTGTGATATGTTTTTGATTCTCGTTTCTTACTTTCTATATGAGCCTTTGATTAATCTGATATATATGCTATGAAAATTAATCATTCTTTATGCTTTTTAACTTTACCAATGAATTTTGTAAGTTTAATCACTATGTTGTTGGTGTGGATGATGATTCTGGAGCATCGCCTTAGTCATTTTAGACATTTCTTTATAATCTTATTTTTTCTTCCCTTTTCCTCAAAACATATAGAGAAGAGCAAGCTTCTTTAAAATTTGGAAGTTATTTTAAGAGTCAAGTCCCACATTCTTGAAATTTCCCATTGTTGGTGATTTCTTACAATATTAAACATCAACAGTTTTTTTGGCACGCTTGATGGGACATAATTTACTTGTTCCTGATTTAAAGTGCATGAGACGACATCCTGGAAGAAGTCAGACTTGTGGACCAACTACATGAGCCCGATTTGTCGATAATCTAAAACTTTTATTGCCACCATTAGCATCTACCTCAAGAAGAAGAACAATTCAGCAAAACACTTTAGGAGGACAAATGGGTGCCCCTGCTCCATCTAGAAATTTTGTTAATTGGAATAGTTGCAGTCCACTCATTCTTCCAACACCTTCTGACACATGGGACCCTATTCCTACTAATACTTTAAAGGTATTACCTAAATTCACAAGAGAAGACTTCAAGACTCTAGCTAAACATTTACAAGACATGGCAGATGTATGCACTATGCATAACATTACGGAGCAAAATATTGCCATGAGATTGCTAGCCATCTCTTTTAATGAAAGGAAGCTAGGTGTGTGGAAATCACTTCTTACGCTAACCTAATGAGGAGAGATGTATGCAAATTCAAATTAACCTTTAAAATTACAGAGTTCTTAACACAACAACAGAGATATTGCAGCAATACACATACACATAGAATGTAGACAGGAGAGAGAGAGAGAGAGGATATACGTGGGGAAAACCCTTACAGGTGAAAAACTCCACACTCCAAAACATGCACAATGTATTAGCAAACAGAGAATGTTTACAACACACTTGTAATGCAAGTCTTTACAAGAGTCTTTGACACTCATATTTGGAGATATTCTGGAAGCATAACAATACCTATCAAATCAACTATGCAACTACAACTCCAAACTCTAAGCCTAGGATGTGCATAACCCTAGAGATCCCCTTCACTTGTCCATCAGGGAATCAAATGTGACTATTCCATGGCCAACTATCTTCATATGAGAATCATCACCTAGTTACACTCTTCCACCATCAAACTCTTTAGACTTTGTAAATCAGTCTCAATGCAAGGTCATGTGGAAAGAGGCACTAGAATCAATTAGCCACACATCATCAGATGCATGGGAGGCCAAGGTTGCAATGAAGGCATCACCATCATCTTGTGACTTGTCAGAATTTGAATTTGGGACATTCTTCGTCTTCTTCTTTTTCTCCTCTTTGCATTCCTTTTAGAAATGCCTAGTTTTCCCATAGTTCCAACATAGTGCCTTGGACTTTCTAGGAGATTTGGATCTCAGACAGGATTTGGATCTACCCTTCTCAGCTTTCTTGTCTTTCTTTTTCTCTTTCTCCTTGGGTCTTCCATGAACCGCAAAAGCTTCTTTGGGTGACTCAGATGACTTTCTCCACATCTCTTCATATAACAGTGAAGACACCACTTCATCCATTTTAAAAGTGGATGTGGTACTCCCGATAGCCATAACAAGATAATCCCAAAAATCTGGTAAAGAACAAAGTAGGGTCATACACTGATCCTCATCCTCCATCTTCACACCAATAGATTTCAATTGTGCAACTAACATATTAAAGGCATTCATGTGATTAGCAATAGATCCTCCATCTTCCATCCTTAGAGAATATAACTTCTTCCATAAGAATTACTTGTTTACCAGGGACTTAGCCTAATAAACATCACCAAGTTTCTTCCATAGCTCCTTCACAGTTTTCTCTTCATGAAAATTTAAGAGGACAAAATCATCCAAATAGAGTCTCACAAGACCCTTAGCTTTATGATCTTTGAGATCCCAATCATCTTGCGATATTGCCGCTAGTTTTACAATGGAAATTGCTTCCCATAGGTCTCTATCAATGAGCATGTCTTCCATTTTGAGTTTCCATAACTCAAAATTGCTGCCATTAAACGTTTCCACCTCTATTCTTCCAGATGTACCTGCCATCTCCTTCTTGAAACAAGATTACATAATACTCTACACAAACTCCCACTCAATCTAAGATCAGTACAAAAAAGTCCTAACCAGCAGCTAGTACCAAAACTGGCCAGGCTCTAATACCAATTGAAAGGAAGCTAGGTGTGCGGAAATCTCTTCCTATGCTAATCTAATGAGGAGACATCTTTGCAAATTCAAACTAACCTTTACAATTACAATGTTATTAATACAACAATAGCAATATTGCAGAAATACACATACACACAGAATGTAGATAGAAGAGAGAGAGAGACAAGATATACATGGGGAAAACCCTTAAAAGTGAAAAACCCCACACTCCAAAACCTGCACAATGTATTATCAAACAGAGAATGTTTACAACACACTTGCAAGGAAAGTCTTTAGAAGAGTCTTTGACACTCATATCTACAAAGATTCTGGCACCATAAGGGTACCTGTCAAATCAACTATGCAACTACAACTCCAAACTATGCAATATATGGAGATTATAAGGCAAATATTGGAAGCATCTTGGGATAGGTGTCCACCTTGGCCACATGGCCATTATCCTAAATCAAAGGACACTTATCCTTACTACAAATACATTCCTTACATCTATCATACATGGAAGATTTGGGTTTCCTAATATGGAGCACTCCAGGGCTAAAAATAGACTATGACAAGTGCTCTTACGCATCTTAAAGTTGTCATAGATTTTCCCAAGATAACAACCTTTAATGTTGTAAGAGAATTCATCATACAATGCTAAATATAACATATTCCTCTTACAACATGTCATAGACCAACTTGGGCATGCAAAGATACCTTTCCCTCATGCAAAGATACTCACTGACACTTGTCATCACTTGTCATAGGAATCTCCAAACTTGGCCCTTACACATCATAGATTCTGTCATATGGAATATCCTCTTCCGCATACCACAAGATCTCAATATATGGGATAATAATTCCATCACAAATGGGATGTCCAAATCCATGTATGTTTGACTTAACCATCCAAGTCACATTCCAAGTAAGATGACATGTCACCATTCCACCTCAACTAAGTGACCAAACTAGATGTGTAAGTAATTACAACATTAGGCAATAAATAAATATCCAAATAAATAAATAATGCTAGGCAAATATTTGATTACAAGGCAAATATTGGAATTACTTACAAGAGCCAAAAGAACTGACAAGATTTAACTGCTAGGAGCCAAGAGTCCCATATACTCCGAACACCATCTGAACTTCTCTGTGCCCACTGGTTTTGTCAATACATCTGCAATATTCTTCAAAGTGTCTACTTTCTCCAATATCACCTTCCCATCCTCCACCATGTCTCGCACAAAATGAAACTGTACATCATTATGCTTTGTTCTAGCATGGAAAGTCAGATTCTTTGCTAAGCAAATCACACTCTGACTATCACAACAGAGAGTAATCTACCCTGCATCAACACCAATACTGAACACAACCTCTTAAGCCAAATAGCTTCCTTACAAGCATGATTAGCTACCATATACTCAGCTTATGTCATGGACAAAGTGACCACAGGTTACTACTTACTCATCCAACTAATTACACCACTGAACATAGTAAACACATAAGCATTGGTGGATCTCATGCTATCAATGTCACCTTCCCAATCAGAATCCACAAATCCACAAATACATATAGAATGCGGAGGTCCAGTAGGATGACCATGATAACATAGGGAATACTTAGAAGTACCCAAAAAATATCTGAACGCTTGCTTTACTGCATCCCAATGTACCTGTATATGCCTAAAAATGACACGATTCATTCTAAATAAATATTCTTAATATTTATTCCCTTCTTATTTCTTCTATCAATTAAATAAATATTCTAAGTTTGTTTGATTGGTTCATTATCCCATAATTAAATAAAATCAATTTATTTAATTAAATTCCCTAAATTCTTCTAATGTTTCACATAATTAAATAATCCTACATTATTTAATTAATCCAAATTCTTCTATCCTAAGTCCTAATTTCATAATTCCACCTCACCTTTTCCACCTCACCTTTGCCACCTCACCATGTTGCACATGTAATTAAATATTTTTAATATTTAATTAGTTAATATTCCCTCACCCACATGTCCTATTTATCCTCTAGTCAAAATTAGTTAACTCATCAATCAAATCAGTTAACTAATTAGTCAATTGAGTTCACTGATCAATCAATTTAGTCAACTCCCCAATCAATTCACTTAACTGATTGGTTCATTCTGTTAACTAATTAATCATCTGAGTTCACTGATCAATCAATTCAGTTAACTCCCCAATCAATTCACTTAACTGATTGGTTCATTCTGTTAACTATTCAATCAATTTTGTTAACTCCCCTATTGCATGATGGAGCTTGGACACATGTCCTCTTTCTATTCACGCACATTCCTCAACCATTCTTAACATTTGATTTTCTTATTTCTTCTCAACCGTTGATCTTCATTCTTTTGAGTCTATAAAGGGAACCTTATTCCTCCATTCTAATCATCCAGGTTATTTGTATTGTTACTCTATAGAAATTCACCAGAGTGTCTTTGGCACCCCCAATACAATCTACTTGAGATCATCATTTGCTTTGAAGCTCTTCTTCATACCAATATTTATCAACACAGCCGTTTACTACCGACATCCTACAATATAGCAAAAGGAGTGCACTCACTAAGGGCCCAACTTCATTACAAACAAGGATGGTTTTAATAGGCAAACAATAGAAGCTTTGATTCAAGGAAGGTTTGTACTGTATTATTCATTACTTCATTTCATTCAATCTTTCTTAGTTTCATTATTCTATTGATGTTTGGGTTTATTATTGTTAAATTGATTAATCCACATTTTACCCTAACAGTACCCATCCAGGATTAGCCATAAACTGACTAAGGACTCCCACTACTTGAGCAATGTTTGGTCTTGTACAAACCATAGCATACATCAAGCTACCAACAACACTAGTATAACGTACTCTACTCATATCATGTTGCAAGTATGGGCCTAACCGAGTTGTCATTGATGTCAACATACTCCTATTGCATTAATGATAAGGATTCGATGAGCTGTGTGCTGAGGATATTGAGAAAATTAGTCTCAATCAGGAATAGTGAAGAACAGTGATGACAGTAAGGTAAAAGTCCAAGATAGGATGAGGATCAAAGGATGTGGTTTAAAGGGTTTGTAGATATGTGTCTTAAGGTGGTCCAATAGAGATTTTAGAGGTCCGCATGAAGATCGGAAGAAGTTGTGGCCACTCAAGTAGAACCGGTTCCAGTAGATGTTCAATGGTGATAGAGTAATACAAATAGGTCTGATGAGATCCGAAAATGTAGTATCTTGTTTTGCGGATTTGAGGGAGTGTTAAGGAAGTCTTTGTGAAGTATCAAATCGATTGGTTCATGGTTTGAAGGTCCGCAAGCATCTATTCCTTTATGACAGTAATGACAGACTGTGTTCTTGAGGTTCCAGATGAAGGGGAGAAGGATTTCAGTATGCAGATGAAGTTTGGATGTTCTTGATGATTTAGGTAGGCTTGTGGTGGTCTTTGGATCGTGTCTAGTTCATGTTGGTGGTCCACATTGAAGTTGGAGCTCGCAATTGGGGAATAACTTCTAGATGATGGTGTACTTCCTGAGATTGATTGACCAGATGTGTTACACATCCTGCGGATGTTCTTGTTGATGTTTGCTGACTTAGATGATCATTCCTAAGTTGATATCTTGTATAAATAAGGGACTGTGAAGTCATTTCAAATGTGTCCTTATGGAAATGAGTGTGTGGTAGCAAGGAGGAGAGAAAAAGGTAGAGCAGAAGTATTGGGCTTAAATGGAACTGATTCAAGCATGGTGAAGATGCTATTCTCTAGTTCAAAGTATGTAATACTTATTTCTTTGTAGACAGTGTGTCTCTTGTAGGCAGTGGGCCTCTTGTGAGCAGTGTACTCAGGCTATGAGCAGTGTGCTCAGGTAGTGAGCCCTAATTGGCATGTGCCATTTGTTCTTTCTATTCTTCTAACAGAGAATACAATCTTGGGTTAATCACCCCATGGTTTTTCCCTTAACTAGTTTTTCCACATCAAAATCTTGGTGTCTCATGTGCTAATGTGTTTTTGCTCTTACTTCATTGCATTATATTTTCATGATTGATTTATCATTATGCTACTAAATTACAAAGTGAAGTTAAGTGTTTAATTGGAAGAAAGTTTTGTACAACTGATTCACCCCCCCTCTCAGTTGTCTGCCCTAAATCTAACAATTGGTATTAGAGCCAAGTTTCTCTAAAAGGAGCTTAACCACTTGAGGAGATCCAGAATGACATCTTACAAGAAGGATAGTCTAAAGTTTGATGGAACCAATTTTAATCTTTGGAAAGGTCGCATGAAATGTGACTTGCAATGTATGGGAATGGTGTACTGGACCATGGTTACAACAATGTATACACCTCCATAGGGTGGTCCAAGAGCCCCAAATGAAATCACAGATGTTGAAAACATTCTGCAGACTATAGAAGCTCTTCTAAGCACATTATCTGATTCAGAGCTCTCAAATGTTATTGACCTACCAACTTCTTTTGAGATTTGGGAAAAACTAGAACTTTTGCATGAAGGAGACAAGTATGTTAAATGTCCAAGGCTACAAAGTCTGAAAGGGAAATTTGAAAAACTGAAGATGAGAGAAGATGAAAATATCTCTACTTTTATACCAAGAGTAAATGAGCTTGTTTGTGGAATTAGAAATGCCGGTGGAGTCTTGGATGAAAATGAGATTGTTGTCAAAATTCTTAGATCCCTTCCCGCTTCTTACAAAATAAAGGTTGCTGCCATTGAAGAATTCAGAGCTCATAAAACTGTCACAAGAGATCAATTGCCTGGTAAATTGGCTACATTTGAAATGACTGAGTTTGGAGATGCCTCTCCTAAGACTGAATTTGCATTCAAAGCCAGTGCCTCTGTAAAAGGAAAACAAAGGTTTGATCCAGGAGAGAACTCTTCAAGGAAACTATCATGGTATGAAAAAGCAAGAAAAGACCTGGAGGAAGAAGAAGCTGAAACTACTCATCTTGAAGCCCTTATTGCAAAAAGACTACCAAGAGGATCTAGTAAGTATGAAGGAAAATTGCCTTTTAAGTGTTTTAACTGCAATAAGATTGGTCATTTTGCCTCAAGGTTTCTAGAAAGGGTTTCAAGACAAATCCTAACAAGCCAAGGTTCCAAAAGAACTATTACTATGTACATGAAGATTGATAATGAAGGAGTAATAGATGATGAATCAGAGATAGGAAACAAATCTGGAAATGAATGGGTGTTCATTGCCATCAAGGAAGAAGATCCAATTTCCTCTGTATCTATCAATCATAAGACTGTGGAAAGAGCTCTGACTACCCAAGTTGAAGAGAAGGATGATTGGGTCATTGACAGTGGATGCTCTCAGCATATGACAGGTGACAAAAATAAGTTCATAGATTTGGAGAGGTATGAAGGAGGAATGGTAAAGTTTGGTGATAATTCTGCTAGTAGAATCAGAGGTAGAGGAACTATTTCTTTTGATGGAAGGAACAAAACTGGTAATGTACTATATGTTGAAGGTTTTCTACACAATCTTCTCAATGTTGGATAGTTGGTGGACAAAGGCTATGAGCTCCATTTCAAGAATGGAAAATGCAAGATCTTTGAAAGTTTCAGAACAGAGATTGCATCCAGTACTCAAACTAAAGGTAATATCTTCCACTTGGTTGGTACTGGTAAAAGCTGCTTATTTTCTCATGTTGATCAGAGTTGGTTATGGCATAGGATGATGTGTCATGTGAATTTTGATAATATCATAAAGATAAGCAATACTCAGGTTGTAAGTGTATGTTAGGGTAAAATTGCAAATCAGGGCAAATGTATAATCAGCAATGATAAAAACCCTAGCAATGCACAATGAAGCACAAGACAACATGAAAATCAAAATAACAAATGTGAATGCAAACCGATCCCCACGCTATGCTTGATTTATCTCCATTGCTCTTCTCCACCTCGCATGAGCATGCAAGATTTTGAAGGATTGTTGTTGGAAGAATGTTGGGTGCTCACTTCTGCAGCATAACATTAAGATGAAGATGATATGAGGATGCAAAGGCTCTAATGATATTTTGACAGAATAATGGTACTTGAAGCTCCATGCATGCTAGAAGATTTGGTAGAATAAGGTTACTTGAAGCTCAAATGCCTTGCTAATGGCTTATAAGGGGTTTGATTTATAGAAAAGGCTTGGTTCAAATGAATGGTTGAGATTAAAAAGCTAAATGATTGATGTGGATGGCTAGGATTGATTTGGTTATCCCACTCTTCAAGGGAGTTGTAGTCATGTGACAAGTGTCAAGGAGGATAGGGCTCATGTGTGCTTGTGTACATAAAAAGTACTACATATAAAAGATATTAAATAAAAGGCTGTAGTACCACTTATCTTTTTAAATGAAAGAGGCACACATGTCGGCTAAATGATAAGATAAATTAATTAAATAAATAAAATTTATTTAATTAATTGGAAAGTCAGCTTATGATGAGAACTTAATTCAAATAAAATATTTGAATTAGTTGGGATATGAGTTGGATATTAATTAAATAAATAAAATTTATTTAATTAATTGGCTAAGTGGGATTAGGATATGATGTGGAAATTAATTAAATAAATAAAATTTATTTAATTAATTGGCTTAATGGATAAATGGGATTAAGAGTGGGATTTAGGACAAAATGCTACAAGCTGTCTAGGATAATGTTTTAACAAGGTGTTGCTAGACATGGACAAAGTTGGGACAATTTTGGGTGTCTACATTTTGCCCCTCTTTGAGATGATGTTTGAGATGATGAGCTTTGTGTCGAGTAACATCATTTCAAAGAAGTTAAGGTATGGATAGAGAAAAATATATGGGATGATGATGTAAGGGTATGATGATGATGGAAAGATATGATGATGATGCCCCCTCGAGAGGATAGGCGGGTTGGACAAACACGGGTAGGCTCTCGAAAAGAAATGGCTTGGCTGCAAAAGAAAGATAAGGGGATAGATAGAAGAAATGGATGATGCGTTATGCTGCAATGAAAGTGAGCAACCATGATGTTTGATATAGCACTTGACGTTATGCACCAAGGTATAAGGACCAAGGTGACGATGTGTCTTATGCCCCAGCATAATACAACCTTGTCTAGATACAAGATATGAATATTAGTTGGATTGATACTGATATGATGCAAATGCAAGATAAAATGATAACACACACAAGCAAGTAAGCAAGCATGCACAAATGATACAAAAACAAACAAGGTATTGCCCCTGTCAAGCTGTAAACCAATGATTAATTGCTGATTGGTTATGATAGATAGTGTTGTCATTACGGGGAAAGCTATATCCCTAGATCAACACAAGGATGTTTGCTAAGTTGGTTGGTTAGTTGATTGATTTGGCTTACAATAAGGCTAGGATCAAGACCATGGATTGCATTTGGATAACTTGGCTTGATTGATTAACTTGATTGGTATGGCTTAAGGATGGGCTTGCATTTGGATAATTGTTTAGAATGGTTGGAAGATGATGAAATGCTGATTAGATTGATTTGATGAAGGATGAATGATTTGTGGTGGATTGAGCTGTTTTTGATTTGTTGGAGTGATTGGATTTGTTCCAATTGGAGTTGGATGTGATTGAGTTGATTTGTTTTGGTGTTGATGCTGATGATTGATAGGATTTGTTTTGATGGTTGACTTGATGTGCTTTGGTTGTGATGTTTGCTATTGCTAGGCTGATTGTTTTGATGATTGGATTGGATTGAATGATGATAGTGATGGTGTGATGATTAGAGTGTCCACTCAATCTAAGCATAAGCAAGTGTTCTTAGTGTGCTCAAAGGATGTAAAACAAACAAGGTATTTCCCTTGTCAAGTCATAAACCAATGATTAATTGTTTGATTGATGATGATAGATAGTGTTGTCATTACGGGGAAAGCTATATCCCTAGATCAACACAAGGATGTGGGAACGCTATATCCCATTAATGATGATTGATGATGATTGATTGGCACATGACAAGATTAGGATCAAAAACTTGTTGACTAGCTTGGATAATATTCCTTGATTGATTAGCTTGCTTGATACGGATTAATGTGACATAGGTTTAAGATCATTGCTTAGATTGATTTGATTGATATGATTGGAAGAAGTGATTGATTGAAATCGATGAATGTTATTGATAAGAAGAATTGATGATGATGAGGATTTGATTTTGATTGAATGTTGATGGAGTGGATTGTTTTGGATGATGATGATTGGTTTTATTGCTTGGATTTTTCGTTGGATAGTGATTTTTTGGATTTTTGAGAATATTTTTCTTTTTTTTTTGTGTTTTTCAATGTTTTGGGATGTCAATAGATTTACAATTTGGGTAGCCTTTGTGCTAGATACCAATGACAAGGGAGAAAACCAAGTCTAGGTGTAAAGGATGGGTAAAAGGATGGATGATAGTGGATAAGATGAAAGGTTGATGATAGTTGGATGGGATGGAAGGTTCATGAGAGTTGGATGGATAGATAAGAGGATAGGCCATAAAAGGGAAAGTTCATGATAAATGGATAGGTAGGCTATAGTGGAAAGCTCATGATAAACAGATGGGGATAAGCTATAAGATGGAAAGCTCGTGATAAGGATATTACATAGTGGATGGATCATAAGGGATCTACAATGTGATCTTCAAAGGCTATGTTGCATAGGAAGAATAACTTGCCCCATTCTAGGTGGTGATGCTTAGGATTTTTACATGAAAAAGTTCATGACCAAGGGATGACATGATGGATTGGATTTGGATAGGATGGATAAATTGTCAATGGATAGGACTTGGTTTGGAAAGAAGGTATGTTAAGAAATATCCAAACATGTTTCAACATTTTGCCCCTATGTCTTCATCAAGATCAAAAGGAGGAAAGGGAGGATAAATGGGCTCAATAAGATAGGTATATGGATGTAATGGCTAAGGATGGTAGGATGTTGCATGATAGGAATGATATAATGGGATAGGTAGTTTGGAAATGGATAGGTTGGATGAGACAATGTGCCCCCAAGTGTAAGTGACATAGAAGATCAACCTACACATGATGCCTGTTTGCCAGGTTTTCATCATGGTACTTATCCAAGGTGCCTGTTTACCAAGTTTTCACCGTTGGATGAAGGGATTTCTCTTTACTATTTTGATTTCTTTTTTCTTTTTTTTTTTCTTAGATGGGATGACAATTACACATGGCGCCTGTTTGCCAGGTTTTCACCATGGTAATGGATAGGAGGGACTCAAGTGGCTAGTTCAATGGATGTTGGTAGTCCCTTTAGAAATGGATGTCATCACATGGACCATGTTGTTATGCTCATAGATGTTGATAAGGGATTGTGTGGATGGGAGATGGATTAGGTAGATAGTGGATTATGATGTGGATTATGGAAGGTTCATGCAAGGATGGATCCATGGATAAAAGGCTTATGCAAAAGCATGGACCATAGGAAGGTGATGGGGAAGATATGTAGGATAATGGATGAAGGATGGGGAGATATGGTTATGTGGAGGTGTTGCGGAGTGGAAGGGAACCATGACCAATGGTTGCACACACTGTGATAAACATTGAAGCTTTTGACTGGATGGTGGTGTAGGAAGCAATGGGGATGTTTTCTTAGGAGATGGGTGATAAAGTGATTTAGGAACCCACATAGATTTAGTATTTTTAGAGCTTTTGCTTTTCTTGTGGTATTTTTGAAGGGAATGGAAGTTTTGGATGGAAGTAGGCTTTTGGATGGAGATAGGTGATTGGGATTCTTGAGATGTAGAGGAGGATGCATCATTTGCTTTGCTAGCTATTTGCTTAGAAACCCAAACCATTTTGCTTTTGGGCTTTGTATTTGGAGGTAAGGGTTTGGATGGTTTCTTAGATGTGGATGAGGATGCCTCATTCGCTTTGCTAGCTGTTTGCTTAGGAACCCAAACCATTTTGCTTTTGAGATTTGCATTTGGAGGTAAGGGTTTGGATGGATACTTTGATGAACTTTGCTTTGAGTTTCATTCTTTATGTCCTAAGGTATGAAGACCTTTAGGATTTTTGGTAGGATTTTTAGCTTTATAAGTAGAGGCATCAAAATTTTTGCTTTTGAATCCCATGGGGTCGGTGGAGTGGATGGAATAATTGGAAGCTTTATGCTTAAACGATGTGTGCTTTTGTTGGTCATGATTAGGGATGTAAGGATACTTATGAATGATATGTATGTTAGGTGTTGGAAGCAATGGTGGCAAGGTGGATGGAGGGATATTTGGAGTTGGTAAAAGTGGAGGCAAATTGGATGGCAGAAGGTGTATGGCCACATGCTTTTGACATTTATAGGATGATGGAGATGGAATGGCTACATATGTTTTGGGTATATGATGGGGGGTGCGATGGAAAGTGGTAGGTTTAGGATGCATGAAGTGATTACCAACATCTTTAGCTTGTTTACCTTGGGGTGTGTATCCAAGTCCATATGAGCATGGAGGGATCTTGACATGGTTTGGCTCCAAAATAACTTGTTTATAAAGGCCTAGACCTTTGTCTTTGTAGTTCATGTTTTGGAGGATGCGATTGACTATGGGACTAGATGTGTTTTGGGAACTAGACTTGAGTTCTTTATTGGATGGAGAAGATGAAATGGAGGACAAAGGTTGTTGTTGTCCTAAAGAGGAACACTCATGTATAAGGGTGGATAGACCAATAGGACATGATAGGTTTGAAATGGGATCAATGATGAATGTGGAAGGAGGATCATTAGGATCTTGATTAGCATTGTGTTCACTAAGATCCAAGTTATTTGTTTGATCTTTTATGCTCACTTGGGGGACAAGTGTCTCATCATGACAAGTGGATGTTTGCTCATTATGGATAGGGCTAGATGGTGGATGATTAGGAGCAATGCAGATATCTTGCTCATGGATAGATATAGGATTATGGATAGGATCAAGGTGCTCATGGATAGCTTCTTCATAGGTATCATCTTGATCATAAAGAAGGTAAATGTTATGGATGGGTTGCATGAAAGTGTTTTGATCTTGAGTTGGACTAGGGCTTAATGTTTCCACATGTTTAAGATTATGCTCTTGACATACCTGTTGACTTTGGATGGAAGTGGAAGGTTCTTGAGTGGACTTGATAGGCTCTTGATAGTTATCAACATGAAGGCATGATGGCTCTTGACTTAGGCTTGTGGTTGGAGACTCTTGAATAGACTTGTTGGCTTGTAGGTCACATGATGGGCTTAAAGGGCTAGGTATGTTAATGGAAGCCTCTTGAAGAGGCTCAAGGATATGTGAACCACATGATGAGATTATATGATTGGACATGACCTTTGGAAGTTCTTTGGTAGGCTCATGAATTGGTGTTTGACATGGAGATAGTTTATTCCTTGCTAGTAGCCAATGGATCACATCCTTCGCAAGGGTATGAGTGGATGGGCAATATAATGGATGGATGATAATAGTAGATGGTGTTGTAGGCTTATGATTAGGATTAGTTTGAGGGCTAATTGGATTAGACGGATTAGGATTTTCACTAGATGGGGGTGACACATGGGATTGGAATGATGTGGCATGTTTTCCCATTATAGGTAGGTACACCTTGTAAACAATTGGAACAAATATTGGGCATTTATTTGTATTATGGCCTTTGGTCCTATGGTATGGACAATAATCATGTTCATCATATGGACTTTCTTCACATGGTTTGACTTCAGGAAGTTCAATGAGTTTTGCTTCAAGCATCCTTTGTAAAACTCTCTCAGCCGCATCCTTAGGTGAAGGATTAGAATGACATGGTGATGAAGGTAATGAAGGGCTTGGTGATTTGGAAGGTTGATGGACCAATGGACTAGGAGTAGGATCACATGGTGGTGTTGGGATAGGACTTGTTGGCTCATGTGTTGGCATGGGATTGCATGATGGTGGCCACTCTAGATTGGTGTCTCCCTTGTCAAAGGTTATTAGATCTTACATAGGATAACTTGGACTCATTTGATTTATGTACAAGGAACCATTGGGATTTGGATATTGTTCTTGTTGGAAAGGTGGACTTAGGTCTATCAATGGTGCTTGATGGTCTTGTTGAAAATGTGTACTTGGACTTGCTTGATTTATGTACAAAGGACCATTGGGACTTGCATGTTGTTCTTGTGATATCACTTGATTACTTTTTGGATGGGCTTGGTAGTGCATCAGAATGTCAGCATGAGGGATTGGATAAGCTTGAGGTGGATGTTCATATGTTGATGTGATATTGACTTGGTGGATAGGTGGATTAAGTTGATAGGAGGTGGATGGATATGACATGTGGCTATGAGGTGGATTAGGTTGGTATGGAATGGCTAAGGATTGTTGTACTTGTCGAGCTTGACTAGTGGCTAAAAGGTGTTGGACTTGGGCTATGAAGTGTTGTAGTTGAGGTGATTGACTTGCATGGGGTTGAGCTCTTTGGATGAAGAAGTGTAATGTTTCAATGGCATCTTGGTTTAGGGGTTGTGATCCTTGATAAAGATTTTGGAGGAATCTTTGGAATTTGATTTCTAGGTCCTCTAGTGTAGACATGTTGTCACCAAGTGTTTTGTCTTAAGTCCTTTTAGCAAGTGTTTGTTTACGGATTTGGATGATGATGTGGAATGTTTAGATGACTTGGCTATGTTTGAGATGAAGGTGATTGGGTTTGAATGTTATTGGAAGAATGTGTAGGATGACTTGTCTTTATGTGTTTGGGTGTTTAGAGCTTGATGTGGCTATATTCAAACAAATGATTATGCATATACACACATGAATCACTCACGCAAGACACATAAGCAAGTGGTTAGTTTGGAAGAATGTGATGTTGGTTAAGCAAGCATGTGAAGACAATTCAACAAGGCCTAGTTAAGGCAAGGCCACTATCACAAGAAGGTTCTAGTGAAAATCTGGGGGACCGGCACCCCACGAGCATCCAACAAGCCACTTAATACTTTAACTAACCCTAGTAGGAGTTTTAATATACACAAAGGTACACCTCCTTTCGAGTTAGCACTGTATGGTGAGCGCTAATACCGGTTAGACTTGGCTTTCGCCTTATCCTCTGATTTTTATAGCGGACCGGATGAAAGTACCGCTTGAGGTCGTTCCCTTGGGGTGGATACCAAGGCAGGCCTCTCTAAGGTTTAACAAAAGTAACACAAGTAAATGTTTTTGATCTCCAAGTTCGTGTTGGGACGCGAGGAGAGAGCATACACATTTACTTGGTCACACTCGCATGGGGTTCATTAACCTTAGAAGTTCAATGTGTGGAAGACAATGCAAGCACTTGTTTATTTTAAAGCCCAAATCTAAATGTGATGAAAGACAATGGTTGGTTTTAGCCCAATTTTTTGATGTAAATTTGTAAACAATTATTCATTTTATGCCCAAATCGAAATGTGTTTGCAAACAAGATTGATTGAAATGAAAAGATGAAAGATAGAAATGAATGCACCTGATTATTTTTGCTTTCCAATTTGTTGTAGATGATTGATGTCAATGTTGCCCTAGCTCCTTATGATCACCTACAACATAAAAAAAAATGATATTATAATGCAGGCATAAAAATAGGCTCATCAGGCAAGGAAAATTGTAATTTTATATGCATAGCCGAATTAGATTTGATTATTTCGATAGATTTTTGGTTCAAAAATTAAAAAATCAAAGAAGAGACCCACATTAATTTTTAGAGAGCTTTTTGAAAATGTAAATAAATCAGAAAAATTCCCTGATTTGCGCCCAGAAATGCGGATTTATGGAAACAGTACAGTCGGCAAAGATCTGATTTTTTCGCATCATAAACGACCTCTAAATTAAATCTACAAAACATAGACCCCCATTAGAATTTCAAGAGCTTTCCAGAAATATAAATGTTTTTGAAAAAGTCACTGATTTGCACCTAGAATTGTGGTTTTATGAAAAAACATAAAAACGTGATAAATCCCGCAAAAATCATGATAAACCCAAAATGTTTCTGCTGTAGCTTCCTTATATCATGGAAAAACTTTAGTTAAAATCTTGTAGAAAAATTCATAACCATTTGGAAGATATGATGAAATCTTTAAAACCTAGGGTTTTGTCCAAAAAGTAGCAGATCTGCAACAAAAAGTTAATTAAACCTGCAAAACTCAACAATGGGGGTTATATGAATGCAAATTTTTACTACAAAAACCTGCAAAAAAGATCAAACGAAGTGAGTCCCACCGGGCGTGCCAAATGTATGTTAGGGTAAAATTGCAAATCAGGGCAAATGTATAATCAACAATGATAAAAACCCTAGCAATGCACAATGAAGCACAAGACAACATGAAAATCAAAATAACAAATGTGAATGCAAACCGATCCCCACGCTATGCTTGATTTATCTCCATTGCTCTTCTCCACCTCGCATGAGCATGCAAGATTTTGAAGGATTGTTGTTGGAAGAATGTTGGGTGCTCACTTCTGCAGCATAACATTAAGATGAAGATGATATGAGGATGCAAAGGCTCTAATGATATTTTGACAGAATAATGGTACTTGAAGCTCCATGCATGCTAGAAGATTTGGCAGAATAAGGTTACTTGAAGCTCAAATGCCTTGCTAATGGCTTATAAGGGGTTTGATTTATAGAAAAGGCTTGGTTCAAATGAATGGTTGAGATTAAAAAGCTAAATGATTGATGTGGATGGCTAGGATTGATTCGGTTATCCCACTCTTCAAGGGAGTTGTAGTCATGTGACAAGTGTCAAGGAGGATAGGGCTCATGTGTGCTTGTGTACATAAAAAGTACTACATATAAAAGATATTAAATAAAAGGCTGTAGTACCACTTATCTTTTTAAATGAAAGAGGCACACATGTCGGCTAAATGATAAGATAAATTAATTAAATAAATAAAATTTATTTAATTAATTGGAAAGTCAGCTTATGATGAGAACTTAATTCAAATAAAATATTTGAATTAGTTGGGATATGAGTTGGATATTAATTAAATAAATAAAATTTATTTAATTAATTGGCTAAGTGGGATTAGGATATGATGTGGAAATTAATTAAATAAATAAAATTTAATT
Organism: Cunninghamia lanceolata; assembly: GCA_027924645.1. Lineage (NCBI taxonomy): Eukaryota > Viridiplantae > Streptophyta > Pinopsida > Cupressales > Cupressaceae > Cunninghamia > Cunninghamia lanceolata. The sequence goes on from BSBN01000033.1 coordinate 3,095,777, forward strand.
AATTAATTGGCTTAATGGATAAATGGGATTAAGAGTGGGATTTAGGACAAAATGCTACAAGCTGTCTAGGATAATGTTTTAACAAGGTGTTGCTAGACATGGACAAAGTTGGGACAATTTTGGGTGTGTACAGTAAGAGATCTTCCAAAATTGGTGAAACCTACTAATAGCTTGTGCAAAGAATGTCAGTTGGGTAAGTTTAGCAGAGTCACATTCAAAAGTAAGGAATTGTCTTCTACCAGATTATTAGACTTAGTTCATACTGATCTTTGTGGTCTGGCAAAAATTAAGAGTGTGCAAGGTGATAGATACTTCATGTTACTAATTGATGACTATTCCCGGATGATGTCGGTAACCTTTCTGAAAGAGAAATCAGAAGCTCTTGAGAAATTCAAAATATTCAAGGCTATGGTAGAGAATGAAACTAGATTAAAATTGAAATGTCTAAGGTCTGATAGAGGTGGAGAATTCACATCCGGTGAGTTCATGGCTTTCTGTGAGAAACATGGAATTAAGAGACAGTTGTCTGCTCCTCGGACTCCACAGCAGAATGGAGTAGTTGAGAGAAAGAACCAGACCATCTAGGAAGCATCTAGGACCATGATGATGGAAGAAAATGTTCCTCAGGTCTATTGGAGAGAAGTTGTCAGCACTGCAGTCTATACTCTCAATCGAGTACAAATCAGAAGCAATACTGGTAAGACTCCTTATGAACTTTGGTTTGGCATCACTCCTACTATGAGGTATTTCAAAGTCTTTGGTAGCAAATGTTACATTAAAAGAGATGAAGATCTAAGAAAGTTTAATACTAGAAGTGATGAAGGAATATTCTTGGGTTACTCTACTCAAAGCAAAGCATACCAGTGTTATAACAAGAGACTGAGAAAGATGATAGAAAGTACAAATGTGAAGGTTAATGAAGGAATTGAAAAAACCTCAAGGTTTTATGAATATGATGAAGATGATCAAAATGATATTCTAACTCAAGCAGCCCAAGCCTCTTCTGAAAGTCAGATTCAAACTGATCCAGTAAATCAGGAAGAAGAGATGAGTTTTAATGAGCCTGATCAAGAATCAGAAGTGCAAGAAATTACCAAAGTTCCAAGGTATGTAAGACTGAACCACTTTGAAGATCAGATCATAGGTGACAAAAGAAAAGGTGTACAAACTAGAAGGAGAATTGGTCAAGATTCAGATAAGTATTGTCTGATTTCAAATATTGAACCTATGATAGTGAATGAAGCTTGCAATGATGAAAATTGGACTAAAGTAATGGAGGAAGAGCTAATGCAAATTGAGAAAAATCACACTTGGGATCTTGTTCCTAGAACTAGAAACAAGAATGTGATTAGAACCAAATGGGTCTTCTGGAAAAAACTGAATGAAGTTGGTGAAGTAATCAGAAATAAAGCCAGATTGGTCTGCAAGGGCTATTCTCAAATAGAAGGAGTTGACTTTGAAGAAACCTTTTCTCTGGTGGCAAGAATTCAAGTAGTTAGATTATTTCATACATTTACTGCCTTCAAAGATTTGAAGGTATATTAGATGGATGTCAAGTCTGCCTTCCTGAATGGTGACTTGGAAGAAGAAGTGTACATTGAGCAACCAGATGAATTTCAATTGTTTGATCATGGTGATATGGTCTACAAGTTGAAGAAGGCACTGTATGGACTAAAGCAAGCCCCAAGAGCCTAGTATGAAAGATTGGATAAGCATCTTTTGAAGATTGGTTTCAACAAGGGTACCGTTGACAGTAATTTATATTTTAAAATTGATCATGAGAACATCTTGATTTTTGAATTGTTTGTTGATGATATCATCTTTAGAGGAAGAGATAGTATGTGTAAAACCTTTGCAAATTAAATGAAAAGTGAATTTGAAATGTCCATGCTTGGGGAAATGAATTTCTTCTTGGCTCTACAAATCAGTCAAACAAAGAATAGAATTTTCATTTCTCAGACCAAATATGTGAAAGAATTGTTGAAGAAATTTGGGATGGAAGACTCAAAACCAATGAATACTCCCATGGCAACTGGATGTAAGTTAAGCAAAGATGATGACTCTCCTAAGGCTGATCAGACAAAGTATAGGTAAATGATTAGAGGACTGTTGTATCCACTCAAACTAGACTAGACATTATGCAAGCTGTTGGTCTTGTTGCTAGATTCCAAGTTGATCCTAGAGAATCTCATGTCATGGCAAGCAAGTGGATTTTTAGATATCTAAAAGGGATAGTTGAGTATGGTCTGTGGTATCCTAGAGATCATTATTTCTCTCTTCATGCATATACAGATGTGGATTGGCCAGGAGATGTGGATGACCGGAAGAGTACCAGTGGTGGAGCATTCTTTTTGGGGAAGAGATTGGTTTCTTGACTAAGCAAGAAACAAGAGGCAATATCTTTGTCTACAACTGAAGTAGAATATATTGCTACAGCAGGTAGTTGTACTCAAGTTTTGTGGATGAAGCAGATGCTAAGAGATATCAAAGTGGAGTATGGGGAACCTATCACAATCTTCTGTGATAATTCAAGTAAAATAAATATATCTAAGAATCTGGTGTTGCATTCAAAGACTAAACACATATCCATCAAGTTTCACTTTTTGAGAGAGCAAGTGAATAAGAATGAAGTCAGATTAGAGTTTGTGCCTTCCAAGGATTAGATTGCAGACATCTTTACTAAACCTCTACTTAAGGACTCTTTTGAGTATCACAGGGAGAAGTTAGGGGTTATTGCCCCTCTGGTGATGAACTAAGGTGCACTGATGTGCATCAATCTGGTGGATATCACAGTCATATCTTGTGGTTTGGATTGATGATAGGGAGCTGCTACTCAGGGGAAGCAGCAGGTATGATTTTGAAGTGGTGGAATTGCAAGTATGTGCCCTTTGCCATTGATCTCAAAGGGGGAAATAAGACATGTGAAAAACAAGTGGTTGTTGATCAAAGGGGGAGTGGTAAAGGGAGAGAAGACATGTGAATGGTTGTTACTAATAGGGGGAGTTGTGACAGTGAGGAGTTCTTGTCTTGATGGTTAAAATCATTTTTCACATCATATGTTGCCATCAATGACAAAGGGGGAGATTGTTGCAAGTATGGGCCTAACTGGTGTTGTCATTGATGTCAACATACTCTTGTTGCATCAATGATAAGTATTGGATGAGCTGCGTACTGAGGATATTGAGAAAATTAGTCTCAATCAGGAACAGTGAAGAACAGTGATGATAGTAAGGTAAAAGTCCAAGATAAGATGAGGATCAGAGGATACAGTTTAAAGGGTTTGTAGATATGTGTCTTAAGGTGGTCTAGTAGAGATTTTAGAGGTCCACATGAAGATTAGAAGAAGCTGTGGCCACTCAAGTAGAACCAGCTCCGGCAGATGTTTAGTGGTGACAGAGTAATACAAATAGGTCCGGTGAGATCTAGAAATAGAGTATCTTATTCTGCGGATTTGAGGGAGTGTTGAGGAAGTCTTTGTGAAGTATCAAATCGATTGGTTCATGGTTTGAAGGTCTGCAAGCATCTATTCCTTTATGACAGTAATGACAGACTGTGTTCTTGAGGTTTCAGATGAAGGGGAGAAGGATTTCAGTAAGTAGATGAAGTTTGGATGTTCTTGATGATTCAGGCAAGCTTGTGGAGGTCTTTGGATCGTGTCCAGTTCGTGTTGGTGGTCCGCATTGAAGTTGGATCTCACAATTAAGGAATAACTTCCAGATGATGGTGTTCTTCCTCAGATTGGCTAACCAAATGAGTTACACATCCTGTGGATGTTCTTGTTGATGTTTGCCGACTTAGATGATCATTCCTAAGTTGATGTCTTGTATAAATAAGGGATTGCAAATTCATTTCAAATGTGTCCTTATGGAGATGAGTGTGTGGTAGCAAGGAGGAGAGAGAAAGGTAGAGCAGAAGTATTGGGCTTAAATGGAACTAATTCAAGCATGGTGAAGATGCTATTCTCTAGTTCAAAGTATGTAATACTTATTTCTTTGTAGATAGTGTGTCTCTTGTAGGCAGTGGGCCTCTTGTGAGTAGTGTGCTCAGGTAGTGAGCCCTAATTGGCATGTGCTATTTGTTCTTTCTATTCTTCTAACAGAGAATACAATCTTAGGTTAATCACCCCGTGGTTTTTCCCTTAACCAAGTTTTCCATGTCAAAATCTTGGTGTCTCATGTGTTAATGTGTTTCTGCTCTTAATTCATTGCATTATGTTTTCATGATTGATTTATCATTATGCTACTGAATTACAAAGTGAAGTTAAGTGTTTAATTGGAAGAAAATTTTGTACCACTAATTCACCCCCCTCTCAGTTGTTTGCCCTAAATCTAACATATCCTTCATCTTAGAAGGAGACTTTGGACAATCATTAATAGATAACTTTGTCCCCAAAGAAACAGGAATAGACAATGGTCTACAATCTGCCATGCTAAATCTATCCAACACAGTCTTCACATACTTACTCTAGCTTAACCAAAGTTTTATGTTTGCTCCGTCTCTTCTGATTTCCATTCCCAAAATATACCTAGCTACCCCTAAGTTTTTCATCTCAAACTATACTGACAACTGAGTCTTCAAATCAGAAATCATATTCTTACCATTCCCAATCAGCAACATATCATCAACATATAGTGCAATAATTAGAATATGATCATTGTCAAACTTGTAATACACACAATGATCTAATTTTGATCTCAAAAATACAATAGCCAACACAAAGGCATCAAACTTCAAGTACCAGATCCTAGGAGATTGCTTCAAACCATACAAAGACTTCTTTAACTTGCAAACCAAAATTTCTTTACCTTTTTCTATGTAATGCTCTGGCTGTGACATATAAATCTATTCCTCCAAGTCACCATGAAGGAAAGTTGTCTTCACATCCATTTGTTCCACTTCTAAATCATAAGCAACTACAAGAGATAATAGGAATCAAATAGATGTCAGCTTTGCAACAGGAGAGAAAATTTCACCGTAATCAATTCCCTCGACTTGTGAGTACCCCTTGTCAACCAATCTAGCCTTATACTTCTCAACACTACCATCTAAACCAAATTTCTTCTTGAACACCCATTTGCATCTTACAGGTTTCTATCCATCAGGCAAAGGTGCCAAGTCCCAAGTTTTATTCTTTTCCAAAGAAGCCATCTCATCTTTGATGGCCTCCTTCTAGGAATCTGCATCTTTCATGCCCATAGCCTCTGTCACAGTTCTAGGCTTATAAACATTAGTAAGCAAAGAAAAGGCACAACTAGAATCAAACAATGTATAACCAAACCTCTCAGGTTGCTTCCTATTTCATGTAGACCTCCTCAAAGGATGAGGTTGAGGTTATGCTTCTCCTTATGAGCTTCCAGAGCTGCTAGAGCTCTCCTCATCATTAGGTCTCATAGGGTCTGTTGGTTTAGTCTTCTAAGGCCTAGAAGGAAAATGAACCACATCCTCTTTCTTTTCTTTCTCTTATGGTTGTAGAACAGTGGAAGAAGGTGTTAGCTCTCTAAAAATAACACTTCTTCTATACAACACTTTTTCAGCCATAGGATCCCAAATCTTGTATCCTTTCACACCGATACCATAGCCAATGAAGATAAACTTAACAGCTTTGTTTTTAAATTTTGACCTCTTCTCCCTAGGTACATGAGCATATGCCTGACAACAAAAAACATGAAGATGTCTTATTAAAGGCATCTTACTAGACTACACCTCCATATGTAGAAGACCTATTTACCAGGTAGCAAGCAATGGCAACAACTTCAACCCAAAACATCTTTTCGAGGCCAACTCCACTAAGCATACTCCTAGCCTTCTCCATCAATGTCATGTTCATCCTCTCTACAACTCCATTTTGCTGTGGGTGTTTGGATTTTTATTATGTTTTTCAATCCCATGTTTTTTGCAGAACTTATTGAATTTGGCGGAACATAACTCACCACCATTGTCAATTCTCAAACACTTAATATTTTAACTAGTATAATTCTCAACAAAAGATTTAAACTCTTTGAACCAACTAAAGACTTCAGATTTGCTTCTAAAAACATAAATCCATGTACTTCTACTATAATCATTTATGAAAGATGCAAAATATACAGATTTAGAGATTGAAGGAACATTAACTGGACCAAACACATCGGAATGAATAAGATCCAATACACCATAAGACTTATGAGAACTCGACTAAAAATGAACATGGTTTTTCTTTCCATATACAATGTTCACAAAAGTAGAAATCAAGATTACAATCATCTAACCCCTCAATGAGGTTTTTATTTTTCAGGGTTCTAAGACCCTTGTCACTAATGTGGCCAAGTCTCTTATGCCATAACATTGTCTTCTCAGCAGGAAGCTTAACTTCCAAAGCATGAACACCCTTTGGTATGCAAAATGCAGTACCATCAGAATTTCATACAATAGATCTTTTAGTTGCTGGTTCCAATCGTGGGGATGAAATGATTGCACATCTCTTTTCTTTGAGTCAGAAGAACTATTGCATTGTGAAATGCATGCTTCCAGCTAAAACAAAGTACCTCTCTGAGTACCCTTCGCAAGTACCAGAGCTCCTCTAGTCATTTTGCATCCTTCTTTCAAGAAGACAACTTGCACACCTACATCATTCAATTTACTTATAGAAAGCAAGTTTCATGACAAGCTTGGGATGTGCATAACCCTAGAGATCCCCTTCAATCATCCATCGGGGAATCAGATTGTGACTCTTCCATAGACAACTATCTTTAGAAGAGAATTGTCACCCAGGTACACTCTTCCACCATCGAACTATTCAGACTTTGTAAACAAGTCTCAATGTAAGGTCATGTGGAAAGAGGCACCAGATTCAATTAGCCACACATCATCAAATGCATGGGAGGCCAAGGTTGCAATGAAGGCATCACCATCATCTTGTGACTTGTTAGAATTTGAATTTGGGACATTCTTTGTCTTCTTCTTTTTCTCCTCTTTGCATTCCTTTTAGAAATGCCTACTTTTCCCATAGTTCCAACATAGTGTATTGGACTTTCTAGGAGATTTGGATCTCGCATGGGATTTGGATCTACCCTTCTCATCTTTCTTGTCTTTCTTTTTCCCTTTCCCCTTGGGTCTTCCACAAACTGCAAAAGCTTCTTTGGGTGACTCAGATGACTTTCTCCACATCTCTTCATATAACAGTGAAGACACCACTTCATCCATTTTGAAAGTGGATGTGGTACTCCTAATAGCCATAACAAGATGATCCCATGAATCCAGTAAAGAACAAAGTAGGGTCATACACCAATCCTCCTCCTCCATCTTCACACCAATAGATTTCAATTGTGCAACTAACATATTAAAGGCATTCATGTGATTAGCAATAGATCCTCCATCTTCCATCCTTAGAGAATATAACTTCTTCCATAAGAATTACTTGTTTACCAGGGACTTAGCCTAATAAACATCACCAAGTTTCTTCCATAGCTCCTTCACAGTTTTCTCTTCATGAAAATTTAAGAGGACAAAATCATCCAAATAGAGTCTCACAAGACCCTTAGCTTTATGATCTTTGAGATCCCAATCATCTTGCGATATTGCCGCTAGTTTTACAATGGAAATTGCTTCCCATAGGTCTCTATCAATGAGCATGTCTTCCATTTTGAGTTTCCATAACTCAAAATTGCTGCCATTAAACGTTTCCACCTCTATTCTTCCAGATGTACCTGCCATCTCCTTCTTGAAACAAGATTACATAATACTCTACACAAACTCCCACTCAATCTAAGATCAGTACAAAAAAGTCCTAACCAGCAGCTAGTACCAAAACTGGCCAGGCTCTAATACCAATTGAAAGGAAGCTAGGTGTGCGGAAATCTCTTCCTATGCTAATCTAATGAGGAGACATCTTTGCAAATTCAAACTAACCTTTACAATTACAATGTTATTAATACAACAATAGCAATATTGCAGAAATACACATACACAAAGAATGTAGATAGAAGAGAGAGAGAGACAAGATATACATGGGGAAAACCCTTAAAAGTGAAAGACCCCACACTCCAAAACCTGTACAATGTATTATCAAACAGAGAATGTTTACAACACACTTGCAATGCAAGTCTTTACAAGAGTCTTCGACACTCATATCTGGAGATATTCGGGTAGCATAATAGTGCCTATAAAATCAACTATGGACTACAACTCCAAACTATGCAATAGATGGAGATTACAAGGCAAATATTGGAAGCATCTTGGGATAGGCGTCCACCTTAGCCACATGGCCATTATCCCACATCAAATGACACTTGTCCTTGCTGTAAATACATCCCTTACATCTGTCATACATCACAGATTTGACTTTCCCAATATGGAGCGCTCCGGCACTAAAAATACAATATGACAGATGCTCTTATGCATCTTACAGTTGTCATAGATTTTCCCAAGATAACAACCTTTAATGTTGTAAGAGAATCCATCATACAGTACTAAATATAGCATATTCCTCTTACAACATGTCATAGCCCAACTTGGGTACCCAAAGATGCCTTTCCCTCATGCAAAGATAATCACTAACACTTGTCATCACTTGTCATAGGAATCTCCAAACTTTCCTCTTACGCGTCATAGATTCCATCATATGGAATATCCTCTTCCACATACCACAAGATGTCAACAAATGGAATAATAGTGCCACCTTAAATGGGACACCCAAATCCATGTAGGTTTGACTTGACCATCCAAGTCACATTCCAAGTAAGATGACATGTCACCGTGCCACCTCAAATAAGTGACCAAATTAGATGTGCAAGTAATTACAACATTAGGCAATAAATAAATAATGCTAGGAATTTGCAAAGGTTGAGACACCTTAATTCCCATCATTTGAAGGAAGAGCTCTTAATTGGTACCAATCTCTCACACTGAACTCCATTGGAACTTCAGACCAATTGAGAGATACATTATTCAAGAGATTCAATGAAAAGGGAGATAGGTCATCCCTCTTGTAAAAAATGATCATCATAAAGAGAGCACTTCAAGAAGCCATAAATGACTTCAATACCAAATTCTAGAAGACCTCGCAAAGAATCCCAGTTGTAGCCTGACCACCAATAGGTATGTCAATTGTCTTCTACCTTAAATATTTCAATTCTGATATTTCAATTATGATCTAGTCATTAGGAGGGCAAACCCTTCTCGCAGCATATGATCTAGCTATTAAAGTAGAAAATAATCTGATAGATGCCAGGAAATTACCTCCAAGGCCCCCTATGCCCATGTTCCTTGAATTATCAATTCTTGTTCAAGAAGAAGTCCCTAATGCTCCTCGAGTCCCTACTTCTATGTATACTTTCCCACACCGCAAAGATCATCAACCTCAACATTGTCTTCCAATCTATCTAAAATGGATGATGTCAAGAAAATCCTCAAATCCTTTTCTAATGAGATTATCAACCTCAAGAGGTAGCAAGCCTTATATTAAAAGCCCCCTTACCAGGGATTCCAAGGGAATAGACCCCCATATTAGCCAAACCAGTATCAAGGGTCTCAGAGACTAGCCTTTTTGCAACCACCCAATCAACTTGTCCTTGTGCCCACACTGTTACAAATGGTCATACCTGATCTAGGAAGAGAGTTGGTCGATGGGAAGAATAATGCAGGTGAAAAGACAAATGCATGGTACCTCCCTTGTAATAATGCACATATGCCTAAAGATTTCTCAAGATGAAAATTGTAACAAAGGATGGAAGAACAAAGAAGAATGGGAGACTAGACTAGGACATTGTCATGACCATACCCATACCAGTCACTTGGTGTCTAAAATGTAGAAATTGTAGCTCAAATGCAAGGTATGTCTATAGAGCAAGAAGGAGAGATCACCACTGAGCATGCACTATTCTCATGGATTGAGGAAGAAGAAACAATGTTCATAAATGCAGCATCAACTTCCAAGAACCCCCATGTTTAGTCAGATTATTACACTCAGTCAAAGAGGAGTATGGTGGAGACCCCAAAAATCATTCCCAGTATAACAACTGAAACAAGAAAAGGACCATCAACTCAAGTTTCCTATGATATCCCAATGATAATACAAAATCAAGGAGTCCCCAACCCAACAATTGAAAGAACAAGGTAACCTTATTACCCTATGGTGTAGTCACTGGGACTAATGAATGTGGTGGAATAGTTGAAGAAAGCTCCTACTAATGTATCATTGTGGGATATGTTAGCTATTCCTAAATAGAAGGTACTATTGTAAGAAGCTCTAAAATGTCAAAATGAACCTAATGTTAGGGTTAGCCGGCATAAGATATCAATTAATGCAAATAAAGATTAAACAGAGAAATGGAAATACATAGAATTAATAACAGCTAGAGACAAGTTTTAACATGGTTCACCCAAACTTGAGCTACATCCACAAAATAGAGAGTCCAATATTATTATCCAGTAAATCAAATCAATTACAATCAGCAATCCCTGCAACTCAATACCGCTGCAAAATGCTACAATACAATATAATATCAAAACCCTAACCCTTAGTCGCTTTTATCAAGCTTTTTGTTGGTTACAAAAATAGGGTTTTCTTATGTCGGCCAATGAAAAATAACTCCCGGTGCCTTTATAAAATGATAAAAAACTATGTGAGGTTTCGGGGTGCTGCCCCTTGACCCCGTAGGAATTTGGGGGGAAACCATGCCAATAAAAGTGGGGAAAATGTAACCTCTGAGTCTGATTAGTCTCCATATAACAACACCTAAAGCTACTAGCAATAAGGATGGCTCAGTCAACAAAGGAAAGGAGCAACCCAAAGTATCTTAGCCATAGTCAAGGTCTGCCCTGGTGAATGCAAAAGAAGAGGTAGGTAAATTTAAGTCTAACCCTTTTTATATGACTCTAATAGTGGGGAAGAAGTTACTACACAACTCACTAATAGGCTCAGGTGCAAGCACCACAGTTATGCCCAAGCAAATAGCCGATGCTTTAAAGATAGAATATGAGCAATTAGCCAGAAGTGTAATGCAGTTAGATGGAAAATCATTTCAAACCATAGGGATCATCAAGGAGCTTCCACTACAATTGTATACTAGCCCAAACATAACTATACTACAAGATGTAGTGGTCATTGATATTCCCCTTATTTTTGGTTTATGCTTATCTAGAGATTCCACAGCTAAAATTGGGGGATACATGTCTCTAGAGTGGTCACATCTGATTCTAAGAACCAAGTATTGTTTAAAGATGAAAGTGTTGTCAGAACCATTATGTAAGGAGTATATTACCGACAAAGCAACACCAAAATTTGAAGCATCACATGCTATGATCACTAGGGAGGAAAGAGTTTATGTGGAAGAAATGGGAGAATTGACTAAAACTAAAAGAAATGAAGAAGATGAGAACCATCTATCAAATAAGACATAGGGTGATCCTTTTGGGAATTATGATTCTACTAGGTTAGGAATATATGTGATTTTTGATGAAAATCTTGAGATACCTAAAATAATGAGTCAATAAAGAAAAGAGGAGGAAAGTCCAAATGAAGATTCCATGATATGCACCCTGGATTTTGATGGAGCCAGAAGAAAGAATGGTTCAGAAGCAGGAATCTGCCTTACCTCCCACAAAGGGAAAATATTCTCAGAGCTCTACATTTCTATTTTATCTGTACTAATAATGAAGCTGAATATGAGGCCCTAGTACATCGCCTGATCCTTGCCAAGAAGAAAAATAAAAAATTGAGAGTATTTGGTGACTCAAAATTTGTAGTAAAACAAACCAGGGAAACAATGGCAGCAAAAAATGTGAGGATGAGGTCTAATCATCACCAATTATGGAATTGATCGAAGATTTTGATTCTTTAATCAAAATTGGATCTCAGTTTAACCAAGGTCTTAGAATTTTGAAGTGGATAGAATGGCCCAGGTTGGATCTTAGTTTGACCCAGCTATGGATCTATTGGCTAATGAAGTAGTCAAGGTTATTATTCACCTTGCTATCCCTGATAATAGAGATAATTTGTAGGTTTTTGACATTCATATTCAAATTCTTTTATTCTTACAGCAGTTAGGGGAGTTTGCCAATCAATTACAACCCAAAATTGAGGAGGCCTACAATGATCAGATAGTGCAGTTAAAATCAAATAAACTTCCAAGGGGGTTAATAACCCTTGAGAATCTTTTTGACCTTGATGATGCAAGATTAGACAAGAGCAAGTTTGTAGCAAGCAAAGAGGACTACGCAGAGATTGAGGTTAGCAATGGGAAAAAAGATAAAGGTGGGTTAGATCACTACCCAGGAAGAAAGAGATAGGCTGATATCTCTGTGTAGAAAATACTACAAGGTGATTGCATGGACTTATGATGACCTTCATGGTTACAATAATGAGATAATTCAACATACTATTGAACTAACTGAAGGATCAAATCCTGTGCATCAAAAACAAAGGCCAGTAAATCTGAGGATTGAGTCTCTTATGGTAGAGGAACTCAAGAAGTTGTTAGAATCTAAAATAATTTTTCCAATCAAACACTCAACATGGGTGTCCAACCTAGTGCCAATAAGAAAAAAAATGGAGAGATAAGACTGTGTGTTGACTTTAGATATCTGAATAAAATCTCTCTTAAGGATCATTACCCCTTCCTTCAATGGAACAAATCTTACAGACTGTAGCTGGGATAGAAAGGTTTTTTTTACTGGATTGTTTCTCATGTTACAATCAAATCTGGTTGGCAAAAGAAGATCAACACAAAATTACTTTTACTACAAAATGGGGAACTTTTGCATATGCAAAAATTCCTTTTGAACTTTCTAATGCTGGGGCAACATTTCAGTGCATGCTATGGATACTTTTAGAGGATTGATAAAGAAGATTATTCTAATTTATTTAGATGATCTAACTGTATTCACAAAATCTGCTAAAGACCATTTTGACCATTTGGAAGCCATATTCCAAAAATGCTAAGAGTTTGGCATTTCATTAAATCCTAAGAAATGTGTGTTTAGAGTGCCTTAGGGTAAGCTACTTGGGCATATAGTCTGAAAAGAAGGGATCTCCATAGATCCACGTAAAGTTAAAGTAATACTAGATTTGTTTGTACCTGTGAATAAGAAGGCAATTCAATCTTTCCTAGGAAGGATTATCTTTGTTAGTAAATTCATATATGATTTTGTAGGGTTGATTAGGCCCATTACTCTAATGTTAATAAAGGATATTAATTTCAAATAGACAAGTGAAGGTAGATAGGCTTTTGAAAACATCAAGAGGACACTCTTAATTGTCCCAATGTTACGTACTAGATTTCTCTAAAGATCTCATAATCTATGTATATGGAGGAGGGCACAATACAGTAGCAATTCTGACTCAAAAGGATGAGGTAGAAGAAGGAGAACATCTAATTGATTTCTTTTCTAGAACACTACGAGAGTACGAATCCAGGTATAATTTTGTTGAGAAGCAGGCATATCATATAGTAAGAGAGTGAAAGAAGTTTAGACACCTAGTAATAGGCAATAAGATTGTGATATTTGTAGATCATTCAAGTGTCTGGTAATACATAATGGAAGGAGAAATCACTGAAAAGAGAGCCAATTGGATAACCAAAATTTTAGAGTATGATGTCGAAGTTAATCCAACCAAATTGAAAAGAGGAAGGGGCCTTTGCCAGTATATTGCTCAAGATTCAGAAGTTCCAGCAAAAGAAGAACATGTTACAAAGGTTGTACTAAATGTACAGGAAAGTGAGATAGACTCTTGGGTTATTGACAGAATACATTTTATGGAGGTCTCAGTCAATACCCTAGTTAGCTTTCTCCTGAAAAGAAAAGATACTATAGGTATCAAGGATCTAGTTTTACTCTGATAAATAATTTTATTTTCAAAAGGAATTTTGATGTGATCTTTCTTAGATATGTGGGAAGGGATGAAGCCCATAGAATCTTGTATGAGTTTCACTATGGGACGTCTATGGACGCTTTTTTGCAAAAACTACAACCATTAAGATAATCTGAGAAGGATATTATTGGCCCATGATGTTCTTTGATTGCCACAAAATGGTCAAGGAATGCCAATCATGCCAATTTTATGTTGGCAAAAAAAGGAACACAACTTTGGCCCTCAGCCCCATAATTGTGGAAGAAGCTTTTGCCCAGTGGGGTCTAGATTTTATAGGGATGATTAATCCAATTTCAAGTTTAGGACATAAGTGGATCCTTACCGCAATAGATTATTTCACAAGGTGGAGAGAAGCAATTTAATTGAAAGAAGCCACTGAGAATGTCATTCTACATTTCCTTAAAGAGATTACCACCAAGTTTGGGCCTCCATGCACTGTTATATCTGATAATATTAAGGCATTTCTAGGGACATAGATTTCTAAATTTGCCTTAAGAAATGGTATTTACTTAAAAACCTCATCAAATTATTACCCACAAGGGAATGGTCTTGTTCAGTCAATAAAAAATAATTTGATTAGACTCGTAAAGAGGATAGGGATAGACCATCAGAAGGAATGGCACAACTATTTGAAGGTGGCCTTATGGGCAAATAGAATCACACCAAAATAGGTAATCAAAACCTCCCCTTATGAACGTGCATATGGGAAAAGTGTCTTAATGCCTCTTTCAATGGAGATTCTGGCTCTATAGTGAATAAAACAGATCAAGATTGAAGAAAATGGTCTAATGCAAGTAAGTCTCATGGAATTATTAGAGCTTCAAGGGAAAAGGGAGTTAGCACATGAATCTTTGATAAACTACCAATAGATAGTTAAGAGTTTGTTTGATCAAAAGATTTCTGAACCTGTGTTTAAGGTTGGTAGTTGGGTCTTGAAATGGTATGAAAGAGCTGTAAAGCTAGGAAGCCATGGAAAATTTGATTCCTTATGGATGGGCCCCTTTAAGATAACCACCTGTAAACAACTCAATGCCTATGAATTGCAAACTATGGAAGTAGAAGCATTAGAGATTCTTGTCAACATGATCTTCCTAAAGATTTTCACATAAAGATCCAATCTAACTCTTATATTATAGTTAGAGTAGTTTCCCTTTCATTTTGATTTGTGAAATTTGTTTTCTCACCTCCTTCTAAATAAGTATTTCTCGAACATGTGTCGGCAGCTGATGCTCTCGGTGATGTTCTATGTGTCTATTCCTCCCAAGGCCATTGGTAAGGCTTGAAAATCTAAAAAATGTTGGTTTAACTGCCTCAAGAAAGGGAGTATTAATGGCAAGTTTTTGAAAACGTTCCAATTATGACTACAAAATCCAAGGCATTCAATTAGCTTCCCCTTGGAGCATGTAATTTCAGGGTCATTAAATATGACATGATAGGCTCATTAAAGAGGTGCATTAACTCACATGTTTGGAGTGACAAGATTAGTAAGGGGTCTCAACTCCTTATTCTCAGTAAACTAATAGAAAAATTTACCTTAAGATTAAGTTGTAGTTGTCATTTGAAGTCTGAGCCAATGTGTGTGAGAAGCAGCAAAATTTCTAGTCAATCAAGAGAAAAGAAGAAATGGTGATAGAAGGACAATCTTCCAAAGGTTCTAAGCCAAAGGAATTGTTTGAGGTACCAGACAAGTGGAAGAATAGTAGACCATATGCCTCAACCCCAGCACAAGGCAATGTGAATCTTCCAAGGACAAAAGAGATAAGGAAGGGTAATTGAAGGGATGCTTCTCTGGTTGTTGATTATGCTGATAAAAATTTTGACCCTAATCCATCAAAGAAGCCCAAAAATATGAGGGAAGGAGCACATGCAAGAATGATTAACCAAGTGAAGCAAGGAAAATCAGATACTTTTGGTATAAGGATCTAGAGCTTTGGTTTGGCTCAATACATGGTCCAATTAGTCCATCCTTATCTAGAATTGCTTCGTTTGTGTGCAATCAATTTTTACTCTTCTAGTGGGATCATTTAGGCAAGAAATATCTGAGTGATCATTCATGCACAAGATATCCGCAACATGCTTGGTTTGTCGAATGATCCCTTGGCTAGTTTTTACAACATGGCTCAATTACAACAAGTTTGGCATAATGTGCACCAGAAGCTTGGATTATTTAATAGAGAACTACATCTAGCAGAGGACAACACCACGCTACCATCCCTACTAATTGCCCTATCAATGTTTACTGCAAATGTACAAGATGCATGTTTAATGCTAGCATTCATTTTCAGGTAGAATGAGGATATAAATGTGCATGACTGGCAACTTGGAGCTATTTTTTGGCTCAAGATAGTCAAGAGGGCATAGGCATATAAATTTGATTTTGTAGAGCATATAGCTTATGCATTATGCTAGTAGTTGGCCAATTTCCAACACAACCAAACATTAAGGTATTCTTCATATCTATTCCATTTGATTTTGTATCAAAATCACCAACTTTTTCAACAACAAATAAATTTCACCTTATGGGATCTAGCAATAGACACCCAAAAAGTGATTTTGGTGTCCACATGGACCCCTACATTATCTAAGAAGTTAGATTTTTATGAATTTGTAGAGCAGTTTGTGGCCCCACTAATTGAACAATAATTAGACCTAGAGGAAATTAATTACAAAATCAGTGATTTGGTGAGGGGAATAATGTCAAATTCTTAGGTCTCTTGTGATTATTTCCTTGGAGCCCACTACACGATGATTAGGATCCATGGTTTTTGTGAGGAGCCCTTCATGCTCCCTAAAGTTTTGACAAGCAAGGTTTTAGGTTTAGAGATGGCCCGAAAAATGGCTATTATTGACTTTGAGTTTGGTGCTGAAAGAAAAAAGAAAGCTTTCTTTGACATCCCATTGGCTAAAGGAGGTATTATTGTGGTAAAGAGAGAAGTTGAATATATCTTGATGAGAAAAATAGCTAGTTATGGGCTAGTTATGATTGTGGATCAGTGGAAATATGATCCAAATGGCTTCATGGTTTCATGGCTATCTAAGAGCAAAGCTCATGCCTCTTTTGAACATCAGAGTTTCCCATTCTCTGAGAGTAGAAGATCACCAAAAATAGACTCCCTAGAAGTTTACATTGAGTTAGGGGATGTTCCTCTTGAGCCTCTTTCGCCATGGGAGACCTTTTATAAACTTGTCAGGAAATATGATCTAGCCAAGGTAATGACTCATGGCTTAAGACAAGCTTTGTTAGCTAGAGGTTGGAGTGCAGACAAGATAGCTAGCTATTGGAAATATAGGAAAGAAATTTTTGAATGGGAAAGGAATTTTGAGGATGTTGACAAATACAAGACATGCAAGAGCCTCGGGGATGAAGCACACCTAACTCCAGTCTCCAGTCCTAACATGAGCAATATTCCTGGTCATCAAGAAACAGAAGAGGAAGAAGGAGTAGACATTGGGTCAAAAGAATTAATGGAGATTCCAAAGCCTTCAAGTTGGCCACCATCTCTTAGCAAATTGGAAAAATAACAAGTTGCCCAACCACTGCCTCGTGGGGTCCATATAGCTTTGGCATCTAGGGAACCTAGAGCAGGAATTTCAAAAGTTTTAAAAGAATAAGAATTGACAGTCCCATCATGGCAAGTAACCATAGGGGAGAAGTTAGAAGATGTACCAAAGGTCCCTCTCAAGAAGAACCATAAATTAAAGCTTCAAGAATTAGAAGAAGAAGAGGAGGAGGCGATTGTTGCATTTCAAATGCTAATTTCTACAACTGCAGCTACCACCCAGGTAAGTATTCATTCCCCTTGTCCTTTTTCTCAATCTTCTTCTCTAAGGATGGCTACCCTAGGTTCTCATAGCTAGGTTTTCCCCACCATCTCTATTGTGCCTCAATAATCATTGTTGCCCCCATTTGGTTGGACACACCTCTTGTTGCTTCGCAATAGCTGAGTTTGCCCACCTTTTCCCCATCAGTATTAAAGAGTGCATCACGTACACAAGCCCCATCCTAGAAATTAACCACCATTCCATATGATTTGTCCCAAGGATCCCCTTTTACTAGTGGCTTGATTGGCTCTCCCTCTGCCTTCCAAACTCAAGCAAAAGATCCAAAAAAGATGAGAGCTGAGAAAATAGAAGCAAAAATCAAAAGAGGGCAAAGCTCCAGCTATCTCACACATGAGGTCTTTCTATGACCATGTCCAATGTTCCCTGACAGTTGCCCACATGACCCCCAAAGTAGTCAAGCCACTAGAATAGATGAAACTTGAAGACTACACCATGAATGTTGTGGCTATGGATCTTACACAGTTCCAGCCTCAAGATAAGGTGAAGCTCATGAAAGAAACTACAGCTGTGGTGACTACCGATTTCCTGAAAGTCTCTAAGAAATTGTAGAAGGTAGAGGCTAAGTTAACCAAAGTAAAGGCCACTGTGAACCGTCTGACATTAGAGGCCAAGGCCAAGGACTAGGAGATTGGCTAGTTGAATAAGGATCTTAATGGGATTGTGTCCAAGGAAGTCTCACAGGCTTCACAAACAAAGGTAAATGAACTGCAAACTAAGTTAGACAAGGCTAAAGCTTCAATCAACTCTATTGAACAAGAGAAGAGTCTCCTGGAGAAGAAGTACAGTGATAAAGATGGACAAGTCACCTAGCTTCATCAGAATCTAATAGCTACATAGCAGGAGAACAATATTTTTAAAAGAAAGTGCAAAGCTGTGGAAGAGAATGTGAAATAGTTTACTCTAGATTTGGACCAACAACCTCAAACTATTGGGGTGTTGTCCATGGTAGAGGAGTTGTATGTTTCCTATTGGCAAAGGATCTCAGGTAAAGTAATTGAACTTAAGCCAGCACTGAAATTTATTTTAGATGCCCAAAATCTTTGTGAGAAATTTAATTCTTCTATGGAAAAGATCCTATCTTCAATTACTGCTAAAGTCCCTAAATCAAAATTGTTGATTTGACAGTTATATGATTCTTCAAAGGAAGTTTTACAAGTTCCAAGGGTTACTAACAGGCGAACAACAACTGTCAAGGTGAGAGAGATTCTAAGTTGCAATTCTGCCACAAAATGTAAGAATTTTTTGAATCTTTTGAAACAAGGTGTAAAGGAAATGAAGGGACACATTGAAGAATTGGTCCAATAAGGGCTCCCCTCACCATTTCCAAATGATACTATAGTCTTGATGGAAGATTGGATCAAGACTCTGCTGGCCACAAAATAGAATGACTAGACTATTTTCTAGACTCTAAGTGACTCATCAAGCATTGCTGAGGTGGAAATAGTTTTTCTTCCAATGCCACAGTTAGAATTTCAATTACATGAAATAGTGCAGTGCCTCAAGACCTTTTCTCATAGGGAGATTATTGAATTGGATTGAGCTTTCCAGGCTCTTCAGAAGAAAGAATACGCATTAGAGATGGAATGGGTTGGTTTTCAAGCCACATTGTAGAAGCTCTAAAGGGGCTATGTTAAAAAATAAAATATTATTTTTCTCTTGTTGTTATGGGTAGGTAGATTGTGGTTCTCTCTACGCAAGTGCAAAGTCCCTAGTGGATCTCCATGAACTGTAGAGTTAAAACTCTATGTTTTGATATATATATATATATATATATATATATATATATATATATATATATATATATATATATATATATATATATCAGCTAATATTAAAGTTTTGAGTCATGATGGAGCATTGGAGAGAAGAAAAGAGTCTTAAAGAGACTAGGAGATAGCGGAAGCTACCAAGTGTCAGCTTGGTGCTCAAAGGAAGGGCTCTCAAAGTAAAAGACACCCCTAGCTTGCACCAAAGCTCCACATCATGGAATGTTGGGTCTCAAGGTTCAAAAGGGAAAAAGGTGAAGGCAAAGTTTGATGGCGTTAGGGTTAGATTTTAAATAACTAATGAGTCACAATAGATGGAAGTGGAGGATGTCGCGTGTCAGCACCATACATAATTTAGGGTCCCTTTTTATTAAAGCTTCAATTTTTTTGCGAGATTCTTTCATGTGTCTCATGAAATGGGCCCGACTCTTATTAAGATGAATGTAGCAGAAAAGGGTCACTTGTCAGCAGGGCACCCATTTAAAGAGTCCTTTTGATAGAGTTTTGTAGACCTTGCACCAACCTACCATGCATCCATTTTGTGAATGCACCAGAGGCTACCATGTGTTGATTTTTTAAGTCTCTATGCCTAGGAGCTCTAACATCCAAAAATGTCCCCTTGGGGGCTTTTCCCTCATAAGGTTTAGCTCCCAGGTCTTTAGCATGCATTTAGGGCATTTTAGTTCATATTTTAGCACCTCGATGGAATGAGACCTAGGTTTCATGGCAAATGGGACCTAGGAGGACCCCTTGAGCTGTACCCTACCCAAAATAGGGGGGAGGACTTGGGTGCCTGCGCCCTAGTCCTGCCCTATTATGGGGCAGCCCTAATTTCTAGGTGTCAGTTTATGACTGTTAGTTGATTCTTTTGCCAACACGGTAAAGTTTGATTTTTAAAATCTTGGCGGGAATGCTTGTAGGTGCATATATAAGCATGTTTAGGAATTTATTTTTAAACTAGATGATTACTAGAAAGCTATTGTTTTCTCAAGGTGATTCAAGGCTTCCTATTGTGTTGCAAGAGTAGACTTGTGTGTTTTGTGTGTTGATATTTGTAGATTTGAGCATCAATCTCCTTATGGCATGAAGAGCATCTTCCTCCATGAGAGCTTCACTACAAGGTGACATAATATTGTGTGTTTATCATTGATTCCTTTAATTTTTGCCTCTACCTTACAAGGGCATGCACTCTTTGTTTGACAACGGTGTTCAAAGACTTAAGTGTCCTCCGAGGCTTGACTGAGGCAAGCCTCTAAACACCACAACCACTAAACCAAGTCTTGTGATTGAAAGTTACAGGTGTCATATTTGGGAAAAGTAGAGTTACAGAAAGGATTGGCAGTCCTCAAAGACTTGGGATCTGAGGAAAAGTCAGACAAAGGAGCACTTCAAGGACTAGGGTGCCTGCAATAGTGTCCTCCATAGACAGATTTTAGGAAATAGAAGTTATGGGGTTGATCAATGTTAGAAGGAGGTCCAAATTCCTTGAAAAAGTAGGTACCTTGGACTTGGGCACCTGCACCTTAGTCCCCAACTGCTCCACCTTAGAACTCTAAAAATAGGTATTCTGTGATTTGTTATTTTACTCCCGTTTGCAAGAGCTTTTTTTGTTATTCGTCAATTTATTGTCGTATTTGCGTAATTAGGGTTTTAATGGTTAATTGAACATAAGAGAAGGAAAATTTGATAAATAATTCCCTAATCCAAGTTTCCCTACATCTGCAAGTGACCTAGGGTATGATAGTGCTCGCCACTTGACCCTAGATCCTTCAATGTATGGTGGAGAGGCGGATTTAAACATCTAAACACTAGAACATTGACAAATCCAATTTTCCACCTAAACATTTTGGTGAACCCATATTATTGGACTTAAATTGCAACTTGTTGAGTGTTTGTCTTCAGATTTGGTGTGATTTCATTTATTCATATAGGAATTTACTTTATTGCATTCAGAAAATTTCAAAAAAATTGAAAAATTGGAAAAATACAAAAAAATTGCATTGTTTGTCTTAATAAATTGCATCAATCCTTCCTAAATTTTCCTAATTCATGAATTTTACATCAGATCTGATATAAACTACAAAAAAATCCAAAAAAAACTATAAATTTACATTGCATTTTCATCATTTAATTGCTAGGGTTTTGTGGAAATCTTGACAATTTTATATAACCTAGTAATTCCAAAATCTAGGGTTTGTAGGAAAAATATTTTATCATATTTTTCTACAGATTTTAGAGGCTCATTCAAATTTTCATTTGGCTGTAGTCTTACATTTTAGTGTGAATTTTCATTTAGATTTAAAATATTTGCATTTTTACATAGAAAATTTCAACAAAAACTATCAATTTTGATGCATTTTCATTAAATTTGCATAGGCATTTTGCATGTTCAAGCTTGAAAATAATTTTCATATTTTAGAGTAAGTTAATTTCATCATAAATCAGACTTCAAAACATTTGCGTAGCATTTTGTGTCAAGATCTCAAACCTAGGGTTTCAAAAATAATGATTTTCACTCAATCTGGTCTTATCGACTCTATAAACTTGCACCATAGGCATGTTGTGAAGAGTATTTTTGAATTAATTTGATTTTATTAGGGTAATAATTTTCTTCCCCTCCTAAAATCTTCACATCACCCTTTTAATGGGCTCTTGTAGTGAAAATTCGGTGAAAAACTACACATTTTAGCCATTTTTGCTTTAAGGTTTGACCTAGTTTGCACTCTAAGCATGTTGTGATCAATTTTATGGATTGAGGTGACTGATATTATTGATATTATTTTCTGTACCTCCTAAAATTTGTTACAACATCTCTTTTCCTAGGTATTGGAGTTGAAAAATCGTGGAAAATAGCCTATTTTTGCTATATTTTCACTAGGGTTTTACCTTAAGTGGCGCTAAAAGCATGTTGTGTTGGATATTTTGGCACCAAGTGGCCGTTATTACTGATATTATTTGTTTCCATCATCATTTTCCTCACAACACCCTTCGTTATGCTCTTTTGTATTGAATTTTGGTGAAAAAGTGCCTATTTTGACATATTTTCACTATATTTTGACTTGGAATTATCTTGGATTTGCATCAAGAGTGTGTTGAGAGTGATCTTATTGCTGTTTTGGAATAATATCAGAGATATAACTTTCTTCCCTTGACTTAAATCCTTACAACATCCTTCGTTTCGTTCATTTGCATTGAAAAGTATCAAAAAATCAAGCATTCTTGCGTATATTTGGCATTCATGGATTCTCCTAAAGGTACATCTTTAGAAGACTTATATGAGTACATTGTGAGCTATGATAATTTTTGCAAATTCACTAACAAATATCCTCAAGTCTTGCATCAAATTGCATACATCTATGGCATTGGCATAACCAATAGTGCTACATGTGATATTCTTCGATCAATAGCGTACTTTGATAACTTTCACGATACTGTGGATGTTTTTCCTTCAATCATGGAGAATCTCAAAAATTTTATAGCTAAAGACAATCATGGGGAAAGTAGTGATGATAAATTTATTCCTACCCCCCCTTCATTTCATGATGATATAATGTAAATCCTCTCTGAGACCTATGAGAATGACATAGCAATGGGTGATTTATCAAACAAAGAGACTTGTCCCAACATAACCCCACTTGGTGAGGATATATTGGCACAAGAAAAAGACATCATTGATACATTTCTCCACACTACTCTACCATACCTTCCCTCTCTCCCCAAAGGGGATGAAGCTTTGGATGATGCAAATTCTCTTTGTGACCATTTGCTTGAATCTAATGATAACTTGCCACTTGATATTCAAGAAATTCTCAATTACATTATAAACAAGAAAATCAATCATGAACCATCACATACTTTGGAAACCAATGAAATCCTACATGCTATGGAAGATCAAGTTATCCCTATTATTCAAGCCATTCCAACACCCTATATAGGGACTGAAATGGGTATCTTTCAGATGCCTCCACAAGCTCATTTAATGGCATTTCAAATGCTCCTATAGCTGACACAGATAATGGCAACATCCCCTCTCAACCATAATTAAGAGAAACCTTTCCTACATGGTTACCCTTGCAAACTCATGAACATATGGAAGAGAGAAGAAGTGATAATTCCTTAACCATTAAGATAAAGATCAAGATTCATGATACTTGCTAGCGTACCAGGGCCCTACAGGTAAGTATCTCTAACACTTTATCTCTCTCGTGATGTGCTTCCCCATGATGTGTTATGTGTTGTTTAGGCCTCCTGGGATGACCTTGAATTCTCCCATAAGGTTCGAGATACCAAGAGATTGCCTTTGTTGTGACCTTCTATTTGTATTATCACTCTTGTATATTGCCTCTCTCCCTGATTTCATTGTTGTGTTGTGTCTTACAGACATAGCATTGTGGTTGGTGACGTGGGGGCACCCTCCTACGTGACTGTCCCTAAGACACTTGTTTTCTCCTCTTTTATTTATTGTTTCCCTTCCTCTAGTGGTTCGACCTACCAGGTGAATGATGACAAACATTTATACTGATGTGGACCTAGAGTCCCTTTCGAGAGCAATCAAAAAATGGACTTAGTTCCTAATATTTGACGCTTGGCTAGTGGAAGCACTCATGCTTTCTACATAGTGAATTTGATGATGTTTCTATCGCATTTACAAACCTTAACAATACTGCTGCTCTATGCACCTTTGTTTGCCTTTGAATCTGGCCTTGGTAGTACTTGATTCAGAGAGCTTCGTAATATCGCCTCGTGGTTATCCTCAAACTCTGAATTGGTTGTATAACCTTGGCTCTTTGTGTGATTAATCATATGCATTGATGTTGTAGACGCTAACATGTTTCTTGCAGGGATGTGTTTGTGGGAATATTTGGTGGTAGTAAAGTACAAGTCACCTCCGGGGAGCATGGGCTTTGCGAAAGTTGGTGTTCCCTTGTGTGTTTTATTTCTACCTTAACGTGCTTGGTATCGATAACTAATATCAACCACCTTAAGGTGGGGGCATATATAAGGTAAGTTGTCTATTATAGGTATTAGAAATGTGTTTGATCTCAGATGAAAATACTTGCGCCCCAGGGTAGTGCATCGTGCATCCTGAGTTTGTTTGCAATCAATCAATCAATCATGTAAGCCCTCTGCGGAGGTGGGATATCATGTATATCCTTTTTCTTAAGCCCTCTACGGAGGTGGGGATGGTGTATTTCTCAGATCAGATTGCATCATCCTATCATTTTCAAAAGTCCTCTATGGAGGCAAGGAGTGGTTTTGTGACTAACTCAACCCTTAAGAATGTCTTTGGTGATTTTTGTGGTGAAGTGCAATCATCGGTGTGTGACTGTAATGTGCCTGAGATGGTGTTGGACCTAGAAATAGGTACACTCCATCACTTGTCTACCGTGTTTTCTCTATGTCTTCAAGTGTGTGTGTTTTGGCATGCTTGTTTTGTGTGGCATGTTTGTTGCCCCATATGCAGAGACCAATGCCCTTGGGTAGTGCTTCCTGCATTTTTGGGAGGTTTTGTGTGTCTTGAATGTGTATTATCATATATATATTGAGACCTGCACCCTCAGGTAGTGCATCCTTTATTATGGGAGGTTTGTTTACTTTTTAGTATTTGCATTTACATTTCATATATATGAGAAAAAGAAAAGAAAAGATATCATTTCTGTCTTCAATGCATTAATGTGTCTTTTATGCATTGATTGTCTACTCCGTGTTCTACATGACTATAATTGTCTTCTCTATGTTTTACATGCCTGTTACTATCTTCTATGTGATTGGCATGTCTTCTACGTGCGTGGTATGTTTGTTGTGTTTGTGACCTTACTTTAATGCATGTATTGGCCTTACATTTATACATACATTAAAGTGGGGGCTAAATGTAATGTTGGAAAATGTCCCCTTGGGGGCTTTTCCTTCATAAGGTTTAGCTCCCAGGTCTTTAGCATGCATTTAGGGCATTTTAGTTCATATTTTATCATCCCGATGGAATGAGACCTGGGTTTCATGGAAAATGGGACCTAGGAGGACCCCTTAAGTTGCACCCTACCCAAAATAGGAGGGAGGACTTGGGTGCTTGCACCCTAGTCCTGACCTATTTTGGGGCAGCCTCAATTTTTGGGTGTCAATTTATGATCGTTAGTTGGTTCTTTTGGCAACACGGTAAAGTTTGATTTTTAAAATCTTGGCGGGAATGCTTGTAGGTGCATATATAAGCATGTTTAGGCATTCATTTGTAAACTAGATGATTACTAGCAAGCTATTGTGTTCTCAAGGTGATTCAAGGCTTCCTATTGTGTTGCAAGAGTAGACTTGTGTGTTTTGTGTGTTGATATTTGTAGATTTGAGCATCAAACTCAGTCATGGCATGAAGAGAATCTTCCTCCATAAGAGATTCACTACAAGGTGACATAATATTGTGTTTTTATCATTGTTTCCTTCGGTTTTTGCCTCTGTCTCACAAGGGCATGCACTCTTTGTTTGACAATGGTGTTCGAAGACTTAAGTGTCCTTTGGGGATTGACTGAGGCAAGCCTCTAAACACCACAACCCCCAAACCAAGTCTTGTGATTGTAAGTTATAGGTGTCACATTTGGGAAAAGTGGAGGTATAGAAAGGATTGGTAGGCATCAAAGATTTTTAGGATCTGAAGAAAAGTCAGAAAAAGGAGCACTTCTAGGACTAAGGCGCCCGCAACAATGTCCTTTACAGACAGATTTACAGAAACATAAGTTACAGGGCTGATCAGTGTCAGAAGGAGGTCTAGATTCCCTGAAAAAGAAGGTACCTTGGACTTGGGTATCCCTACCTTAGTTCCTAACTGTTCCGCCTCAGAACCCCAAAAATAGGTGTTCTACGATTTGTTATTTTACTCTTGTCTGCCAGAGCTTTTTCTATTATTCGTCATTTTGTTGTCGTATTTGTGTAATTAGGGTTTTAATGGTTAATTGGACATAAGAGAAGGAAAAATTGATAGGTAATTCCCTAATCCAAGTTTCCCTACATCTACAAGTGACCTAGGATATGATAGTGCTCTCCACCTGACCCTAGATCCTTCAATGTATGGTGGAGAGATGGACTTAAACATCTAAACACTAGAACATTGACAAATCCAATTTTCCACCTAAATGGGAGCTAACAGTCGGAACAATTATAATGGTATAGTGAATTGAGAGTCAAGATTCTTAGGTAGATGTGCAACAAAGGAGCTCAAACAGAAGAACTAGTTAGTTGAGACATCAAAACTAATATTTGTAGGATTTGTAGTTGGGAGATTTTGACATTTATAGTGGAAGGTCGACTAAGTTGGTGCTTTAAATAGTGGTGGATAGAGACTTATAGATATAGATATACAGAGATATAGAA
This sequence comes from Cunninghamia lanceolata, assembly GCA_027924645.1. Taxonomy (NCBI): domain Eukaryota; kingdom Viridiplantae; phylum Streptophyta; class Pinopsida; order Cupressales; family Cupressaceae; genus Cunninghamia; species Cunninghamia lanceolata. The sequence goes on from BSBN01000033.1 coordinate 3,122,591, forward strand.
CCATAGATCAAATAGTTTTTATCAGTAGCTAGAGTAGACGCATTTTTACTACCTTAATAGGTGCCTCTTGTGATGGATTGAATATTGTATTTTGTGTAGAATCTTGCCTCATGTACTTTGTTCTCCTATCAAACAATGAAGAGAGAGTGGTGTTCTATGCAATTGTGATATGTTTCTGATTCTCATTTCTTACTTTCTGTATGAGCCTTTCATTAATCTGATAAATATGCTATGAATGTTAATCATACTTTATGCTCTTTAACATTACTAGTGAATTCCATAAGTTTAATAACTATTCTGTCTGTGTGGATGATGATTCTGGTGCATCGCCTTAGCAGTTTTAGGCATTTCGCTATAATATTGTTTTTCTTCCCTTTTCCTTGAAACATATAGAGAAGAGCAAGCTTCTTTAAAATATGGAGGTTATTTCAAGGTTCAAGTCCCACATTCTTGAAATTTCCCATTGTTGCTGATTTCTTGCAAAATTAAACATCAACACTACTTTTGTTGGAGGGGTGATTCCCCTGAGCTTTGTGTGATTTTGTCCTAGTTTTGGGGTGTAGAAAACACCATGAAATGAATATGAACATGAAAGATGAGCATGGAATAAAAGAAGCATATGGAAATATAAAAGATCCCATGATGAGTTTTTGTTCTTCACGTTGGGTTCACTGAAATATGTGGTGAAGCTAACATTGCATGTGATAGTGATAATGAGATTCAAGAAATGGGAACACAAAAGGCATAACGTGAAGGCTTTGCATTTCACGTCGAGTTCACCAAAATATGTACACTCAAAATCATGACTCAATGGCCTCAGGGGTGGTTGAGTTAGCTTTGGCAAGCACACGAACCCTTTCTCCTTACCACAGTGTAAACCACCACATCACTCTCGCTCTCATTGAAGTAGCTAGTTAAGAGGAGGTGAGACACGGGGGTGGTCTAGCTCAATAGAGAGCTAGAATTCATGGAGAGGGGTCAGCCAGTTCTGAGGCATGTGTTGTTGTGCGCTTGTTTGTATGCGGTGTTCTATGACTATTGTTGTAAATATAACTATATGACCCAAAGGGTCACTAGTCATTGTTATCTTGTTTGGGTTTCTGATGTTCCAATGTTGTGTTAGTAGAATGTTCTTCTCGTTGATGTTTAACTATCGTTCATTGTGTTGGATGATTGCTTGTTACATTAGGAGTTGTCTAAATTCTTCTCATTTGTTGTTGAATGACTAGTTGATCTTGTTGTTGCCTAGGGTGGATCTCTTCTATCTCATCAAGGATTTCCCTCACCCACTCACCCCTAAGTCTAGGGCATATTTGTGATCCTAAACAAGAGAGAGATTGCATGAGCTAACCTTGACTTGACCTAGGGTTTTGACTTAGGGTTTGTATGACCTAAGGTTTTAACTTTGTTGACTTTGTTGAACCTTGTGATGAAACCAAGGGTTTTGACCAATGTTTGACTGAAGTTGACCTTGTGATGGGACCAAGGGTTTATGAACCTTCTATGTTGCTAATGTTTTTGTTCTTTTTGGATTTTATATGCATGCAAGCCTATATGAATGCAAAACATCTTTTTGTGCTTTTTATGTTTTTGGAAATCAAAGTACTTTTTCTTAATCTAGGAATTATAAAATGTATGCAAGCTATGATGAAGTTTCCTAATGCAATGTATTCTGTGTTTTTGTTTGTTTTCTAAATATGTGGATGAATCTAATCTAAGAAAGGAAATTTCTTTTAATTTATGAACTTTGGAAAGGGAAACTAACTTCAACAATTCAAATCTACTTAGCCTATTAAGGAAAAAGAAACATGTATTTACTTATCCCAAGAGCAAAGTTTTAATTATCTAATTACTATAAATTGAAAAAAAACATGAAGCAACCTAGAGATGCGTGAGCCTCCACTACCCTCAGATCTTGTATTCGCAACCTCTAATCCTCTTGTAGCAGTGGAGTAATCCTCTTAGTGACAATAAGAATAGAGAAGAAAAAAAGTTTTGAAGCTTTGAAAAGAGCTCATTGAGAGCTTGATGAGCACTGTGGCTAGTGATGCGAGTAGTATATAAATGTAAATGACCTTTTACAAAAGCTAAATGAGATAATGAATAAAAGCACAAGGCTCCTATGTCCTATATGAGCATGAGAATGCTTAATTTGAAGAGCAATTGTTGGAGCAATCAACCACCAGGATCAAATCTACAAAACCAAATAACCTTCCACACAAGAGAGACAAGCAAAAAGAATGCTATATTGCCATGATACAACAATGTACTAGATTACATAATGTACAATGAGGCCTTGGTTATAAAGACCAAGGTGAGATACAAGATGTTGTAGTCATCTGACAAGTGTCTTAATCCTATGACATATGACAACTATAGGATTAAGATGACAACTATCAACAACTATCAACAACTAGACAAACTAGAAACATCTAGAAGACAACTAGAATGCTTCCTAAGTCAACTTAAGATGTGAACATGAATGTGATTATTATTTAACTAATAAATAGTTAAATAATATGAATTATCTACACAACAAAGGTTAAACTAGATAGGTAATAACCCTGTTCACACCAACACCCCCCCTTAAGTGCAACTTAGGGAGGAACAAACAAATGCAAATATGGGTCCCGGAAACAAGGCCATATTAGGTACCCATGTACAAAAAATCTCTCACAAGCAGAGAAAAGGAGAAAACCACTTGGGAAAAAACTCCTCTCCAAAAGAGAGAAAAACATGCAAAGAAAAAGCATGAAAAAGTAAGGAGGACTCAAGAAGACCCCCCTAAGGACAACTTCCTTCACCCCAAGCATCGATCACAACTGAAGATAACAAGGTGATACCAAAGTTTTAGTGAAGATGTCTGCAACCTACTCCTCAATAGGCAAGTACTCCAAGTTGAGAACACCATCCTAGATGAGCTGCCTAATGAAGTGCATGTGGATCTCGATGTGCTTAGTATGTTGATGCTCCACAGGGTTGCGAGAAATGTGAATGGCACTCTAATTATCACACAAAAGAGTAGTGGGATGATCTGGAGGAAATCCAAACTTAGTCATCAACTCTCGAAGCCAAAGAACCTCCTGGCTACTGAATACTACACCTCGATACTCATCCTCTGTCGATGATAATGCAATAGCTGTCTGCTTCTTTCAAGACCATGTAATCACACCAGAACCAAGGCAGAAAAGAAAGCCAGAAGTGGACTTTCGATCATTAACATCACTAGCCCAATCTAAGTCAATGAAGCACATAATCGAAGAAGCTCTGGATGTGTAATGAATGCCAAAGTGTGTTGTGCCTTGAATATACCTCAAGATACGTTTGGCTACCTTCCAATGACTCTCATGTGGCTCCTGAGAGAATTGGGAGACAAGTCCAACTACAAAGGAAATATCAGGACAACTATGTGTCAAGTACAAAAGACTGCCAACCAACTGCCGATACAATGTAGCATCAACTGTGGGAGTAGTACAATTGGTAGATAGTACAACACCTGACTGAAATGGTGTAGGGGCAGGCTTACAATCATCCATGCCAAATCTTTGAAGCAAATCAAGAACATACTTCTACTGAAAAATGAAGATCCCCTTAGTAGTCTAGCAAATTTGAAGACCAAGGAAGTAGTGCAGAAGACCGAGATCTGTCATATCAAAGTGCTCCATCAATGCTTGCTAAATACTCTAGATCATGGAGGTAGAACTGCCTGTGAGAATAAAATCATCCACATAAAGCACAAGGATCAAAAGATCATCTCCATGTCTCTGAGTGTAAATTGTAGGGTCAGAATGGCATTGTGTGAAACTGGAAGCAAGTAGGAAACTATCCATCTTCTCATACCAAGCCCTAGGGGCTTGTTTGAGACCATATAATGAATGACGATGCCTACAAACAAGTGAAGAGTCCTGCACAAAACCTGGAGGCTGCTCCGTGTAGATCTCCTCATGAAGATCACCATGCAAGAAGGCACTCTTCACATCCATCTGATACACTGGCCATCCTTGAGATGTAGTAAGAGAAAGAACAAGATGAATATAATCCATCTTGGTGACAGGAGCAAAGGTCTCAGAGTAGTCAATACCCTCAACCTAAGAAAACCCCTTAGCAACAAGACGAGCCTTGTACTTATCTATAGAACCATCAGCTGCATATTTGGTGTGGTACACCCACTTGTACCAAACTAATTTTCTTCCCTTAGGAAGAGGAACAAGATCCCAAGTATGATTCTTCATTAAAGAAGAATACTCCTCAACCATTGCACTGTCCCACTCTAGAATACCTACGGCATATGAAAACTTCTAAGGATCTGTGGAAATGGCATGACTCAAAAGACTGACACCTGCTATCTGTGAACAAGTGCGGTGAGTATCTATGGGATCACCAACAAGAGGACCAGCCTCCTCAAGTGTACTATGGGCCCATTGGGGCAAAATTGGTGCTTGAGGAGGTGGTGGGGTAGGACCTTCATCTGTATCATCATGAAGAAGAAAACTAACCTCAAGTGACGATGAAGAAGGTAGAGTATGTAGTGAGGAAGAAGAAGTGGAGGAGGAATCCACTTGCGTGAAGGACTCATCAAAATGGACATCTCTATGAAAGTAGACATCTTGAGTGACAGGATCAAACAACCTATAAGCCTTCACATCCTCACAATAGCCAACAAAAATCAAAGGTTGACTCTTCTTCTCCATGGCCTTACGCCGACCATTTTGAATGAATGCCCAAGCCTCACTACCAAATACTCTGAAGAAGGATACATTAGGCTTGACATGGGACCAAGCCTCCTCAGGAGTCATATGCTACACTGCCTTGTGAGGCATACGATTCTAAATATAGTTGGCACAATTGACTGCTTTAGCCCAAAAGGTAGGATCCATAGACCTAGACTGTAGCATGCAATTAGCCATCTCCCGTAATGTCCTATTCTTTCTCTCAGCCACACCATTCTGCTGAGGAGTGTAAGGAACTGAAAACTGATGCTGAATTCTATGCTCACTACAAATATCCTGAAAAGTTTGGTTCACATATTCCCCCCCATTATCCATACATATCTGTCAAAGAGAAAGACCTGACTACTTCTCCACAAATGCTTTGTATGTCCTGAATGTGCCAAAACATCACTTTTGTACTTAAGAAAGTACACCCATGTGCGTCATGAGAAATCATCAATGAAAGTGAACACATACTTGGCCCTTGAAAATGAAGGAGTTGGGAAAGACATGAGATCACTATGAACCAACTCTATGGGTGCCGAAGCTTGTGTAGCCTGACCCTTAGGAAAGGGATCCTGATGATGTTTGCCAAGTACACATCCTGGACAAACTCCCTCTCTACTAGAAATCTTAGGTAGGCCAACAACCAACTTCTTTGTACTCATCTACTGAAGATAACTATAATTCAAATGTCCAAACCTTTCATGCCAAAGCTTGCTCAAGGCATCGGCATGTGCTATAAGAGATGATCTTGATGAAGACTCAAATCCATCAAATCTGTATGGTTGTGATCCATGTTCCACTTTCCCTATAGTAACAACTTTCTTAGGATCATATAGCTGTCAAATAACCACATTGTGAGGAGTAAACTCAACTTTCTTTCCATCCCCAGAATGACAAATATGATATATGGAGAGAAAATTGTCAAAAATCTTGGGAACAAAAAGAACATCCTCAATGCAACCATCTTGCAATTGAACGGTGCCTGTCCCTAGGACTAAATTCTGTGAAGAGTTCCCCAGGGCAATATAAGAAGTGCTAGTATTAGAAAGAGTCTAAAGTAGATCAAGTGAATTGGTCATATGATGTGAAGCACCTGAATCAAGTATCTAGCTATCTAAAGATGCAAGAAAGCCATGTGCGGAAAGAGCATGTCCTTTGCCTGTAGAGGAGGGCTTGGGAAGAGAAATCTTCTTCTTCTTCATAGCTTCCTCCAAAGCCTCTAACCTCTTGAAACAATGAGACTCATCATGACCTGTCATGCCACAAAAAGAACAAGTGCCACCTTTCTTCGTCTTTGTCTTGGAGGAAGACTCACCAAATTTGGAAGGATTAGGTGGAGGAGTGGGCTTCGGATCATTCTTCGGCTTTGGTTTGAAGGGAGACTCACTACCTAAAGGAGATTCCATCTTGGGCTTCTTCTTATTCTTACCTTTACCCTTGGAAGATGAGGCCATCAAGGCTTGAATCTTAGAACTAGGAAGTGCATCCATTTGAAGTAACTTGGTTTGCTCCCTAGTAAGATGTTCATAGAATAGCTCAAAGCTAGGCATCTTAAAGTCTTTCCCAAAGGCATCCATAGTAGAATAGAAGGTAGATGAAAACACCTGAAATGGGCCCTTCAACTTTGACAAAATCAAGAAGATACATTCCTTTTCAGTTTTATCATGCCCACACCCTTTCAATTGTGATAAGATCATCTTGAATTTCTCTAGAAAATCTTGGATAGTAGAAAAACTATCTGGAGAGAGTGATGTCAATTCTGCCTCAAGTTGCAAAATTCAGAATTCTTTGACAGTACCATACAATTTTGCAAGCTTATCCCAAAATGATACATGTAATCCTATGATTCCCATAGCTTCATCTAATTTGTTCTTATAAGCAAATATTTCAAACTCCTTAGTGAAACTAGGTGGATTATCCTCTAGCATTTGCCAAAGTCCTTTAGATTGCAGTAGTTGTTTCATTTTTAACTTCCATGTGTGGTAATTATGTGGAGTGAGTGGTTTAATCGACACACTTTCTGCCATGTGTAGCAGAAAAACACCAAGAACCAAACACATAAGGGCACTTAAATCATGCCTTTCACCCCCCCAAAATATATTAACAATGTGATTGTAACCCCCCCAACAAAGTACAATGAAAGAATTTGTACAATTGACAAGCTTAAATCAACCGTTTATAACACATGGTGTTTTTTACAATTTTTGAGCAAAAAAGCTTGTCAAGGGAAAAATAGAAGTTACAATTAGATTCCTTGCAATTTTTTGAGAAATTTCAAAAAATTTCACTAGATTTCGATGTCGTATGCAAAAGATATGTCAGTTGCAAGAAAAACATGAACTGTACCTTCAAGCTGAAAAAATTGGCAAAAATGACAAAATTTGAATAAATCACCTAGACCACGGTGAAATTCACTGAACCACCTTTCCGATGACTATAAGAACGTGAAAATTCACCTCCTGGTTTGCAAGATATGACAAAAAGAAAAAAATCTCCCTCTTTGTCAAAATTTGCAAAAGATGGTGAATGACGTCGACTTCAATGCGACATGATCAAAAAATGATTATGCATGCAAGTGATGTAAACATATAGATAAGTTTGTTTGTGAGGGGGTTTGGCCACCTGCCAAACTGGGCCTCAATCTCCATTCTTTGATAAAGAAATAATGTGTAAACCACTTGTTTGCAATTCAAAACGACCAGCTTAAGTTTCAAAACCACTTGTATAAGGCATGAAACCACCTGTCAAATGTTGAACTCCCCCATGGTTTTAATGTGATAGCCGGTCACAGTATGGTATTTGGTATAGAAACCTCTGAATGACTGCTAAAGACACCAACCAAACTTTATTTCCACCAGAATCTTAGGTTGCTGTAGATGTTAAACTGCCAAGAGCAGATCTAAGACACCGTTGAAATGTGCTACAGACCATCGAAATCATTGACTGTTGGAGATCCCAATCAGAAACTACTAGATTGATTGTTTGGCGTGCTTGTTCAAGGGAATTTACTGATTGTTGTACATAGATTTGCAGATGCTTGTGATTGAAATAGTGACAGTCAGCGTGAGACTACCAATTCACTGCCAACCAGTGATTAGATGCCCAGTGTTTGAATGCAGATCATGTAGTGGATTAGGCTGTCAACTGGTGATCACAATGGTCTAAAAATGATTAGATGCTGACCATTTGTGGATTGCTATGGTCTGAAATGCTATCGCTAGACTTTAAAACAGTCACTGTCGATGCTGGATGAGCCGCCAACCGAGTGAAGATCCACAGATTTTGTTGCAAACCGCTAGCTTTGAAGTCAAGATAGGTCCGAGGTTTTAAGATTTCCATAGAATATTTTAACTACAAATTACGATTGTTTTGACCACATATGAGGATAATGTCATCAGTGGAAAACTATGAGTTTGCTGGTTATAGACCACTACTGATGATCCTCACTGCTGGGAGATTTGGAGTTTAAAAACCTCACGCTGGCTGATGTGCTGAAGACTGCCCATGAGATGGGATGACCGATGGAAAAGATGTGGTCAAAATAGTCACCAAGAGGTTGATGATTACAGACCCTCTAGACTGCAGAGTATTCTAGAAACTAACCACTTTTGATTCAGATTTTGCAGATGTAGGCCGAAAATGAGATCTGTTCGAGCCAAGGATAAAAAATAAGAGTCTTCTATGTTGCGTTGAGATTGTCAATAGAAGATCAACCACTTTTAGAGGATTGTGCACAGATGATAGATCTAAGTTGTTGAAGGTCAATCAGAGGAGACTTCGATGCTGATCGTGGTGTCTACGGCACCCAAAATACTCAGATCTGAACAACTGTGGAACTCAACAGAGGATTAGAGGCTTTTGAGGCTGATCTAGTGAGAAACATGCCACAAAGATGCACCCAAAACATACCATAGCCAAAACAAGACGATTGAGATCACAAAAAAAATGAGCTTGTTCTACAAAAAATACCCTGAAACACCAGGAAAATTGACCCAGGAATAAAAAAGCCAAATTTGTACAAGCCAGATCTGAGCCAAATCTTACCCAAAAAGGCTAAAAAACATTAAATCTGATCTGTTAATCTGCCAAATGAAACAGAAACTGCAGAGGGCAGAATGGCCCTCTGCTAAATTTTTTTTTGCCTTTTTAACAAAAAATTTCTGCAAAAAAGCATACAAAGCCCAAAAAAGTTGAAAAATTACCTATGTCCAAAATCAAGTTTTGGACAATCAATCTTTACTAACTTGGGCAATCTGAATTCAACGGTGAACTCCATTTTTAGCCAGGATGTACTAGCAAAATGTTAATGGCAAGATCTCTCAACAAAAATGAGAAGGGGCTTGCAGGATCAAAGCTTTGATACCATGTTGGAGCAATCAACCACCAGGATCAAATCTGCAAAACCAAATAACTTTCCACACAAGAGAGACAAGAAAAAAGAATGCTATATTTCCATGATACAACAATGTACTGGATTACATAATGTATAATGAGTCCTTGGTTATAAAGACCAAGGTGAGATACAAGATGTTGTAGTCATCTGACAAGTGTCTTAATCCTATGACATATGACAACTATAGGATTAAGATGACAACTATCAATAACTAGACAAACTAGAAACATCTAGAAGACAACTAGAATGCTTCCTAAGTCAACTTAAGATGTGAACATGTGTGTGATTATTATTTAACTAATAAATAGTTAAATAATATAAATTATCTACACAACAAAGGTTAAACCAGATAGGTAATAACCCTGTTCACACCAACAGCAATAACTTGCTAGAGCTATGTGCACAAATGAAATTGCCTCACCTAGAAATGCCTTAAAGCTATGCAACAATGAAAGATTTGAAGCTTTGGAAAACTAAAGAGAGAAATGAAGAAAGAGGCTCAAAGGCTTGTGAAGAAGGTTGAAAGAGCTTGTGAAGAAGGGAAAAGCATACTCCAACCTTTCAACTTTGTCCAATAATGAAGAGGTGAGGAGGGTATTTATAGGTTTGAAGAAGGGATGAGAGGTGAAGAAGAAGAAGAGTCAACTCAATTTGATTGAAGAGTTAACTTAGAAGATACACGAGTGATCTAGGCTAAAACTGGAGTGATCTACCCAGTAAAATCTTATCACTCAAGAAGACATGAAGAAAGAGGAGTACATGGGAATGCATGGGTTGATGATTTAAGTTAAAAATAAGCTAAATATGCATGTGTGGGTGCATGAAATAATTAACTCTATCTTTAGCACAAAATTTCATGCAAACAGAAAGAAAAATGAATGAAAACAAAGCTATTTTTAGCCAAAAACTCAAGTTATTTCATGGCTGGGAAAAATGGTAGGGTCACCCATGGGTCTTCCCTTTCACCAGTAAGGGTCACCTAGGGGAAACCCATGGGTGACCCTCCAAGGAGGGAAACTAGGTGAAAGTCCATGGTGAGAGATAGTAGAGGAGATGAAAAAGAGGAGATCTGCCTCTGGAAACAGGTCAGTCATGTGTGAAAATCCAAATCTCCACTTGCAAAAGTAGGATCTCCCAGGGGAGATCTAGAAATAATAGGGGGAGATTTAAATTGGTTGAGTGAAAATGAAAACTGAAAGTTGGAGATGGCTAGGGAGGACCTCTACAAGGCCTCTAGGGGTGGGAATGGATAAAAAACACTAGGGAAAGGTGAAGACTCACCTCAAGACACATAAAAGCCTCAGGGACAGAATTGCAAGCACAAAAAGTGCAAATCGACAAGTATCAACAAGTGTTAAAAAGTGTCAAAAGTAGAGAGAGAGAGAGAGAGAGAGAGAGAGAGAGAGAGAGAGAGAGCAACAAAGGGGAAACAACACAAGGAGGAAGAAAAGACACGACACCAAAAGAATTGTTGCTAAGAGTACATTAGTTCATGCTAACATGTATATGACAATGATTATGACTCATCATAGGGGTCCTCATTACATTTACATGTTTGGATTGAAAAAATAAATTAATACTTAAGTAGAAGTTGAATCACAAAAAACTAAAAATATAATTGTTTACTCATCTCATAACTACTCATAAAAATAGATAATTTTCTATTTAGTGTTAGCATGTTGTAGTATTTTAATTAAGGTATCCATTAACTTTTACAAAAAGCTACATTTAAAATAGTACATAGGGAAAAATAAATTTCTTATCATTGCTAAGTTCAAAGTAATTTTATGTGTCAGACCTAAGTCATTTCTCATTTACTAAAGTAGTCATAGTTGGAGGATCTAATTAAAAACTTCTTTAACACAACAAATGATAACACTCAATAGATACAGACAACATATGACAATATTAATAGAATGGAAGCTTATTTTATTGCTTCAAAACATAATTACGTCATAAGTTTCATGATCTTCTATAATGGCTCGAAACTAATTTATTAACAACTTGAGTATTTTGCAATATGAAGGCAATTACTAAGAATGAAAATATCTAATGTCATGATACATAGCCATCCAAATTTAAAGAAATTTACCACCCAACTTAATTAAATCTGGTGGTAATCAACTCAAATCTACACCATGAAAATATTATCTATTACTGAGAGTCTCCACAATGATTACCATGGAGTGATATAACATGGTAAATTTGATAACAGCTATTTTCGGCAATAATTATTTGCTAGATACTCTTGAAAACTATAGAGGCACTAAATTAATAATGGTACTCATACCCCATAGACCCCAACAACTATCATAACTATATATCATATCCAGGAAATGTTCTCTACACCAGGCTAGTCTATGTCACGGTTTTTCTCTGAAATTCCATGATGCCTCTAAACAACTCTTGCAGCAAGTTAAATCTCCATGTTCCAATTTCTCAGATAACATCATAGAACTTCCACTTGATATTTATGGCTCCCTTAGAAGATACCACGTCAAATCTATGATGCGACTTCTTTAATCAAATATATAATAAATCGTATGACTAGCAATTTCCCATACAATGAGGCAGCAACTTATGAAGTAATTTAGTCTGGACGAGGAGATGTATAGCTCTAAAAAGTGGCACCCAAGAGATAATACATATTAAAATATTCAAAACTTACAGAAGGTGTTGATTATATTTACTTAGCTTCACTGTCTTATTGATTCATTCAACTACATACCAACTTTTGAATTAAAAAGTGTTGATAAGTGTTAGTGTTAGTTTCAACTACGTAAAAGCAGGAGATCTATTCATTAAGCTAACTAATACAACTAGTAAACAACAGTTAGCTATAGTGAAACTCCTGCGATTCATCCAAACTATTGTTCTACTATCTGTTTCACAGCCTCTCTCACCTCCTACGAAGGCTATATGTACTTGTCTTCTTTACTTATAATTTACTTCAAAATTTGGTAATTAGCATTCTATCTTATGACTCTGCAAATCCATCATGGTATCAGAGCCGAAAAAGGTAGATTGCTGGTTCATTTTTCAAGTCAGGAGGAGGTTCGAATCTTGTCTATAAGATTGTCTTGGTTTACATTGCAGCATTGAAATTTTTTTTCTTTGTATTCTCTGTTTGCTTAAATCCACTTGCAGTCAGAGGAAGATTTTTGTGAAAGCTGCTGTAGCGACATTTTATGGCCTCAAATGTTGTGATTTGGGAATAAATCCCAAGCTCGCGCTCTCACATAGGATCTTCTTAGCTCCCAATGCATCAAGGATGATAGGCCTTGCATTTAAATCTGCCTCACACAGGCCAGTCTGTGGATCTTCTTAGCTCCTAATCCGAGCAAGATTGGAGATCAAATGTTGGAGGCTTGTGGGTGAATGTCCTCCTTGCAAAGGCAAAGGTGATTCCCTGAAGCATTGTGCAGAAGCCAACGTTGAAGAAGGCACTCTGGGCATCTAGATCCTAAGTGCATAGGTATTATTTCTTGTCTTATTTGTGTGTGAAAACAGGGGCGGAAGGTGCTCACACCTCATGACTAGCTTCCTCTGAGCGCCACCACAGCCACCTCCATCCCCTATGCCCTGCAATCTGGTTGCCATTGGTCACTCTTGCTCTTTTTGGAGATTTTGTCCTAAGTTTTCCCTAATGTGGGTTCCTCAAAATTCTTTTTTTATCTTGCAAAAAGCATTTAAAATTATGTCTTTGGTGTTAGAATAGACTTTTTTTTGTCTAAACTACACTATGCAATATAAAGTGCCACATTTGAGGGGGGGAATTAAACAAAGGGATTTTGTAAACATGCAGTAAAATATAAAGTGCCAAAAAGGGGGTAACGAGTGTTGTGTCTTGTGTGCACTTCCATTTCTCCCTCAATATTTCTTTCCACAAATCTGTAAACAATCTAAGTATAGCATGGAGCCAAATCGTCCAATCAAACCTCTAACACCCTTTAACTATCATGATTGGAAACTCAGTATTCAACTTATGTTAAAAGATAAAGGGTTATATAGAGTGACTATGGGCACAGAAAAAGAGCCAAATGCTATCAAAGATAAAGAAAAATGGTTCAATAAGTGTGATTAGGCCTTCGGGTTCTTATGTCTAAATCTAGCTCCTGAACTTTTATTCCATGTTGAAACCTTGAAAACACCCAATGAAGTATGGAAAAACTTAGAAAAACTCTTTGGGAAGGTTGATGAATTAAAAAGTCATGAGTTAGAGAATGAGCTCCTCAGTTTGAGCCCTAGAGATTTTGATACCTTAGAAGATTATTTTACAAAGTTCAGATCATTGAAATTGCAGTTAAAAGAATGTGGGATAGATAAAAAGGAAGATCAACTCATACCTTCTATGCTTTCCAAATTAGGTCCTGAATATTCTATCTTTGTAACTTCTTTTTATACTACCAAAAGGGCTTTTGGTGCTTCTGTTGATAACTGAGAGGGGGGGGCTGAATCAGTTATCCTAATTATTTCCTTTTGAGTTTTCTTATTAATTAATGCAGCATTGAATCAAACACAAAAACATTACCATGAAATAAGAAACATATGACACAGTATTTTTGACGTGGAAACCCTTTTAAGGGAGAAAACCACGGGGTGATTAACCCAAAATTATTCTTTGTTAGAAGAATAGGAAATTACAAAATGGCACTTGCCAATTAGGGCTCACTGCCCGAGCACACTGCTCACAAGAGGCCCACTGCCTACAAGAAGACACACTGTCTACAAAGTGATAAGAATCACAGTCTTGAACTGATTGAAAGCATCTGCATATGCTGGAGTTCAGTTCCGGTTAGGCTCAGTACACTGATCTGCTGCACTTCATCTTTTCTCTATTCTTTATTCTGTTATACTTTCACATACCGGATCTGTCTTGGTACTTCTGCTCTGTTCTGCTTTTCTTCACATATATTCTTTTCATCATCACCCACTTCACAATTAAATCCATCCTCTATATATATCCGCACAAGTAATTTCATCACCTTTCTAGTCGGCATCTGGAACAGTCTAGTTTCTTACAAACTCTGTTCTGTCGGCTGAATCCTTGCTCACCAAGCAATGCGGATCAAGCATATATTTGTGGATATCATTAATCATGTCGGCCAAATGTGATTCATGCCTTCACAACCTTTATCATCAACAGTAACACATCCGGAAAGTAGTCTGATACTCTGTCAGTCAGTTCATCCTCTGTTTTCACTGTCTGTCAGGAATCTGGTACTCACTTATTCATAACTTTTTCCTTGTCCATCACCAGAGGCTAAATCCTTGGAATATACCACTCAAGGTAGTCCTCTTGACTTCCCCAAATCCGCACTGCACCAAGACACTTCCTCTGAAAGATCCGGACCAATCTGTCGGACCTTGCCACATGCTCTGTTCTTGTTCACTGGACCACAACAATCTTTATTCTGACTTCCGGTAGAGACACATCATGACTTGCGGATATGTGGGATGACCTTTGTTGCCATCAATGACAACAACCATGAATCCATATAGTGTCTCTTGCCAACAATCTCCCCCTTTGGCATTGATGGCAACACTTAGTGAAAAATGACTAAGTGTTTACACTATGCTCCCCCTTTGCTGATGCTCTGTCTTTATATACAATTTCTGGAACTCCCCCTCATTTTTCACTGCTCCTCACTCCCCCTTTGACATCAATGGCAAAGGGTAGGGTCCGCACATCAAAATTTTCAAAAATTTTCTATACATAGCCGCATATTTACATACTCACATATACTGAAGAATGTCTGCAAAGGATGTCTGCAATTGGATCATTTCTGTAGTCCAACTTTGCTTCATTCTATCCAAAATTGAAATGTGACCACTAACAAAAATGCAAAAGCTTCTGCCCGCTTGAGATCTGTTGGATCATTTGTTTGGGCGGTGGTCTGAGCATCACTGATGGCCTCATGCATAGTTTCCAACTTAGGGATTATAATCCTTCTAAGTTCTCCCATCCGGTTAGTGATGTTCTTCCTTTCCTTCTCAAGATTCTTTATTTCATTCAAGACTGCAATAGTCTGACATTCTTGATTTATTATGGAGGAAGAGAGAGGATCAAAACTTTGAGATAAGCTTTGTAGCTTGTCCTGTTCCTCTTTTATTTTCTTATCAATTGCTGCTGTTGCCTTTGACCAGGATATACAAAATTTGTAAATGTCACCGCCATCCTTAAGAGCATTCTCTAAGCTCTTTATTCCAATACTCACAATCTTCCTATCTTTAGAGATTAATTCTAATACTTCTGAAAATCTTTTATCCAAAAATTCCTTCCGGACCTTTTCTTCAGCAGATTTTTCTAGAGATTCAAAATGTGTACTAACACTGCTGACTAAGGTTTTGAGATTACCGGAAGAGGAGGCTGCGGGATCCTTTTGAAAGGATGGCATGATCTTTTCTAGCACTCCAGATGCTACCTCCATAAGCTCACAGTCTTCCATGTGAGATTTCAGCAGCTTCTCTTTGACTTTCTCATTTGCAAATGAGGCTATTTTCATTGTTTGCACCGGTGACAAAGAGTCAAAATCTAATGGTCCTTTCAGCAGGTCCGGTTCATCAATTTCTATAGTGGCTTTACTCAAAAATTGTTGAACAGTTTGTGCAGTGTCTCTTGCCGGAGACAGATGTTTCTTTTCTTCTGCAGTCTTGGAACTGTCAACCTCTTTATCTTTCACCTCTGCTTCCTTCTCCTGTAATTTCTCTTCTTCTTTGGATCCGGAGACTGTAGGGGAAACCGGAGGAGAGATGTTTGTCTGTTTAGGGCCCACTTCTTCCGGAACAAATGATTCCAAATCCGCAGCTGTTTCTGCACCTAAGTCCTCTACAACAGGAAGATTGAACCTTTTGAAGGCCTTTCGGAGGATCTCTTCTGTCTCTTGGGCCACTTTGTCAGTCTCACCAAGCATAGTTGATTCATCCTGGCTTTACTTCTGAACTCATCTTTGCAGTCTTTGAAGATTATGTTCATTGTCTTGGGATCAATTTGAGGATATAGCTGAATAGCTATCTGCTCCCGGATCTCAAGATCTTTTGCATGAGCATTATTCTTTCTTATTTCTAATTCCTTTTCTAGGCTTTTAGGAATAAGAGATATGATCTCAATGAAAGCCTTATTGTATATGTTCAGATATTTGACTGTGGCTTCCTGCAGAATCTTTTGGCCAGCCTCACTGTAGTCATCATAAAATTCAGTCATTGGTTGAAGGTTTCCATCCACCGTGACCGACTTGATTACACTCTCTAGAGACAGAGTGGGCTTTTCAACAGATACCTCTGCCATTTCATCCTTGTCTTGGCCTGTGGAGGGTTTACCGGATCCTTTCTTCTTCTGCTTCTTTATTTCTTTTACTCCCTCATCTGATTCTGTTTCCTCTTCATCCTTTTGGCTTTCATAAGCCCTTGTGGCTTTTGTCTTGGATCTTTTACCGAATGCCTGGACTTCCAGTTTTGAACTTTTGGTTGTGGGAGGTGCAGATCTTTTTGATGATCTGGTCCGGGTGGGATTTTCAACCGGAACACTTTCTTTACTTTTCTCTTCTTCCTCAGCCTTCCTCCTCTTTTCCTGGCTGGCATCAAGTGCCTCTTTTGAGATTCCTAGGCCTTGAGCAATATGCTCAACTTCTTTTCTTACCTTCCTCTTTATCTCCGGTTCCCTGAGTTCTACATGTATCTTTACACTCAGTTCCTCAAAGGTTCCAAACCTTTCTGCCTTAGGATCTTTGGGCTGGCTTAGCATGTGTTGAACATGCAGCTCTACTATCTGTTCATCCACTTCATACCCCATGGGCATGATCCAAACAGTCCTTGGCTCCACTGCCTCCATTAGACACTGATCTGTTTCAACCATGAAGCATACTGTGTCTTTGTACTTTTCTACAAGGGATTGGGGTATTCTTTCTCTTGCATGCATCATGCTTTGGAAGTTCTTGAAGTATCCCCATAGAGCTGTATTTCTTGCTTTAGCATCCCCAAGTCCATGCAAATAGTCTCTGATTTGGATGGCAACCGGTATGTCATTCTGCCATATCCATCCACTAGATCCGGGAAGCTCATTCATGTAGTAGAAGAAGAGACAAAGGATCAGATTGCCATACTTGAAGGAGTTTTTCTTGTCCTTCTTGATCTTCTGCAGATTTTCAAAGAGTTGGTTCACAAGAAGCTCACACAAGTCATAGTCTGCATTCTCCTTTAACATTTGATAAGCTGTGTAGATTGCAGTTCCCGGTACTGAATTTTCCCTACTGGAATGATAGATTTTGTAACCAATTATCATAGCTGCAAATTTGACATCCGGTTCAGTGATGTCATCAACTGTCATAGCTCTCTTGTCAAACTTGGATCCAGTTGCATCACTAACTCTCTGATTTTTGATAGACTTGAGAACAGGTAAACCACCGGATGAGTGCAGACCAGTTACAGCCCTAATTGCATCTTTGGTGATCTTGAAGGGCAAGTTCAACCATAGGAAGTTGTCATGTACTCTACTTAGTACATACCGGACCCACTCATCTTCTTCAAAACAGGGGAAATGAATGCACTGTGCAAAGTGTTTGTCCCGGATGGCTTTGTACTGAGGTTTGATCTCAAAGGAGTCATCTATCAATTGTTTGTGATAGATATCCATCAGCTTTGATTCTCCAAAGTCTTCAAGATTCGCATGGATGTAAACCCTAATATCTTCCGTATGCAATACACCATGAGGAACACTAGAGAAGGCTCCTAGTGGATCTACCTCCAATGATTTGTAAGGATGTTTCTTGAATGTGGGGCGAGGTCTATCAGATATCTTAACTATATTTGGAGTAGCCATTCTTCAAAGATTTGTAGTGAGATAATGAAAAACGGAGAATACCTTATGCGCCTTCGGTTTGCACGGAGTGGTGGGATTGATTTCTTTATGCAATGACTTTGGCAGGAGATCTTTGGTGTGCTTGATGAATTTTGTTGCAGAGCTCCACTTTTCGCTTCTTCTTGAGTGCAAAATGAGCAAATGATTTTTGAGAAATCCCTTATATTGCTCCGCAAACCCTAATATCTGTTTGCAATAAATGCTTCACCTATATTATTCCGGTTTGCCTTGTCCGGATAGCTTGGAGTATCCCGGATCAGTCCTGATCTGTGAACATCATCCAGATCTTTCAGTCATGAATAAATCGAGGTGACACATTGAAAGAACATCCCAAACACTCTGTCCAATCCGCAGAATAAGATAGTGCACTTCCAGATCTCTCCGGACCTTTTTGTAATCCTCTGTCATACCGGAGTATCTCCCGGAACAGGTCTTACTTGATCGATCACAGCTTCTTTATAACTCCATGCGGACCTCTAAAATCTTATTTGGATCGTCTCAAGACTTATTTCTTTAAAATGTTTTACTCCGCATCTTGTGCCACATCAGGCACCACTTGATTGGCTGGGGGAGCAGGAATTTCTTTGAGTCTCCCCCTAAGCCAGAGCTAGCTTTTTAATTTCTGGAAGAAATATCAGCACCAGAGTCTGGTGCAGATCCAACCTCTACATTCTCTGAACTTTTCTTCACCCAAATCTTGCTCATCTGATTCCTAACTTCATCCACATTCATCTTTTGTTTACCCTTGTCTTGATTCTGATTATACACCGGACCTCTTTTGTCCTGATTCTTGCTTCTGCAGACTTTAGCATTATGACCGGACCTATTACAGATTTGGCAAATAACATTTCTTTGCATAATTGACTGATATCCTCTTGATCTGCATTGATTAGCCATATGACCTACTCTATTGCATGTAAAGCATCTACCTTTGAATGATTTGTTTGCTTGCATATTTCTGCATTCATGGGATTTGTGTCCATACCTTTTGCAGTTGAAGCACTGTCCGGAGAAGGATGAATTAATCTAATTCATTCTCTTTCTGCACTGATTAGCTTTGTGACCAAAGTGGTTGCAGCTGTGGCAGTATCCATTGAAAGATGAATATCTTTGAGCATTGGGCTGTCTTACCGGAGGTCTTCTAGGCCTGTTTCTTGGATTTTCTGATGCAAAATTCTTTTGACTGGATCCGGAGCTTTCTCCTTTCTCATATCCCAAACCATACTTGTCATCTGTCCCCTTTTGACTTCCAAGAAGAACTTCAAGTTGAGCAGAACTTATCTTGAATTTCTCTTTATATTCATTTGCTGTTTGAAGGTCTCTTTTGAGAGAGGCAATTTGATCCTCAAGTTTTTCTTCATTATCTTTGGCATCTTCAAGGTCAGATTCAAGATGTCTGATAATCCTGTCCATCTGGTGGCATTCTTCTGATTTTTCTTTAAGAGATTGTTTTAGATTGTTTTCAGCCTTTCTTTTTTCTTCAATCTCTTGAGTAAACTTTATAGTTCCTGATTCCATTTCATGTCTTAACATAATGACTTCTTTTGATAACTTTTCACATAACTTGGTTTGCTCAGTCAATTCTTCATTTGTATTGCTTTCTTCACTTTGTCTTGCCAACTGTTGGAGCAGCTCCTTTCTCTTTTTCATAGAGAGACTTAATTTGTCTTTTAATTCTCTCATGAATTCATCAGCCTGTTTGAGTCTTTCCTTTAATTCATTGACTTCAGAATTTGACTGTTCAAGATCCTCAAGGGCAGTCTTGAGTTGCTCCCTTAAACCATATGCATCCATTTGAACTCCCAGATCTTCCTCAAGCTGTTAGGCTCTATTAGGAGGAACTTAGCTCTGATACCAATTGTTGATAACTGAGAGAGGGGGGGTGAATCAGTTATCCTAATTATTTCCTTTTGAGTTTTCTTATTAATTAATGCAACATTGAATCAAACACAAAAACATTACCATGAAATAAGAAACATATGACACAGTATTTTTGACGTGGAAACCCTATTAAGGGAGAAAACCACGGGGTGATTAACCCAAAATTATTCTCTGTTAGAAGAATAGGAAATTACAAAATGGCACTTGCCAATTAGGGCTCACTGCCCGAGCACACTGCTCACAAGAGGCCCACTGCCTACAAGAAGACACACTGTCTACAAAGTGATAAGAATCACAGTCTTGAACTGATTGAAAGCATCTGCATATGCTGGAGTTCAGTTCCGGTTAGGCTCAGTACACTGATCTGCTGCACTTCATCTTTTCTCTGTTCTTTATTCTGCTATACTTTCACATACCGGATCTGTCTTGGTACTTCTGCTCTGTTCTGCTTTTCTTCGCATATATTATTTTCATCATCACCCACTTCAAAACTAAATCCATCCTCTATATATATCTGCACAAGTAATTTCATCACCTTTCTAGTCGGCATCCGGAACAGTCTAGTTTCTTACAAACTCTGTTCTGTCGGCTGAATCCTTGCTCACCAAGCAATGCGGATCAAGCATATATTTGTGGATATCATTAATCATGTCGGCCAAACATGATTTATGCCTTCACAACCTTTATCATCAACAGTAACACATCCGAAAAGTAGTCTGATACTCTGTCAGTCAGTTCATCCTCTGTTTTCACTGTCTCTCAGGAATCCGGTACTCAATTATTCATAACTTTTTCCTTGTCCATCACCGGAGGCTAAATCCTTGGAATATACCACTCAAGGTAGTCCTCTTGACTTCCCCAAATCCGCACTGCACCAAGACACTTCCTCTGAAAGATCCGGACCAATCTGTCGGACCTTGCCACATGCTTTGTTCTTGTTCACCGGACCACAACAATCTTTATTCTGACTTCCGGTAGAGACACATCATGACTTTCGGATATGTGGGATGACCTTTGTTGCCATCAATGACAACAACCATGAATCCATATAGTGTCTCTTGCCAACAGCTTCATGGAAAATGCCTACTTTGGGTGAATTCATTGTTGACTTAACAAGGGAACAAGATAAATTGATACAAATGGGTGCCATAAAGAATTACAAACCACATGCTCTTGTTGCTAGAAATTTGGAAAATAACAAAGGAAAACAAAAGGACAAAGAAATCAAGAAAGATAAGAAAGCTAAGTCTTCAAAATCAAACACTCAAAGCTTTTCATATCAAGGTAAAGAAAAAGCTAAGTGTACATATTGCAATAAAATTGGGGAAACTAAGCAAAAATGTTTGAAGAAGAAGATCAATCATCTGACGAATCTTCTTGAAAAGCATAATATAAAGGATCCTGAATCTAATCAAGAGTCATCATCAACACTAGATACAGCACCAGAAACATTTAGGGGTCATGCTCTTTTTGCATCTGTTGTCTCTAAATCTGGAGCACGGATTCCTGATTCTGGAACCTAACATCACTGCCATCATCACCTGTTGCTACATCAGAGTTTAGTGTTGCTTCACAGAAGGCTTCTAGTGATTCTTCAAAATAGGATTATCACCTTCAAGTATTTGGGTATTTTGTAAAGTGTCTAGTACATTTTCTTGTTTTTTCTCATTTGGGGGGTAGTTTTTTCCCATTGGGTTTTCTACCTTTCTCCACTTATGAGAATTTTATATGTAAATGGGTACCCGAAATGGCCTTGATGCCAGGACCCATCTTTGTTAGCTATATTAGCTTTTGTCTCCTTAGTTAGCCTTAAGGGGGGGTGTTAGTGTTAGTTTCAACTCCGTAATAGTAGGAGATCTATTCATTACGCTAACTAATACAACTAGTAAACAATAGGTAGCTATGGTGAAACTCTTGTGATTCATGCAAACTATTGGTCTACTGTCTGTTTCACAGCCTCTCTCACCTCCTACGAAGGCTTAATGTACTTGTCTTCTTTACTTATAATTTACTTCAAATTTTGGTAATTAGCATTCTATCTTATGATTCTACAAATCCATCAATAAGCATATTCTCATTATAGAAGCTAACCAAATAATGTCCTCACTTACAATGGAAGTGACTAACTTGAAAGATTACCACACCATCTTTTTGAAATAGAAATTATAATGCTAGTATGTTACAATATCAAAATACAAACTAAATTCTTGAATACAAAATCCACTAGAATCCTCCACATAACAATCAAACTTAAACCCTTCAATAATATGAACTCACACAAACCAACAAATCTAGAAAACCCAAATAAAATCTAAGCTTCAAATGTACAAACACTATAATTGGATTTGGAAATGCAAATGAAGCTTTATGTGATTCCTAGGTTGAATGATCAACTAGAATCCTATGATTTTTCATTCTCAAATTCTAAAGACCATAAGGGCATTCATCCTTGGATCTGTAACTAGAAGGGGTTTCATCTTTGGATTGATTTCGAACATAGATTTTCTAGAAAATTTGAGAAATTGATAATATCAAACTAGATATCTTTATAGCTTTTTCCCTTCCATTATAGATTTGTTAAGGAAATAATTAATTATTATTTCTTTCTTACCATTTTCCCATCCATTATCATCATTTAATATCTTTTTCTTTCTTTAGATATTCTAGACTATATTTAGTTTGTAACTTGCCTAAGAGATTCCCCCTAGTTTTAGATTGTAACTCCCACTCCTAAAGATACAAAAATAATTAAATATTCCTAGGTGTTACAAATGGCCTTATTTGCCCTATTTAGGTGGCCCCACCCATCTACTTAAAAGAATATTAAATAATTCGTCCTTAACTTTTTTTATAAAATAGTATGAGGACCAACTTGTTAATATTATTTTATTATAATTATTTTTCTACAGAAAATAAAATGATACTATAGAGGACTTAATTATTTAATTTTGAAAAAGGGACATCACACACTTAATAATTTTCATACATAAACCTTAGAATTATAATATATATCTTCTAAATCTATAGCTTTCAACTATTATTTCATGTTCTGTTCTAACTCTAACTCCACAACTACTATTTCATGAATGGATGAAATCTAAAATTGCTTTGCTTATAGATTCAAGGGCAAGATTTTATTTCAAAGACTAGTTTATAATAGGAAAAGGACCATTGTCAACTTTCTTCAAGTCATAGAAGGAAATAACAAATGAATAGAATAGCTCTACAACTATGCTAGATTTCTACCATTACCCTACAAAGAGCTTTGAAGGGCTGACACGAGAAGTAGTTAGATCCAAACACCAATTTTCGTATGATAATCCTTCTTGAGAATTACTTTGACATGTAGACTTCAATTTTCCTCATTAACCAGTTCATAGGGGATGTGCAAATGTCAAGGTGAAACTTTGGTGGAACCCATGGCAAGCCATAAGACCACTTCCATCTCAAGAAAAGCTCTTTCAGAACTACATCAACCTCAACCCACAATAGCTGCATTATAGAGATACCAAGAATAGAAAGCATATAGATAACCTCAGGAGCCAAAGATTCAAGATAAGGAACATAAACAAAAAAAGTACACTCGATAAAGTTGATAGGAAACAATTAGATAGGAAAAAATAATGGTCATGCCTTTACAGAAGTGAAACAAATTTTAGACCTAGAAGGAAGGCCAACAATAGGATTTTGAATACCACTCCAAAGAATGTTTCAAAAGTGCTCATGTAGATATTGGAGGTGACTTTCAAACCAAGATGAGAACACCTGTAAGATATGTCTATAATTGGTAAGATATCCAAAAAATTCTCCTCTATGCTTGACTTTCAGGATTTGGTGCATGTCAATTGGCCTCTCCCTATAGAGTTAGTCGAGTTAGGAGGGGGATTATTTGTAGCTTCCTTCACAAACAAGGAGAAATGTGAAGAAGTCTTAAAGTGCAAAAACTGGTCCTTTCAAGGGAGCAGGTTTCTTTGTTTTCCATGGAAACCAAATTTTAACCTAGAGAAAGAAGATATAGGTTTCTTTCCCTTCTAGGTACAGATTTCAAATCATCCCTTGGAATATAGAGACCTAAACATAGTAAGATTAATTGGAAATTCCTTAGGGTCATGTCTGAAAGTTGAGATCCCCTAGTCTCACTATTGGCTAGGACCAGTCAAACTATTTATTATCATGAAATCAAATAAGGACAAGCCTAAACAAATTAAAATAGAAACAAAAGATGGTTCTTGGGTTCAAAAAATCTTTTATGAAAGCCCTTAGGAGGAGAGGATGGGTTCTAGAAATTTATCAAGGGAAGTCTCTACTACCTAAAGAATGGTTTCTAGATCAAGGAAAAAACCTACACCTCTAGAAAGAAAGGGAGCCTGGAGGAAGGTACCTCAAAATGCTCCATATAAAGAAAAAAATAGTGATTTCCTTTGGGTATGGAAAGACAAGCAAAGGACAATGCAATGCTAGTCTCCTATGAGGGAGATAATCAGGGATAAATCTGATACTAGAGAGAATTCCCCCTAGCAAGTCATGAAGGGAGATGAGATAAATGGAGAAGTTGAAGAGAAAATAGAGCATGTAGCTCCCTAGTCACTGGGAATTCAAGTGCTCATACCTAATGTAAGTGAAGCAGAGATCACTCAGGAGTTGGTGGGACTAGTAATTGAGCAACATAATCTCAATCTCATCTAGGCAGATAAATTGAATGACTTTGTGTGGGAAAAGTCAAATGGCCAAGGAGATGGATAGGTTGACTCTAGTTATTTCTTAGTCAGAGATGGATAACATAATTGGGGAGAGTGCCACACCTAAATCAACCAAGAAAAAAAAGAAGCAATAACAACAAAACTGAATTGGAGATTGCAGCAGGCATCTAGACCACTGTAGATAGGGCATTAAGATCTAGCATGAGGAGAGTAATCCACTCTCCTTGGGGTCAATGAGAATCCTCATGTGGAAAGTTAGGGGCTTAAACGACCCTAACAAAAGGTATTTCATCAAGAATTATCTTGATGGGACAGATGTAGATGTAGTGCTTCTTCAAGAAACTAAGTTCTTGGAGGAACAAAGTCAAAAGGTTTTCTAGCAATGGTAGAAGTGGGATTCTATATTAGCTCCATCCAATGGTTCTTAAGGAGGCTTGGCCATCATTTTAGAAGAAACAAACCATCAATATGGAACTTGTAGCCTAAAAAAGCAATTGGATATTTGGAAAATTTTTGAGGTCTTTTGATGGGTAAGACTTACGGAGTTTTTGCATCTATGGCCCATGTGGAATATCCCAGAAGAGCATGTTAAGTTCTCAGCTAAGTCAACTTATAAGTAAACTCAGGAATGGAAGAATCATCTAGGGAGTGGATTTCAATGCGCTGTTAGCAGAAAATGAGAAATCAGGGGGCATCTCTCATCCCACCAAGTCCACTAATGATTTCAAGGACTTTATTATACAAAATGGTCTTGTGGACTACCCTCATAAGAATCGAAGATATAGATGGACCAATAGAAGAAAGGAATTTTCTCAAAGACTAGACATATTTCTAATCTCTAGTGAGTGTCTAGAATCATCCAAAGATATGATCTCAAACATTCTTCCATGGACCGGATCTGACCATTTCCCAGTCATAATGTCCATAGGGAAAACTTTGGAACTAAAGCACAAATACTTCAAATTCCAAGATATGTGGTTCAGTGATGCCTCCTTTATATCTTGGATTAAGGAATGGTGGTAGGAAGCCCCCTTTATATAGGGATAAAGAATGTTTCAGCTAGCCCAAAGACTGAATCATCCCAAATTTTAAATCATCAATTGGAATAAGACTCATTTTAAGAACATATTCATTGAAACAACACTAACTACAAGAGATCTGGAGGCTCTTATGTAGCGCATCCTTCTGCATGGTATGAATAATGAGTCCTTTACACATGAGAAAAGATGCTTAAGGTAAATCTGGAAGAAATTCTCTAGAGGGAAGAGATTTTATGGTGTCAAAAGTTGAGGGAAACTTGGCTAAAGGAGGGGGATAAAAACACCAATTTTTTCACATATCTACCAAGATCAGGTGGGAACATAATCATATCAAAATTATCAGGAAAGAGAACTAGGATTTCACCTTAGATCCCAAAGAAATACAAGAGGAAGCTTCAGTCTTTTTCAAAAAACTTCTAATAGTGGATGGTGGTTCAAATGGTATGAGGCGTGTAGTAATACGTCTCAATATCCCCAAATTAGTAAAAAATGAACACAATGCTTCATTACTAAAAGATTTCATAATGTAAGAAGTCAAGGCCGCAATATTTTCCATGCCAAAGGAGAAAGCCCCAAGACCTGATGGCTTCATAGGTTCCTTCATCTAAAACTTTTGGGACATAGTGGCTACGGAAGTGTTCCTTGCTATGGAAGAGGCC
Organism: Cunninghamia lanceolata; assembly: GCA_027924645.1. Lineage (NCBI taxonomy): Eukaryota > Viridiplantae > Streptophyta > Pinopsida > Cupressales > Cupressaceae > Cunninghamia > Cunninghamia lanceolata. The sequence continues at coordinate 3,148,836 of BSBN01000033.1, forward strand.
TAGAAAAATAAGAATATCTTAAGATAATTTAAGAGAACAACTATTACTCTAATTCCAAAAGTAAAGGCACCCTCTTCCTTTAAATAATTTAGACCTATATCTCTTTGCAACATGATCTATAGAATAATCACAAAAGCCATGGTAATGAGGTTGGCCACAATAATTCCAAGTATCATATCAAAAGAACAAGGTGGATTCATCCCTGGTAGAGACATGGCAGAAGGGGCCATTATGACACATGAACCTCTTCATTCAATTAAATCCAAAAAAATGTCTTCAATGGTAGTGAAGTTAGATATGGCTAAAGGTTATGATAAAGTAGATTGGGGCTTTCTTTTAGACATCCTTACTAAGCTTGGCTTCTCCTGACAGTGGTGCAAGTGGGTGGTGGCCTACATTTCAGGAGCATCTTTTATGGTCCTAGTTAATGAAGTTCAAATGGGCTTTTTCGAGGCAATGATGGGAATTCTCCAAGGAGATCCAATTTCTCTGGATATCTTTTTATACTTATGGTCGAAGCCCTCACATGGGAAATTAAGGAAGCCAACACCAAGAGGCTATGGAAAGGCATCCAAATTGGAGGCATGGAAGAGTCATTCACATATGCCCTCTTTGCAGATGACACCATATTGTTTGGGGTCCCCATAGTGGATGAAGCTAGAGTCATTAAAGACACCATCAACTTGTATTGTGCAATGTCAAGGTAGGAAGTTAAAACCTCTAAATCAAAGGTCTTCCTCTTCCACATCGATTCATAAGTATAATACTCCATCCTCAAATTCTCATTTTTAGAATTGAAACTTTGCCTAGCAGCTACCTAGAAATTCAAGTGTTTTGAAGCACTAATAAATTGTAAAGATGGTTCCAAATGATTCAAAATATTCAGAACAAGAATGGTTCATGGATAGGGAAATGACTCTCTTTAGCAGGAAGAATCACTATGATCAAAGCAATGTTAGCAGCAGTTCCAACTTATATGTTCTCACCTCCCAAAGTGGCCAAAGGTGTAATTAAGAATGTGGAGAAAAGTGTAAGACAATTCTTATGGCAAGGAATGAATGACATATGGAAGATACATCTTGTGTCTTGGGAAAAGTTATGTCAACAAAAGAGTAACGACAAGGTAGGCATCCTTAATTTAAGACTTCAAAATCAAACATTGGGAGCCAAATTAGCTTGGAACATGTACACTAATCTGGAGACAAGATGGGTAAGACTAATGCAAGCTAATTACCTAGATAATAGGGAAATAGAGATAAATTTTACTATAAAAGATCCTATCAAAGGATCAAGTATGTGGAGCTTCATTACCAATAGTTGATACTTGATAGGTCTTGATCTATCACGGATCATTCAGGATGGTAGTAAAAAAGATTTCTGGGATGATTCATGGAATGGATGCTCAAAACTCTCCTCTACAATGGATCTAAATGAAGCTAGGATCATTCTTAAACAAAATTAGGGATCAAAGGTTAAGTACTACTAGGATCAAGATCAATGTTCTTTTCAAGGAGAATTTAGTTGGAGACGCTTCTCAAACTGCAACTTTCCTTTAGACCAAAAGATAATTCTTCAAGGAATTCTTGCAAACAAAAAAGTCATCTCCAACATATCAGATTAATTAGTTTGGACAAGGGATCCTTAAAAAAAGTATTTAGTGAAACAAGGGTACAGGTGCCTATCAACCTCAGCTAAATCAGATTGACCACATAAGCTATGTTGGAATGCCCATCCTCTTCCTAAAGCTAGAGCATTCTCATGGTTATAAATTAATAATATAATTTAAACTTAGGATAGATTACATAAATTTGGTATCACCTCCAATATCAAATGTGTCCTTTGTGGTGAACATGAGGATATAAATCATTTACTTCTTCATTGCCCTTTTAGCCTTTAATGCTAGAACTAGTGCATGAGGACACTCAACTGGAGTGTCCCCTTACCGAATTCCTTGTTGGATTTGTTTAAGAGTTGGCCACTTCTTCACGAAGAATTCACATTTGCTTGTCTATGGGAGGTTTGTCCGTCTTTTTGCATATGGGGTCTTCGGAAAGAGAGAAACTTCAAAATCTTTAGAAAGACAAAGTGACCTCTGGAAAAGGTGATTGCTGAAATATCCATGACAATATCAAAGATAGTCAATGTAAGAGTAAGATATAGCCTCTCTTCCAATGCTAGATTTACCAATTGGGACAGTCTAATCCTAAAGGAATGGAACCATCTAAAGGTTACGGGACATCAAGCCAAATATATAGTTGCTTCCACTAAGGTGTCAAGCATTTTGGTCAAAAGGTCATCTCTGAAAGAGCCATTCCTAAAATTAAATTTCGATGGCACCTCTAGAGGCAATCTAGGCCCATCAGGAGATGGTTGTATTATTAGGGATGCCAAAGGCAAATTGGTTCAAACACATGCAATCAAAATCCCTCCAGGCACTAATAATTAGGTGGAAGCATTGGCTATACTATATGGCATCAAATTGGCTATATCTCACAAGGTGGAAAACATTTTGGTAAAAGGTGATTCCTTGATTATTATAAACACCTTCAAAAAATGGAAGCTCTCAAATGGAAGATTAATTACATTCTAGAATAGGCAATTGAGTTCCTAAGGATGTTTGAAAACTTTTGGATAAGCCACTACTATAGGGAAGGTAATAAGGTGGTGGATCTTCCTTCCAACATGGAAATTGACCAAAGGGGTGCCATGATCAACCTTTACACCTCGTCTAGATGGGGGGCCTATTGGGACCTAAAATAATGGCAACACAAAACTCTAAAATAATCCTAAATCACCTAGGCTAGGGACTGTCATCATAGTGATAGCAGGAGGTTTATCAACAAATTTTGGGTGATCTTGGCCAACTAACAGTAGTGGGTAGACTCCTCTTCTCTTTGAGCTCAGCTTAAATTCTAGAGCAATATTCCAAGGGGTATACCTAAGTAGGTATTAATTTCGAACCAGATGAACCTATAAAAATAAATGAGTAGGCAAACCCAACTCATTACCTTGACTCCAAAAGCTATCACTAAGTCAAGAATGACTGGCTATGACAAAACCCCTATATAGTTGATTCAACTGTGTGAATGTACTTGCACAAGAAAGATGGTTTTCCCCCTAAACCATAGGTGATTGATTTGCTTCTTTTAAAAGAGTGATTGATACATCTCCAATATGGACTTGTGCCTACTCCATTGGGCAACAAAGTCACAAAATGCAAGGACGAATGAAAATACACAACATAGGATTAAGAGAAGCAGACATATATTCACATATAAGACACTAATAGATCCTTACATAATGGACATACTTAATAATTCAAAAGAGAACTACAATGATTCATATGCAACAAAAGAATGACAAATACAAAGCCTTGTATTAACTTGGATGTTGTCACACATCTCCAAACATCTATTACAATCATGCCAATAACTATGGCAAGGGAAAACATACAACTGCGATTATATACTTACCAAAATCACTACAAACTCCCATGGATACATACTATTACATTCAAATCTACATTACACAACCTTCCTACACTAACAAACTAGACAGAACATGTTTTGATGCCATAGAATACACCTTAGGAGCTCCTAGACCAGACAATTAGCTCAACGAAGAACCCTGAAAACATCTAAAAATCATGTATAGCATTACAATTCAAACTCATTGCACCAATTCCTAACACTATACTTAGTCAATGAGTACATAGCATGTTGTATTAAATTTAGACCTAGATATTCATCAGAGAAAATGCACATTGGAAGCCTACCTATACCCTGTCAATATTGAAAATATCAGAAGAAGGATGCTTGCACTCTTTGTGTACCCAGAGCAATAAAGATTGAAGGTTCTAAACAATTACAATATTTGATTTGTCCTTGAAATGTACCTGTGCATTGAAGAATTTTACTATTTGAACAACCTACACAGCTTTGGCCTACAACTCATTAACATTGGTACAAATATGCACTTATATTATATTTTATGAAACACTTTGAATTTCTTTTGTTTTTCTACTCCTGATCTCTATTTTTCTCTTTTAGTTAGCAAATTTTTATTTTGAAAAACCTCTCTTCCTTCTTCATTTTCCTTTCTTTATCTTTCTTTGTCATTCTTTGCACTATTTTTCCTTATCAACAAACTTACCTTCTTCATGAACCAAGCCTTGATTTCTCTTTTGTCAATAAAATTATCCTTTTTTGAACCATTGCTTTGGCATCCTTTATCTACCTTGTTGGCAAATATCCATTTTTGCTAACTAGCCACTTTTCATGCTTTGTTGGCAATTTTATCCTTTGTTGAACTTATTCTTCCTTTCTTTCTATCATTTTACCTTAGTCCCTCTTTGCTTTTCTGTCTATTTGCGTTATCAAAAAATACAACTTTTCATGAACTTGGTACTTCCTTTTCCTTTTCACTATTCACCTTATCAGTGAATCTCACTTCTCACAAACCACTCTTCTTGATGCCACTTTATCTTCTCTATCAACCCCTTAGTCGATAAATCTTTAATTCGCTGAACTAATCAACTTATCCATTATTTCCCTATTATTGGTGATTTTAGCTTTTGCCAAACCATGGAGGAAGCTCACCATCGTTTCTTTGTGGGCCATTCGCCTTATCAGTGAACTTTGAAAAACTTGAACTATGGAAAGTTCACATTTCCGTCAATTCACCGACAAAGCCTTTTCTTTCATCGCATTAGGCATTTTTCATCTCTTCTATTTGCCTTATTAGAAAATATTGAAAAAATCAAACTTCCCCCCTTTTCACTATTTTTTGCCTTTGTCAGTGAATTCACATTTTACCGAACTAGCCAACACATTCTCCTTTCTTTTGCTTTATCAGAAAAAATGTCGTTTGCCAAACCAAACCCTTTGTCTTCTATTGGAAATTTTCCTTTTATTGAACTCCTTAGTTGTTGAATCCATGGGTTTTCAATCCTTGACCTTCGCCAGTAAGACTTGGTAGCTTTTGTCTTATTTTTACCATGGATTTGTTCATTTGTTGCTTGTAGTCAGCGAATCTTGCCATCGGCAAACTCTCGAGTTCGCGAACTCATGAAATCACTGACAAAGGCATCAAGCATAGTTCCTTTGCTACATTAAACATAATTTTTCCCACCCAGTCATCGTATCATTGAGTCAGAAAAAAGGATAACTTCTAAACTAGTTTAGAAGTCTGGAAAATCACCAATTCATCAATAAAGGGCAGAAAAGGCCAAATTTTTTGAAGGGAAAGAACCACAAGGAAACATAAGGAAAAAGGGGATTTTGTATAGAAATTTTTTTAGAAGGGAACCCATGTGAGATATCTCAGATTGGGTATAATTGATGGGTTTTGACTGATTTTGGGGTTTTTTGGGGCAGAATTAGACATTTTTCAAACTGGTAATTTTAGGTCCCAACACTGGCTCTGGTTGGGGATGTGTGAAAAACTTTTGCACAACGAGAACCTCAGAAAATCCCCAAGTAGACCCAAAAAAAATTAAATAGGGGAAACAATAGAAACATATTTACAAAATTTATAGATATGAAAACACAATCATCAGCATGAAGGCACAAAAGGAAAGTTGACTATGATCAAAATTGTGGGACACTACAAGCCAACCCTATAGAACGCTACCGCAATCACTTACCTCTATCAAAGACAAGTTGAATGAAGGAGTTGATCTTCCTCAAATGAGATTTGCAATTTTAAACCATCTGCAACAACTTAAAACTAGCCCCAGCATGTGCCAATATGGAACATATGCTTGTGGAGCCAAGGTTAGCTTATATAATGAAATCATTACCACATGGCAACCATAAAAGATAGGTAATTGACCTATTCACATCCATATCATGCTTGTTCCCAATAGCAAGGGGTGAGAAACTAAATTTTAGGTTAGCAACAAAAGAAATAAATGAAGACAAATCTCCATTATCATGTTCCATGCTATCACACCTATTGATCTCTTCATGCAAATTGAGGGAAAAAAAACACCTCCAATTCACATGGCAAAGCAAATTGTGCCTAAATGCACTGTTGATCCACAAGAGAATGCACTTCATCTTGTAGAACAAACTAGAAAGATTTTAGCTCAGTCATATCTTCAAGTTGGGCTGCAACATGTTGAAACTCATAAACATGCCTTGCTGCTCATTCACATCAATGTCCCATACAAAGGAATCAATATCTACTATAGAACCAATACATTAAAGATCTAACAAGTTTTCCACATCAAAGTGGAAGCATTCATATTCACTAGTAACTCCATCAAACTCTTGAACAAAATTTTCATGTGCTGCTACAAATTTTATCCTCCAAATCATAAGCATGACTCAGGCTACAATTCAAAACATCATCACATAAATTAATATCATGAGACACCTCAAATGAAGAACCATGTTCTTCCAATTGTCTTTGTATTTTACTTTCACTTGGGCAAATTGTTGTGTCATATTCACTACTGCAAACAGACTGATAACACACTTCTTCTTCCACATTCATTCTTATTTTATTTCCTTGTGGTTGAGATGAAGCACACTCTGCATGAGGAAGACAACATACCTTGCACCAAAGAAACAAGTTCCCATATGCATCCACATGATCACCATCTTCAAAATCTATGGCAAGCTCTTCACTCTGAAACTACATAACTGCACTAATAACTGTCTTTGATCAGTTACCATCATGTGCAACCACCTCTACATGATCCTTGTGCAAACAACCATCAACTCCTTCATTATAGATATAAACAAAGGAGGGGAATACAAACAAGTTCCTTGATCACCGTTGATTTCATTTACTTGTGCACAATCTTCATAATCAACTTTACAAGTTGATTCAACATGCTGCTCACTTATGCACATAGCATCCTCATTGTTCACTGGGCCACATATGTCAACATTAAGCTAGAAGTTACCATTTTTTTCATCATGTTATCTTTCACTTGATGAACTATCCAACCAAAGGTAGGTTCATCTACTACTTTCATCTCCCGCATCACTATCATATGGTGCACCATCTTCCACTTCTACCCTCCTATACACACAATCATCACTTGATATTGTGTCTAGATCACACGAAGCATCCACATCTCTGTTGTCTACAACAACCTATTCATTACCAACCATCTTTGCATCTGAGGATAGAGATTTTACAATCATATCCCTCTTAACTTTGTCAACATAATCAATGAATAGGTATGTCTGTTGCATAGCCACTAGATTGAATTCCACCTATATAGAAACTAGGCTTAAGGTACCATTATAAGCACTCAAATACATGTCAATACAAAAAGGAAGATTAGGTCTAAAATTATTTGGCATGTGAGATAGGGCAACCACAAATTTTTGGTTGAGCACCATGCTAGACTCTTCTTCCTTCTAATATCTTCTAGTTCTTAGACAAGGAACACATGGTCTAGACTATTCACAATATCATTAAATGCAACCACCAACTCATCCCAGGAAGCAAAATGCTAGTCAAGAAAACTAACCAACGACTTCAGTGTTACTCCACATAGACATCTGACAAAAAATAGCATCCACATATCTGCATCTTCAAATTGGAACTTGTCCATGAAATCTAAAAATGCCTTAATGTGTGCCTTCCCATCAAAAACCTCACACCCATCAAATAATGTCATTTGATAGTAAATCTTCTTAGGAATGGATTGTTACTCATAACTGACCCATGAGAGGTCTAGCTGTCTATATGTATTTCATTTGGAATAGCAGAAGGCTAAGGAAAAGAGCAACTAGGAAAAATAGGAGGGTGGTTGGACTACATCCTAAACTCTAGTAGCATAATCTAATTTTTTGTTTCTTCTTCTTGCTACAATCATGATTCTAACAATTGTTTGGTCTTTTTAATTTCATACTGTTGAACTACTCAGTCACTATGATCTTGCATGGGTGCATATAGGTTTTGGTTTGTATAACATGCAGAGCCATGACTGGAGTATGTATTTCTAGGATGGTCATGGTAATCCACTTCAATATAATTTTTAGGGTTTGATATATATGAAGACTCAGATGATAGATCATCCATAGGGTATCTAGGCTCATACAAATTGGCCACGACTAAAACATCCTATAATGCATAGAAAAATACTGAGGTATAGAAATTTGTTCCTTTGACATTACAAGAACAACAAACTTTAAAGGTTAGGAAGAAAACCATGTACCTTTACTTTAACCAACTACTGTGTTGGAGACACTACTGGTATGATGAAGTTTGGTTGAGCATGATGTTTGATAGTGTTTTCATTGATGGAAAAAAGAAAAGGAACAAAGATTTAACAAGGTTGGAACATAGATTTTCGTCTGGCAAAGTAGACTTAAGCATTTTGGCTAAGTGTTGGTAGAATACAGAGATAGCGACAGAGAGATGGTATTTTGATCAGCGTTGGTCTATAGTTAAAGATATGGTCTTGCAATTGTGGTAAGATGTCTATAGTCCTTAGATGATATTAAATCCAATGTTTTAGTTTTTGATCATCTTCAGAAGTGTACCTTCAAGTAGCCTAAGTCTAGCATGATAGAGTACAGTACTAAATAGAGTAGAACACCTAGCTATTTTGATCCGCATTCCTCTTGTGTTGAATATTTTGTTATACAGTTTTAAGATGTTGTAACCACATAAATGAAGTCTCTAAATCCAAAGTTGTAGAGCTTGAAGTCCACTAAAAAGATAGTTATGAGCATCTAAGTATCGCTACAAGGCTTGACAGTGTTTGACTGTAAAAAGGCATGTGTTCTAATGGTCTACATTTACCCACATGTTGATATTATGTTTTATGGTTTTGGAGTTATGTTCTGAGATGTCTAAAATTTGTAATCTAACAGATGGACTGAACTAGTGATAAATAGAGTTTAAGGCCGACCTGATACTTTGATCAGTGTGAAGTAAGATCTAGTGATTGGAACTTTTTTATAAGTGGTTCTATAATTGAAGCTGACATATGAGATTGTGTTACAAGTGTTAATTAGGTCCGCAAAGTATTTTGATAAAAGGATTAGGCCAACAAGCTACACAAGGCATAACTACACGCTTCATCTATGTATGCTGTCCTAATTTGAAGATTGTAAATGTTGCAGATATATATATATATATATATATATGAGATCCATTTTGATATTTGGTAAGTGTGTAGTGTGAATATGAAGATGTGAGGGTCCAACATGCAAAGTTCTATGTTTTGTAAGGGCTACAAGTGCAGAAGAAGAGAGATCTAATTTTATGCAGGAGCAGAGCAGTATGATAGAGTAGACCAAGATGAAGAGTTTTGAATCAATTTTTTGAGCTTCATTGGAACTATATCCATGTATTTGCAGATGCAATTATAGTAGTTCATTTTGGTAGTGAGCCATCCTTCTTTTTCTTTCCTTATGGCAGTGAGCCTGTATACAGTGAACATCTTTCTTTGGACAGTGAGTCCTCAAGGGCAGTGAGCCCTAAGGCAGTGAGCCTCTTGTAATTTGGTATTGTTACTACATAATATATTGTGAGCTAACACTCACCATGGTTTTTTCCATTTTGGGTTTTCCACGTAAAAGTCCTGGTGTCTATGTGTTATGTTTTATGATTGATCATTCTATGTTTAAGTTGCTTTAATGCTATTGAATGGAAAAATAGATTAATGGTTTAATTAGTGAATGGTTTAAGAGAATACTGATTCACCCCCCCTCCCTGTTAGTATTCTAGGTGTTCAATAATTAGTATCAGAAACTGGGTCCTTGGAAGAAGACTAATAGCTTGAGGAAGATCTTGGAGATTGAACACATGGTATGTAAAAGGTATCCTACTGAAACTACAAAAGAAGAATGCATGTTTCTTAGTGAAGAAGAACTCAAAGTTGCTCTTGAAGATCTTGAAAGGACTAAAGAAGAAAATAGGGATCTTAAAGAAAATGTCAAGGAAGCAAATGAGTGCATCAAAAAATTGAGGGGACAAGTCAAGAAGTTCAAACAAAGACATAAGGAGGTTAGTGAACAATTAAAATCAGCAAATGAAATTTTGGATGATCTGAGAGTACAAATTGAAGATAAAGAAAAAGTAGAAGAAGACATAAATCAACTGGTGAAAAGGAAATCAGAAGAATGTGTAAATCTTGAAAAGGAAGTTGGGAACCTAAAGTCAGATTTGGAGAAAGCAAAGGATTATGAAGAAAAGTTCAAGATAAGTTTTGCAAAACTTTATGAGATGCTTGCTAGCTACAATAACTCTGATGACAAAGAACCCTTTAGATTTGAGAAAGGTGAAAGTTCTAAAACTAGTCAAGAAATGAATGTTGAGAATAAGAAGGACAAAGCCAAGCATATCTGGAATCAAAGGAATAGACCTAGAAACCACTGGTTAGGCAATCAAATACACAAAGGTAGCCATATTTCTATGGTTATTGTAATTCATACAATAAGTTTGGTCATAAGGCTACTCAATGTAGAAGCAGAATGAATCAAAATGTTCCATCATTTTCTAGTCGGTGCTTTACTTGCAATAAAGTAGGTCATAAAGCTAATGAAAGTAGAAGTCAGATAAGGAATGGTTATAACAATGGAAGGAATGTTCAATCTTTGAGAGGTAACTGCTCTTCATACAAGAGATTTGGCCATAGAGCTAGTGAATGTAGAAGCCAGATTAGGAATGGCTATAACAATGGAAGAAATGCCTAATCTTTCAATGGTAACTACTTTACATGCAATAAATTTGGACATAAGGCTAACCAAAGCATATTAAGGATAAACAAAAGGAATAATGGTCAGAGAAATGTTGTATGCTTCAATTGCAATAGGCCTGGACATATTACAAGATTCTGTAGAAGCAAGAATATGAAGAAGGATAATCAGATAGAGATGAAGAAATTGGTATAAAAGATGGATACAACAAAAATCAAGAAGGAGATGAACAAGGTTTTGGTTAAGAAGGAAGTTATTGAAGCCAAGAATGAGTTTGTGCCAGACTCTAGTGTAGACACTTTCTCTGGGAAGTGAATTGGGAGCTTTGGCTCAAGGGGAGCTTTAATGAAATATCTTGTTCCCCTAGCCATAAAAGTGGTGCTGACATCTAGCATCAAGATATGAGTTGCAAGATAGTATAACAAATCCACTGAAGAAAATTCCAACAAAAAAGGATCTAACATGGAAGATTACGGAGAAATTTATATCAACTGTGACTAATAGAGAAAGTGTTTAGCAACTTTTTGAAAACAAGCATTTATGGCTACTAGGTTTTGATGAAAAGGGTTTATAAGAAATATTATTCAAAGGAAATTCACTTTGCATTCTAGTTTTTAGGTGACCAAGGAGATCTGAGCAACAAATTAAAGGTGACCTCAAAGCACTCGATGTGATCAAACCCTAACTGAAAACAAAGAATGAGGTATTAACAATCACTAGTCTTGAAATGTTTTTGTTGAGCTATAAAGATGTCTACACCACAAGTTGTTGAGATAACTGATAGGCCCTAACCTAAGTTCAAGAACCATCCATTTAGATCCCTAGAAATAGACCCTGATGGTGCGTTCTTGGAAGCTCCCCATGGCGTAATACAAAATGAAGATATTAGGGTTTATATCCATGCTAATTTGGAAGAGTATGGTCATTTAAAATTAGGGCAAGTTTAATTGAATGATTCGACTAAAGATGAATTTGAATTGAAGGAATAATTTAATGCTAAGCATGAGAAGAAATTGGACACATGGATAGATTTTCCCATTTTCACTGAAGATGCTTCGATTAGGTATGCCCTAAGCAAAGTTCATGATGAAATCTTTTGGCTAAACATGCCTCATATGATAACTAAGGATGCCATTGTGGGCGTTGCAGGTATGTGTTCCTCTAGAACAATTTTGATGCCTAAATTTGTGAAGAATGACATAGTGATGAAGCTAACTGGTGCCAAATTTGATAAAAGAGCACTAACTGTCAATGACAATGAAGATTTGACAGTGAGATTTGGTTCAATGGTGATTGGATACAAGGTCTACTTCTCCAATAGGGAGAACTTTGTTTCTGTAATGGCCATCTACAGTACTTATGAGATGGTGAAGAAGAATATTGATTAGGACCTGTGTGAGTTGCTCTGGCAACAATTGATGGAGAATCTGAAGAGGACAAAAGATACAAAGTACCCATTCAAATATGGTACTCTTATCATGTGCCTACTGTTCTACTTTCTAAAGGAATTACCAGGTATGAGTAATATTATTTGGTTAAATCACTCTCCTATAGCAGTACAAATTAGAAATCATCTGTCAATTTTAGGAGATATTGATGCACAAAATGCTGCTCTATGGGGATACTTTAAGAATTTCTAGAAGAAAATGTAGGATATGGTTAGAATCCCTAGAAAGGTGGTTGAGAAGTATAAAGATGATATTGTTTTTATGGTGACCAAAGATCAATGTCTCATGGAGGTAGTGGAACTAAGAATAGTGTGGATCCTAGCAATGGGATATGAGGTTGCAAAAGACATCGTGACTAGCTTGGTAAATTTAATGTTGAGCAAACCAAAGGATCTTAAAGAAGAACTATTAGGGACTTTTAAAGAAAAATCTCTCAAAATGCATCTGGAACAAACTCAATCAAAATCACAGAGAAAAGCAAGAAATATGGTAGAAGATTATGCCATGAGCAAGGGATTCACAAAGGAGAAAATAGACCAAGTTAGAGCCAAGGCTCAAGCAGCAAAGGCTACAGAAGAGAAAACTACACAAGAAAATGCTTCGGTAAGAATTGAAGTGAAGTCTGAGAAAGGAAAACTTGTTTCTAGCACAAGAATAAGAACAAGAATCTCCTCTTCTACCTTCCCACAACTAATATTAAGAAAGAATTGCCTGAAAAGAAGCCTGCTTAGAAGAAGCATAAAAGAAAGAAAACAAAGGCCACCAATAAAGTATATGTGAGCCTTGGTGGTAATGAAGAAGAAGAAGAAGAAGAAACAAAATCTGATGCAGAGATAAAGGCAAAGAGGGAAAAATTTGATGAAGCCACTGCAAACAAAGAAGTGAAGCCCTCCGGAGAAGGAAAAGAGAAGAAGAAGAAAAAGGAAAAGAAAACTAAGATCAAGGAAGGTGAGGCTACAATGACTCTAGAGGCCATAATTAATGCAATGGTTGAGCATGGGAACTTGAATCCAATTGCTAATACATATGATGAATGCTTAGATGCTGACAAGGGAACAATTGAAGTAGCTACATGGTAAGATTCTTAGACATGTTCAATAAATCATTAATTAAAGTTGTAGATGATTTACTGGATAGTCTAGCTAGCATATTAACTGTAAGAAAATAAGGGGCTATGGCTAAAGATGTTGCGTTAAAGGAATCTACTTTGATGAAACTCTGTCCAAGTCTCACTAGTGAAAATAAAGTCAAAGTCACTCAGAGGATTAATGAAGAATTCAAAACCAAAAGAAGAGTTAACATTTGGATAGCTAGAAATAAAAGCGGGATCAAAAAATTGGAAAAGGAAACTGAAGAGAAAATTTTGATGGTGCTTAATGAACTTCAAATTCCAACTATGATGGATGTAGGTGAAGATGAACAGAACCTTGATAACTCAAATGTAGTTCCAGAAGTAAATGTTGAATAGAGTGGGGATCAAAGTGCAATAACTCCTCAGGTGAACTCTGGGAAAGATGAAGAATTAAAAGAATCTAGAGTGGAAAAGAACTCTAAGGAGACAAGAGTAACATATAAGGATAGAGTCTCTGAAGGAGAAGATGATAGAAGGAATGAGGTAAATGAACAAATGGTTGATAACTTAGCTTCAAAATTAGAGGATAATGAACAAGAACCCACTCAAGAAAATCCTCTGGAGAAACATGGTACTATAGTATCTCATGATGAAGGCAAAAGAGACACTGCTGGAAAGGATTTAATTCACTCTTTAAGAGAGTTTTTGGAGAAACAAAAGGAGACTCAAATTTTGTCTGCACCTGAGCTATTACAAGGACCAAACAACCTAGCCACAATGTCTCCCTTGCAGAAATTAAAGCTTGGGTCAATTTTTCAAGCAATAGCCCACAAAGAAATATTGAAGTCTCACATGGAGGACAATGAGTTAATTAGAGATGCAACAACAAATTTTGAAAAGATTATGCCTGGAATAAAGAAATATACATCCTTGGCTCCTACTACATAGTTGAAGAAGCTTATGGAGTTAGTCAATTCTCATTTTGAGTCCCTTGAACAAGTTACAAAAAAGAAGGTAAGGGTAGAGATTGACAGCAAGAGATTAGTTGAGCTTAATGAAAAATATTCTCAAGACAAAGCTTTGTTAGATAAGAGTATAGAATATGCATAGATGGCCATCAAAGAAGCCAGTGAAATATATCAATTTTTTCTAACCTGGCCTGAGAAAACAAAGGACCTAAAAGATAAAATAGATGGTTGGGAAGCTCAGATTACCAAAATATCCAGGACCTATGATCCAACAAAAGATACCATAGGAAATAAAAGGGAAGAAGTTGAGACCATTCATTTGGTGATAAATAAGTTTTAGACCTAGAAGGAGGTCATCAAACATAGAATGAGCCAGCTTTGGGAGATAGTGAGCTTCAAAATTGCATCCATGACTAGGCTAGTAGCAGTAGCAGATCAGGCAAGACAAATCACTGAGGCCCTAACTACTGTGAAAAAGGAAGAAGAATTAGTATTCCAAAGCAATGGGCATATACTAGTTTTGATTGATGCTAAGGTCATATGGGATGAAGATGTGGTGCAATTGAAGAAGATCTACAAAGATATTCTCCCTGAAAACTAGTAAGATATTTGATTTCACTTGTATATATTTGAATGGTGCAAACAGTTTTGAGTTTTGGTCACTTGTACATATTTCTATATCATACACCTTTTCCATTGATGTCAAAGGGGGAGAATGAAGCATGTGAAAAACATAGACAAGTGAAAAATAAAGGAGAAAAACATGGAATAAGGGGATCTATATGATGGCTTTTCACATCATGTGCTACCATCAATGCCAAAGGGGGAGATTATTGGAGACACTGCTGGTATGATGAAGTTCGATTGAGCATGATGTTTGATAGTGTTATCATTGATGGAAACAAGAAGAGGAACAAAGATTCAACAAGTTTGAAATAGAGATTTTGGTCTGGCAAAGCAGAATTAACTATTTTGGCTAAGTGTTGGCAGAGTACAGAGATAGCGACAAAGAGAGTATTTTGATCAGTGTCAATCCGTAGTTGAATATCTACTCTTGAGATTCTAGTAGGATGTCTATAGTCCCTTTATTATCTTAAATACAAGGTTTCATCTTTTTATCATCTCTGAAAGTGTACCTTCAAGTAGCCTAAGTCTGGCATGACAGAGTATAGTACTAAATAGATCAAAACACCTAATTGTTTTGATCCACATTCCTCTTGTGTTGAATATTTTGTTATACAGTTTTGAGGTGTTGTAAACGCATATATGAAATCTCTAAATCCAAATTTGTAGACCTTGAAGTCCAACGGAAAGATAGTTATGAGAATCTAAGTATCGCTACAAGGCTTGACAATGTTTGACTATGATAGGACATGTGTTCTAATGGTCCGCATTTGGTCACAAGTTGATATTATATTCTATGGTTATGGAGTTATGTTTTGAGATGTCTTAAGAGTCTTGGATATGAATTTGAGCAAGTCTTGTGATCCACATTGAAATTTGTAATCTGACAGATGGACTGAACCAGTGATAAACAGAGTTTAAGGCCAACTTGATACTTTGATCAGTGTGTGGTAAGATCTAGTAATTGGAACTTTATTCTAATTGGTTCTATAATTGAAGCTGACATATGAGATTGTGTTGCAAGTGTTAATTGGGTCCACAAAGTATTTTGATGAAAAGGATTAGGCCGACAAGATACACAAGGCATAACTACACGCTTCATCTCTGTATGCTGACCTAATTTGAAGATTGTAAATGTTGTGGATATATATATGAGATCCATTTCAATGTTTGGTAAGTGTGTAGTGTGAATATAAAGATGTGAGGGTGTGACATGCAAATTTCTATGTTTTGTAAGCACTACAAGTGTACAAGAAGAGAGATCTAATTTTATGTAAGAGCAGAGCAATGTGATAGAGTAGAGCAGGATGAAGAGTTTTGAATCAGTTTTCTGAGCTTCATTGGAACTATGTCCATGCATTTGCAGATGCAATTATAGCAATTCATTTTGGCAATGAGTCATCCTTCTTTTTCTTTCCTTATGGAAGTGAACCTGTATGCAGTGAGCCATCCTTCTTTTTCTTTTTCTTTGGACAGTGAGTCCTTAAGGGTGACGAGTCCAAAGGAAGTGAGCCTCTTGTAATTTGGTATTGTTACTACATAATATATTGTGAGCTAACACTCACAATAGCTTTTCCCATTTTAGGTTTTCCATGTAAAAATATTGGTGTCTATGTGTTATGTTTTGTGATTCATCATTCTATGTTTAAGTTGCTTTAATGTTGTTGAATGGGCAAATGGATTAATGGTTTAATTAGTGAATAGTTTAAGAGAATATTGATTCACCCCCCTCTTAGTATTCTAGGTGTTCAACATGTTGCATATAGACTTGGGGCATATGAATCACCAACAACACAACTAAAACAATAGCAAAAAAAACTTTAGTTCTTTGACAGCAGAGACACCACCTCTTCAAAAGAGGAATTACTCGAAGTGTGACAGATCTTCGAGGCTATGAATTGATTATGGGTTCATCTCACCAGCAGAGTCTTCAAATGATTCTAACCCAGTAGTACGTCCCTGGAAACGGTGTCAATCTATTAGTATAAGTTGATGGGTTACCAAACATACACACAATAATAGACTGCACCTGACACCGACTATTATAGGGGCCTTCAAATTCTTTATCCTTTCAAATCCTCCCTTGCAATGGTGCCAATCTATTGGAATAACTTGACAGGCCACCAAACTTACACACATAAAAAACTCTACCACTACAAACTTGATTATTATAGGGGTGTGAAAAATGTTCAAGCTGCCTAAAACATGGCAATGACTAAAGTAACTTTATCCCTGGCAATGAAACCAAAATGTTGGCATAAGTTGACGAGCTACCAAATTAACCAAACACACTGAAAAGCAAGAAAACTTACTATTGAAGGGGGCTTCAAACTAATCAACCTTCTTTTTCATTCCCCAGCAATGATGCCAATCTGTTGGGACCCAAAATAATAGTAACACAAAACTCTAAAACATTTATAAATCACCTAGCCCAAGGACTATTGTCAAGGTGATAGGAGGAGGTTTATCAACAAGTTTTGGGTGATCTTGTCCAACAAATAGGAGTGGGTAGACTTCTTTGCTCTTTGAGCTAAGCTTAAACTATGGAGGGATATTCCAAGGGGTATACCTAAGTAGGTAATAAGTTCAAACCAGATGAACAACTAATAATAAATAAACAGCCAAACCTAACTCATCATCTTGACTCCAGAAGTTGTAACTAAGTCAAGAATGACTGGCTGTCACAAAACCCCTATAGAGATAATTCAATTATGCAAATGCACTTGCATATGAAAGATGGTTTTTTCCCCTAAACCATAGGTGAATGATTTGTTTCTTTTAAAGAGTGATTGATCCCTCTCCAATATGGACCAGTGCCTACTCCATTGGGCAACAAAGTCACAGAATGCAAGGAGGAAAAAAAATACACAGCATAGGATCAATAGAACCAGACATATATTTTTTTAGCACAAGACAACTAAGTTGGGGGTGAATCAGTTGTCTCTTAAACTTTAACCACTTATGAACATCAACACATTAAATAATATTGTTAAGATTTAACCATGAAAACATGAAACTAGAAGCTTAACATAATAACACATGAGACACATGAGACACCAAATTTTTACATGGAAAACCCTATAAGGAAAAAACCATGGTGGGTGTTAGCCCACAAAAATAAATATGTTATAGCAATACTAAAAAATAGAGGCTCACTTCCTTATGGGTCACTGCCCAAAATGCTCACTGCCAAGATTGGCTCACTGCCAAGGGTGGCTCACTATCATGGGTTGGTGAATTGATTTGATAGCATCTACTTCATGCCTAGGTTTAGTTCCATTAAAGCACAATATAACTCCTCTGCTCTGCTCTTCTTACACCTTCACACTTATCTTTGTATTTTTGCACAAGGATATCTTTTTCGTAACTTCATTACATGTTTTTATACACTTCATCAACCTTGGAATGTACATCAAGGTCGGCATTACATTCATCAACCATTGGAACAATCTCCAAGGGCAGCATTACAAACATACATAGAAATAGGTCTAGACCTAAACAAAATTAGCTAAGGGAAAGATGTATGTAGATCATGTTATTCCTTAGCTAGAACTCAAATGCAATCTTCCATGCCATGACACACTTCCACAATCTTTGATGTGTCTCTTGAAGTAATGAAAACAACCAAGTCAACTAAGACTAGTGTTAACATTAAGTTTTCAAAGAATAGTCTTCATCCATGATCCAAGTTTCTCTTTGTGGACCAATCCAAATGTAGGAACATGATTAGGAGACATCCACAAGCACATTGTAATCACCAGGAATCACCACACAATCTCTAACCACTCTGTCAAGAAGATTCTTCAAACTGGAGCACATAAACAACACTGTTAGCTACTATCATAAGGAAAAGATCGCTTGCAGACCACCAAATCATGAACCAGTCTAGTTGAAGGCACTTATCATCTTTACAAACTTGATTCCAGAACTACAGATTGAAATTCTTAAATGCGGAGGAGTGCGGAGCATAATACATTCTTCCTATCATCACCAAATATACAAAAAAAATAGTTTTCGCTCTGGTGAACAAACCTCACTCAAATCTTCATACCAGAGGCTCAAACTTGGAATATAGCATCTCCAAACATGTATCTAAATAACTTCCAATCCACAGACAAAGATATTCATTCTTTAAGAAATTTGGAGCAATCTACTGGACTGTTCTGCTGTATTAGGAATACTTATTATCTTCAATACTTAACTCATTACAAGAAAGCATCAAAACAAGAGCACAGTTGACACCAATGACAACACATATATGTTGACATCAATGATAACACCAGTTATGCACATACTTGCAATAATCTCCCCCTTTGTCATTGATGGCTACATATGATGTGAAAAACTATAAAATACCATCAAGACAAGATACTCCCCCTTCTTTTTATACATCTGCACTCTTTCTCCCCCTGAGTTTTCACATGATTTCTCTCCCCTTTTGACATCAATGGCAAAGGGCACATGCTTGCATTCTACTACTCTGATCAAACTGAAACTTCTATGTTCTCAATACTTATTTTTTATTATCAAGAACTTATGTTAGTAACATTTAGCTACTCCCTCTAAGAGGTAGGTCTCAAAACATCAATCCAGATCAATGAATGAGGCTCTAGGCTCTACTAGATTGATGCATTCCTATGCATCTTAGTTCAAAGAAGGAGGGGTAATAACCCCTAACTTTTCTTTGAGATACTCAAAAGTATCCTTAGGCAGAGGCTTAGTGAAAATATCTTCAATCTAACCCTTTATGGACACATATTCCATCTTTACTACATTTTCTGTCACATTTTCTCTCAAAAAGTTATATCTTATTGATATATGCTTTGTTCTTGAGTGCATCACTAGATTCTTTGAAATGTTTATAGCACTTGTATTGCCACAAAAAGATTGCAATTGGATCTTCATACACAACTCTTATGTCCTTCAAAGTATGCTTCATCCATAACACTTGAGTGCAACAACAAGCTGTTATAATATACTCTACTTCTGTAGTAGACAAGGAGATTGAATCTTGATTTTTGCTTAGCCATGAAACCAATTTTTGACCCAAGAAGAAAGTACCTCTACTTGTACTTTTCTTGTCATCAACATCTCCAACCCAATCTGCATATGTATAAGCATTGAGAGTGAAATCATTAACTTTTGGATACCATAAGCCATGATCTGATGTGCCTTTCAAGTACCTTAGGATTCTCTTGACTGCCATCACATGTGATTCTCTTGGATCTTCCTCAAATATTGCCACAAGACATACTGTATGCATTATATCAGTTTTGGTTTGAGTTAGATTAAGTAATCCTCCCATCATGGATCTGTACCTTTTCTGATCAATCTTGGGTGATTCATCAGTTTTCTCAACTTGCAATTGGTCACCATGGGAGTACATACTAGTTTAGAGTCCTCCATCCCAAATTTCTTCAACAACTCTTTCAAACACTTAGACTAAGATATGAAGATTCCTTTACCTGATTGATTAATTTGTAGAACTAAAAAGAAATTCATTTCACCAAACATAGACATCTAAAACTCATTTTGCATTTCCCCTGCAAATTTCATGCACATACCTTCATTGCCTCCAAAGATAATGTCATCAACAAAGACTACAACAATCTAAATCTAATTATTATTGATTTTGAAATAGAGATTGCTATCTGCAGTGCCTTTACTAAACCCTAATTGCAACAAATACTTATCTAATCCTACATACTAGGCTCTGGCGGCTTGCTTCAGTACATACAAGGCCTTCTTCAATCTGCACACCATGCCATCTTGGTCTGATAATTTGAATCCTTCTAGTTGTTCAATGTAGAGTTCTTCCTCCAACTCACCATTTAAGAATGTAGACTTAACATCCATCTGATACACTTTGGAATCTTTAAATGCTGCAAATGCCAAAAACATTATGATAGCATCAATTCTTGCCATAGGAGCATAGGTTTCCTCAAACTCTATCCCTTCAACCTGAGAATATCCTTTGCATACTAGCCTTGCTTTGTTTCTAACTACTTCTCCATTCTCATTCAGCTTATTTCTAAAAACCCATTTAGTTCCAATCACATTTTTATCAGTTGGTCTAGGGACAAATTCCCAAGTTTGATTCTTTTATATTTACATCAGTTCTTCTTCCATAACTTTTACCCAATTTTCATTATTGAAAGCTTCATTCATAGTTTAAGGTTCAACTTTAGAAAGAAAACAATAGTTTACTTGTTCTTTAGCAACTCTTTATCTTGTCAGTACCCCTTTGTTCTTATCACCTATAATCTGATATTTAGAATGATTAATCCTTATATACTTGGGTGTCTTAACAACACTTGCCGGAGCCTCTTCTTCATCTTGATTGTCTTCTTGTTCAATTTTTTCTTCATTCACTATAGTCATAGGTTCATCTGATTCATAGCTAGTTAGATCTGATATTATTTCCTTGTCTTCATCCACCCTTACATTAGCACTTTCAATGATCTTTTTCAATCTCTTGTTGTAGCACTTGTAGGCCTTTCTCTTGGTAGAGTAACCAAGAAAAATTCCTTCATCACATCTAGCATCAAACTTGCCTAGATCTTCTTCTCTTCTGATATAGCATTTCCTTCCAAAAACCTTGAAATACTTTACTGTAGGGACTTTTCCATACCATAGCTCATAAAGAGTTTTAGAGTTGTTACCTTTGACTTGAACTCTATTTAAGATGTATACAACTGTATGTATGGCTTCTCTCCAATATACTTCCGGTAGGTCAGCTTCCTTTAACATAGTTCTAGCAGCCTCTTGAACTATCCTGTTCTTTCTTTCAACAACTCCATTCTACTGAGGAGTCCTAGGTGCAGACAACTATCCCTTTATTCCTTGTTCTTGACAAAAAATATTGAATTCATTTGATGTGAACTCACCTCCTTTATTAGACCTTAGGCATTTGATCCTCAACTCTAATTCATTTTCAACCATTGCCTTGAAAGCTTTGAACTTGTCTAGGGCTTTAGATTCTTCTTTTAAAAAAGTGACCCAAGTCATTCTATAATAGTCATCAATAAGCAACATAAAATACCTATCACCTTGCAGACTTCTTGTTCTTGTGGGACCACACAAATCTGTATGTACAAGCTCCAACAAACCAATAGAAAATTACTCTTTGCTCTTGAAACTTGTTCTTGTCTGCTTCCCCAATAGGCATTCCTTACAAATGATATTGGTAGGTTTCACAAGCTTGGTAAATCTCTCACAGCCTGTCCTCAACTTATCTTCATCAAATTATCAAAGTTGATATGACATATCCTTCTATGACACAAGCAACTTTCATCTATCTGAGCTACTAAACAATAATCATTAGTTCCTCTTAGTTGGTAAATTTTACCTTTGGTCTTCTTACCAGTAGCAATCACTATTCTAAAGCTTTCCATGATCTTGCACTCATTGTCTTTGAATCTTAGATCATAACCTTTGTCACACATCTAACCAACACTCAAAAGATTATGCTTTAAACCCTTCACATATAGGACATTATCAGTGTTGTGTTTTCCATCAAAAGAAATAGATCCTTTTCCATAGATCTTACCAGCTATATTATCTACAAACCTAACCAGTCCACCATCATACTTTTCCAAACTTACAAACTTACTTTTGTCACTAGTCATGTGATGTGAGCATCCACTGTCAATAATCCATTCATCCTTATCTTTCTCAACCTAAATAGCCAAAGCACTTTCTTCCATTGGTTTTGTTCCTTCAAACAACTAGCAAGATTAGTAGACACGTGTTCTTCTTGAATTGCAATAAACAAGCATTCATTTGCACTAGTACTAGCATCATTAGATTCATCATCTGTCACACCTTCATCATCAATATCTCTAACATAATAATATTTCTTTGAAACCCTAGGTCTATTCTCAAATCTTTTTCTATTTCCTTCAATTCTCTCAAGACACCTAAAAGTATGGTGACCAACCTTACCACATGTAAAACATTTGAAAGGTAATTTACCTTTGAACTTACTGGAACCTCTTTGCAGTCTGTCAACAAAGTTGGCTTCAATTTCATCAAGCTTATCATTAGGTTGCACCTTGTACTTCTCAGCTCTGGAGATCTTTTCTAAAGTACTGGCTTTGAAAGCAGTCTCAATCTTTAGAAGAGCATCACCAAACTCTCTCATCTCAAAGGTTGTAAGCTTTCCAAGGAATTGATCCTTATCAACTTCTTTTACAGACATTACTTCTTCAATTGTAGCTACCTTGTGACTGTAGGACTTAGATAATGACCTAACAATTTTCATCACAACTTCCTTCTCATCAATAGTCCCTCCTATACCTTTTATTCCATTGACAAGTTCATCAACCTTTTGCATGTAGGCTATTATGTTTTCATCTTCGCTCATCTTTAAACCCTCATATTTTGCTTTCAGGCCCTGCAATTTGGCTCTTTTTACAGATTCATCTCCTTCATATAGATTTTTTAACTTTTCCCAAACTTCATTAGCAGAATCTAGATCCATGACCTTTACCAACTCAGTATCATACAAGGCACTTAATAGAGTATCTCTAGCTTTTATAGTTAACTCATATTCTTTGATTTCATCTTCAGTTGTTAAACCATTTTAAGGCATGGTATACTTCATCTCTTTCACTTTCCATACTCTATAACCAAGACAAAGGAGATGGATTTTCATTAGTACCTTCCATAAAGCATAATATGTCCCATCAAACTATGGAGCTTCCTTCTTAAAGGACATTATGGATCGACCTCAAGCTATTAGGCTTACTTCCGATGAACCGGCTTTGATACCAATTATTGAAATGCACAAGACAACTGAGAGGGGGGGTGAATCAGATTTCTCTTAAACTTTAACCACTTATGAACATCAACACATTAATTACTATTGTTAAGATTTAACCATGAAAACATGAAACTAGAAGCTCAACACAATAACACAAGCAACACATGAGACACTAGATTTTTACAGGGAAAACCCTATAAGGGAAAAACCATGGTCGGTGTTAGCCCATAGAAATAAATATGTTATAGCAATACTGAAAAATAGAGGCTCACTACCCAAAATGCTCACTACAAGTGTTAGGGGTCACTGCCAAGGGTTGGTGAACTGATTTGATAGCATCTACTTCATGCCTGGGTTCAATTCCATTGAATCACAGTAGAACTCCTTTGCTCTGCGCTTCTTACATCTTCACACTTATCTTTGCATTTTTGCACAAGGATATCTTTTTTGCAACTTCATTACATGTTTTTATACACTTCATCAACCTACATTCATCAACCATTGGAACAATCTCTAAGGTCAGAATTACAAACATACATAGAAATAGGTTTGGACCTAAACAAAATTAGCTAAGGGAAAGATGTATGTGGATCATGTTATTCCTTAGCTGGAACTCAAATGCAATCTTCCATGCCATGACACACTTCCACAATCTTTGATGTGTCTCAGCAAGTAATGAAAACAACTAAGTCGGCCAAGACTGGTGTTAACATTAAGGCTTCTAAGAACAGTCTTCATCCACGATCCAAGTTTCTCTATGTGGACCAATCCAAAGGTGGGAACATGATCAAGAGACATCCCCAAGCACATTGCAATCACTAGGAATAACCGCACAATCTCTAACCACTCTGTCAAGAAGATTCTTCAAATCAAAGCACGTAAACAACACTATTAGCTACTATCATAAATAAAAGATCGCTTGTGGACTACCAAATCATGAACCATTCTAGTTCAAGGCACTTATCATCATTACAAACTTAATTCCAGAAACATAGACTGAAATTCTTAAATACGGAGGAATGCGGAGCAGAATACATTCTTCCTGTCATCACCAAATATACAGAAAAAGTAGTTTTCACTCTGGTGAACATAACTCACTCAAATCTTCATACCGGAGGCTCAAACTTCGAATATAGCATCTTCAAACATGTATATAAATAACTTCCAATCTACAGACAAAGATATTCATTCTTCAAGAAATACAGAGCAATCTACTAGACTATTCTGTTGTATCATGAATACTTATTATCTTCAATACTTAACTCATTACAAGCAAGCATCAAAATAAGAGCACAATTGACACCAATGACAACACATATGTGTTGACACCAATGACAACACATATATGTTGACATTAATGACAACACCGGTTAGGCACATACTTTCAATGATATTCACATATATGAGACTAATAGATCCTTACATAATGGACATACTTAATAATCAAAAAGAGAGCTGCAATGATTCATATGCAACAAAAGAATGGCAAATACAAAGCCTTGTATGAACTTGGATGTTGTCACACATCTCCAAACATCTGTTACAATCATGCCAGCAAATGTGGCAAGGGAAAACATACAACTACAATTATATATTTACCAAAATCACTATAAAATCCCATGGAGACATACCATTACTTTCAAATCTACATTACCCAACCTTCCTACACTATGCTAAATACATCCATTCACTAACAAACTAAACATAACATGTTTTGATGCTAGAGAATACTCCTTAGGCACTCCTAGACCAAAGATTGGCTTAGTAACCAACCCTGAAAACATCTGAAAAATATATATATATATAGCATTATAATTCAAACTCATTGCACCAATTCCCAGTGTTGCACTTAGTCAATGAGTACACACCATACTGTATTAAATTCAGACCTAGATATTCTTTAGAGAAAATGCACGTTGGAAGCCTGCCATACCCTATCAATACTGAAATGTCATAAGAAGGTTGCTTGCACTCTTTGTGTACCTAGAGAAATAAAGAGGGCAGGATCCAAATAACTGCAATATCTGATTTGTCCTCCAAATGTACCTATGCATTGAAGAATTTTACTATTTGAAAAAATTACACAGCTTTGGCCTACAACTCATTAATGCTGAGTACAAATCTGCACTTATATTATATTTATGAAACACTTTGAATTTCTTTTTATTTTCTTTTCTTGATCTCTATTTTGCTCTTTTAGTCAACAAATTTTCATTTTCAGAAACCTCTCTTGCTTCTTCATTTTCCTTCCTTTATCTTTCTTTGTCATTCTTGGCACTATTTTGCCTTATTGGAAAACATACCTTCTTCATGAACCAAGCCTTGATTTCTCTTTTGTCAGTGAAATTATGCTTTTGCAAACCATAGCTTTGGCCTCCTTTATCCGCCTTGTCGGTGAATATCCATTTTTGCAAACTAGCCACTTTTCACCCTTTGTTAGCAATTTTATCCTCTACTAAACTTCTTCTTCCTTTCTTTCTATGCTTTTGCCTTAGTCCGTCTTTGCTTTTCTATCTATTTTCCTTATCAGAAAATATGACTTTTCACGAACTTAGCGCTTCCTTTTCCTTTTCGCTATTCTCCTTATCAGCAAACCTCACTTCTCAATAACCACTCTTCTTAGCACCACTTTATCTTCTCTATCAACCCCTTAGTCGGCAAATCTTTAATATTTTGAACTAACTAACTTATCCATTGTTTCCCTCTTATTGGCGAATTTAGCTTTTTCCATACCATGGAAGAAGCTTGCCATCTTTGATTTGTTGGCCAATAGCCTTATTGGCGAACTTAAAAAAAATAGAACTATGTGGAAGTTCACATTTCTATCGGTTCACAGACAAAGCCTTTTCTTTCATCATCTTAGCCATTTTTCATCTCTTCTATTTGCCTGATTGAAAATTCTTGAAAAACTTGAACTTCCCCCTTTTTCACTATATTCCCCTTTGTCAGTGAATTAACATTTTACCGAACTAGCTAGTACATTCTCCTTTCTTTTGCTTTATCAGAAAAATGTCATTTTCTAAACAAAACCCTTTGTCTTCTATTGAGAATTTTGCTTCTGTCAAACTCCTTAGCCAGTGAATCTATGGGTTTTCAAACCTTGACCTTCACTGATAATACTTGGTAGCTTTTGTCTTATTTTTTCCATGACTCTATTCGTTTGTTTCTTGCAGTCGATGAATCTTGCCATCGATGAACTCTCGAGTTCATGAACTTGAGAAATCACTGACAAAACCCTCAAGCACACTTCATTTTCCACCTTAAATTAAATTTTGCCCGCCCAGCCACTTTATTAGTGAGTCGTAAAAAAGGCTAACTTCCGAACTAGTTCAGAAGTTAGGAAAATCACTGATTTGTCGATAAAGGGTAGAAAAGGCCAAATTTTTCTAAGGGAAAGAATTTTAAGGAAACACAAGGAAAAAAAAGATTTTACTTAGAAATTTTTTTAGAAGGGAACCCATGTGAGATATCTTAGATTGGGTATAATTAATGGGTTTTGACCGATTTTTGGAATTTTTTGGGAAAAATTAGGCATTTTAGGAATTGGTAATTTCAGGTCCCAACAGGGCCAATGTGTATGCGACATTTATTAGTGGAAGATATGTTCCTTCCATTGGTTAGGTTCTCTTAATGTACCAATATATTTAATAAAGTTCATGATGGATAGGTATGTGCAGGATTAATGGCTCCCCAAAGAAGTCTTATTATAAGGACCATTGAATTAATTCTTTCTTGAAAAGGAAGCAAACTCCCACAGGCAATTATTAATACCCCATTGGGCTTTGCAGCCTCCTTTCAGACTATTAACTCCTATATTTCATGTGATGTGACTCTTTTTTCAACAAGCATATTTGTAGGAGATCTCGGGCGGCTTCAACTATGCACTTTTATTATTGAGGTCTTGGCCATTGCAAGTTACAGTTTGGCTTCCAAGTTCTCCTCAGCTTGTATGAATGATAGGCTTTCCATCTGCTGCCACATGATCAAATTTGTACCCTTTTGCATGCCTAAGTCTTAACTCTTTTGGTATGGTGATGTATCATAACTTAAATTCTTGGTCATTTTATTCCTTCCATGGTCTCTCATTCCTCATTTCTACCAAGCTTTATATTTCTCTTTGTCTTCCTACTTCATTCTATCATTCCAAATGGCTCTCTAGGAACTGAATATGCATGTGTCCTCCTTTTGTTGGAGAACCTACATATCATGCCACCATGAACATAGTTTATCTGAGGGAGATATTTGAAGTTGATTGTGATAATGTAGAGTTTGTAGTCCAATGTGTGCTGGGATATTATCTCTTCTAGCATGAGGATAGGTAAGTAAAAGGCTCTAAGATCACCTCAACCTTCATCTCTAATATCTTCAACATTTCTCAGGACCATGAATATACACAAGCGATTGGCTTCAGTCTAGTGCACTCCTTTTTCAATTCAAAAAGATGGCGAACAATGCTGGCTATATATGACCTTCAGGAAGGGACTGCTCCTATCAGAGAATTTTTTGATAGAATTCTCCTTCAAATATCACACCATGCAAGGTGTGTGTATATGACTTTACACAGGGGTCTTAGGTTGGACTTTGTCAATGCCTTTAATAAAGCTCTCAATACCCACCATTTCCAGCTTCCTGAAGGGTTAGCAGAGGAGGCTATAGAAGTTTTCAATGTTGTCTGTCGCATGTGCCATCACGCTCCAAACATGGCTCCAGGTTCCCCACAGGCTCCTGGCACCCCATCCTTTTCCCTTCCCTTTCCCATGCCACTACTGAAAGAACAGGATGGCTCTAATTTAGATTAGACAGTCATGTGTTCTTGTGTGCTCATTTTTCTAGCAAGTGTGTATGGTTTTTTTTTGTATTGTCTTATTGTTCCTTTACAGGTAGGCTCCAACTTATGTATGTCTAGAACCAAGTGATATATGCATGTTATTTTTGTTCATCTATTTTTTGTAATTACACTTATCTAATACAATATAGGCGCTATGTCACCTTTCTATTAAAAAAACTTTCTTTAGGTCATATGTTGGATTCAAAATATGACCATCACCAGATAATTCTTCAAGAACATCTTACCTAATTTTGAAGGCTCTTAGCTATTAAGTTATCAATCTACAATAACCTCTTTTCCTAACCTCAAAATCATCCTTGCAGTTGGTCCAAAAGTCCTCCAAAGTGGGTTCATGTTCATTCATCATTGTGTTGAATAACTTGTTTAACCAACCATAAGGGTCAAAATTATTTCTTGGCAAATATGGTTTGAGATTTAATGCCTCTAGTTGTTCATTTTCTGCCTTTGCAACATTGGTGGCAAGGCATGAATAAAATCCTAGGTCAAATAGATATCTAACCCTTGCTCTTCAAGCATTTTCCTTGAGAACTCCATCAAGACTAGCTTATCACTACAATGTATTGGTTAGAGGTAAGGGGATTTTTCAAATCTTGATACCCTTATATAAGTTGACCTTGGAAAATGGATGAACTAATATCTCCATCCCCTTAACAAGTCTATTTCTTGAATTTACATCCTTTCCTCGATGTCTTGTGTCAACTTTCTAATTATCACATACAGGAAGGCATTATTAACACTCTTAAAGTGTTTCTCAACTTATTTGAGTTCAAGTACAGGATAATAATTCCAAATCTTTTTTGTCCTATGGCTTCACCTCTCACTTCTTTTATAGTCAACCACGAGAAGTTGTCTAATGGTGAAGTCACGGTAGGAGGGTTCACAGGACGAACTGTCCAGACTGTGCAGCTCGAGTAAACACAATGGAAACAACTCAAAGATATGAAGCAAATGCAAATTCAGCTTTTCATTATATCATAGAATTCAAATACAAATTGGCTAACAAAATGTGGGCTTACAATTAGAGCTCACATGCTTGATTACATAATATCAAAATATGCACAAGATATAGATTTGAAGCTCTCTTGCAAAGAATCCAAACTATGAACTTATGCTAAAGATCATAACTTGATAATTGCTTTCCTAGGCATCTACTACATCAATATATATCATTACTGGAACATAAGATTCCTCTGTGTCAGCCAAGGAAGATCATAAACTCTGATGAAGAGTTGTAACATGTCTACATAGATAGATCAGACCTAAAAATGAAGAACTCCTCTGCAAATTAATGGAATGATGTGCGGATCTTGAGGAAGGTCAGACATGAACCATAGATCATTGAATGATGTGTCATTAGGCTCCACAAATTAGGAAATGCTCTATAAGTCTTCTTCTTCAGCTAATAGATTTACACTACCAGGATGTTCTGTTCTGAGAAAACAGTCGATCTTTTCATAGTGATAACTTTCCGGTACTTGATCCAAATGCTCTGAAAATTGGATATGATGTAGATGAATGAATATAGATGCTGAGTCCAACTCCACAAGGTCTAAGATGCAACTATGGTAGAATGCAGACCAAAATATAAAAACTGCTATTGACTGAACTGCTTGAACTAAACTAGAAAACGAAAAGAAACAAACTGAAATGCAAATGTTTTTGGTTGTTGCAAGATTGTTTTTGAACTAGGGATGCTCCTACATCAAACATCTGGGGTTATTGAAAATAAGTGAGTCCCTCACTTTGTTGGGGCTAGAGGAAAACCAAGATGGTCCACCTCAGCCTGAGAAATCCATGATGAGTCTTCTTCTAGTCTGCCTTTCCATTTCACAAGGTATTCTTTGTATTGTCTTCTTCTGGTGCTACATCTAACTCTACTATCCAAAATATTCTCAATCTACTCCGATGCTTGTTGTGGTAATTGTTCTTCAAGTCTTCTTCAGTGATGCCACTAAACTCTACTTCATGATACTAATATAGGTCTACAATGTTGAAAATAGGTGATATACCCAATGTTTCCAGTAGCTCCACTTCGTATGCATTTCTTAAATCAAACCTTTTGATTATCCTACAAGGTCCAAACTTCTTCATCTTCAACTTGTTATATGTCCCAACTGGAAAGCTTTCTTTTCTCAAGTATACCATCACTTCATCTCCAACTGCAAATTCTTTGTGTCTTCTCTTCTCATCTTCCTTCTCCTTGTACTTGATGTTCATCTCTTCTAAATGCTTCTTCACCTAATTATGCATTGTATCCATATGTCCTACAAATTCTTCTGCTTCTACACTTCTCTTTTCTTCCATACTAATACCTCTAAACTCTTTCACTCCTCTGGGGTTGACTCTAGTAACAATCTCAAAAGGTGTTCTTCTAATACTCCTATTCACTAAATTATTGTATGCAAACTCTACTTGTGAAAGAATCAAATCCCAACTTCCTACCTTCTCTCCAACCAAACATCTCAATAGGTTTCCCAAACTCCCATTTACTACCAATGTCTGTCCATCAGTCTATGGATGAAATGTTGAATTGAACATTATATCTGTATTCATCTTCTTCCAAAGTGTCTTCCAAAAATATCCCAGAAATCTTGTGTCTCTATCTGAAATTATGTTCTTAGGTAATCCATGTAATCTCACAATCTCCTTAAAAAAAGGTCAACTACATGCACTACATCAGTTGTCTTCCTACAAGGTATGAAATGTGCTATCTTTGAAAAAATTTCCACCACTACAAATATTGAATCATGTCTTCTTTCTATCTTTGGCAATCCCATTACAAAATCCATACTTATGTCCTCTCAAGTTCTCTCTGGTACTATCAAAGGTTTATACAATCCAGTATTTTGACTATTCCCTTTTTTAACTTGATAAATTCTACAACTCTGCATCAATTTCCTAACATCCTTATGTATCGGAGCAAAAAAGTAATTTTCACTTACCAAAGCCACTATCTTATCAATATTAAAATATCTTGCTAATCCACCACTGTGGTTCTCTTTGATCAAATTGTCCCTCATTGAACTCCTAGGTATGCATAACTGATTTCCTCTAAACAACATATCTTCCTGAATGAAATAGTCCAACCACTTACTCCTATCTATCACAATAGGTTCCTTACATGATTCCCAAGGTTCTACAAAATAAAGATCTTCCTCATACATGTTCTTTAATTCATCAAATCTAAATACTTCAATCCTCATCTCTGTCAGCAAGTTCCTTCTCCTACTCAATGTATCTGCAGCTTTATTTGACTTACCACTCCTATGCTTCAATACAAAATTATAACTCTACATGAACTCTACCCATCTCATATGTCTCTGATTCAACTTCCCTTGACTATTCAAATATTGCAAAGCTTGATGACCTGTATACAACACAAACTCCTTAGGCAATAAGTAATGTCTCCACTTCTTCAAGCCTTGAACTATGGCATAGAACTCTTGATCATAAACTGAATATCTTCTCCTTGCATCATTCAACTTCTCACTAAAATATGCTATTGGTCTACCTTCTTGACTTAACAATGCTCCAATTGCATTTCCACTTGCATCACAATCTACTTGAAATACTTTATTGAAATCTGGTAATGCCAAAATAGGTTGCTCTGTCACTTTTTGTTTCAACAATTCAAAACTTTTATCTACTCCAGATGTCCACTTGAAATCTTTTGTCACCTCTCATTGTCTCTGTCATAGAGTTACAAACTGAACTAAAATTTCTAATGAACTTCCAGTAGGAACTAGCTAATCCATGAAATGATCTAACTTCTCCAATGCTCTCCGATGTAGGCCATTCAATAAGTGCTCTCACTTTCTTAGGGTCCATCTTCAATCCTTCCACAGAAATCACAAATCCCAAGTATACCAACTCTTTCTTCATGAAACTACACTTCTTGATGTTTATCAACAATTTCTCTTCTCTCAATCTTTGCAATACTTGTCTCAGGTGCCACAAATGTTCTTTTGTCTTACTAAAAATTAGAATATCATCTAAATATACAATAACAAACTTTCCCAAGAATTTCTTCAAAAATTCATTCATTAACCTCATGAAAGTATGCGGTGCATTTGTCAATCCAAAATGCATCACTAACCACTCATATAATCCTTCACTTGTTTTAAAAGAAGTCTTCCATTAATCCCGTTCTCTGATTCTGATCTGA
The DNA here is from genome assembly GCA_027924645.1 of Cunninghamia lanceolata. Taxonomy (NCBI): domain Eukaryota; kingdom Viridiplantae; phylum Streptophyta; class Pinopsida; order Cupressales; family Cupressaceae; genus Cunninghamia; species Cunninghamia lanceolata. The sequence continues at coordinate 3,181,396 of BSBN01000033.1, forward strand.
TGGTATCCACTCTTCAAATCTATCTTTGTGAAATATTTTTCTCCACTCAAACAATCCATGATATCATCCATCCTAGGTAAAGGAAATCTATACTTAACTATGATCTGGTTTATTGCTCTAGAGTCTATACACATTCTCCATTCATCATCTTTCTTTGGTGCTAACACTACAGGTATTGTATAAGGACTTAAACTTTCTCTGATCAAACCTTTCCCCAACAACTCTTGTATCTGTCTATTCAGTTCTTCATTCTTTGCTAGTGTCATTCAATATGTTTCTTTGTTAGGCAAACTAGCTCCAAGTATAAGATCCATGTGATGACTAATACTCCTGATTGGTGGCAATCCTTTAGGTACATTGTCTGATATGATGTCTTCATACTCTATCAACAACTCTCTTATCTCCTTCAGTTTTGATTCTTTAGTCTCCCTCTTCAATGTTTTAGGCTTCTTAGGGATCAAAGCATAACACATATTCTCATGTCTCAAACCATCCAAAAAAATTCCTCCATCTACCAAACAGATTCTAGCATTTCTACATACTTCACTCTTAAGATCATCTTCCAAAGGAATCAAAGTAATTATCTTTCCATTTGATGTTATAGTGTTTGTATTCTTCCTCCCATCATGTATAGCTTTTCTATCATATTGCCAAGGTCTACCCAACAAGATATGACATACATCCATAGGCACAATATCACACAATACTTCATCATGATAAGATCCAATATGAAATTTCACCAAACATTGTTCACTCACCAGTACCTTATGATCATCCTGAATCCATGCTATATGATAGGGCTTAGGGTGTTTCAATCTTTCCAACTTCAACTTAGTCACCATCTCTTCTGAAACTAGGTTACCACTGTTAATAACAACTTTACAATATTTACCTCCTAATTTGCATCTGGTTCTGAACAAACTTTTCCTCTGTGGTGGTTCTTCATTTGTCTCTACTTGAAATAGTGCTCTCCTCATCACAAGTGATTCTCCTTCCTTAGGTTTACCAACTGAATTGGGTGATCCAACAGGTTCGTCTTCCACATAGGTTGTTCTTCCACTATTCTCTGTCCTCTTGCTTGTACTCCCCTGATTACATTCAAATGCTCTATGTCCTTCACCTCCACATGTGAAATAGGTTCCTCTGAATGTTCTCTTATTAGGTCCTCTTCCTTCTCTTCTGTATTCTTCACTCTAGTATGGACTAGGATTCCCTCTGTGGTAGAAATTTCTATCATCGAGCTCCGGTATGCATTTTTATCTTTGTCCTCCTTCTTGAATGTGTTCTTTTGTTTGTTATGCTCCACATATGATTTCTCTCCTCCAGAAAATATTCTTCCTTTCTAAAATTTACCTCATCTACATCTCTGTCTCTGATCATGCCTCTTGTTCAATTTCTCTTCAACTTTGAGGGAAAATTGATATGCTTCCTCCAAAGATGTCATCCTCACCAAACTTAGTTCTTCTTGAATGTTCAATCTCAGTCCATTGATATATCTAGCCACTTTCTCCTTGATTTTTTTACTATGTCTTGTCCTTATGATCATCTTATGAAATTCTTCAGTATATTCCTTCACAGATTTCTTCTTTTGTTTCAGGTTTTGCAATCTCTTCAACAGCTCCAACTCATAGTCAACAGGTATAAACTGATTCTTCAATTTTGTTACCATTCTATCCCACTTTGTAATTTTTTCTTTTCCTCTTCTATTACTATCCAATTGAACTTCTTTCCACCATATAGAAACATGTCCCTTCAACTTTTTCTTTGTAAATTTCACTTTCTTCAGATCTACAACTTCTTCATATTCAAAGTATTCTTCCATGTCATTTATCCAGTCAATTAACTCCTCTAGATTCAAATTGCTAGTATAGTTCGGTACATCAACTCTAGGTATTTTTCCAATCTTTGAAATAGATCTCAACATCTTGACTTGATTTGATTCTTCTTCTTCATCACCTCCTCAGGTTTTGCCATTTTGTTCAGCAGATTGAAATTCTTTATCATCATCATTTTCAATATTACATGTCTTGGTGTCAATCCCCTTCGTCTATCTTCTTGAACAACATCCAAGAAAACTTGCATGTTTTTCATCATCTACATCATCTCATTCATTATTCTAGACATTGTTCCAATAGTAGGGATTCTCCTCGATGGCATCTTCCTAGGATCAAGTGCAAACTGCCTCAAGTTTGATGATTGAGATACAAGATGACAACTGCCTCACAATAAGTGATCAGTTGCAACACAAGTAACCTACCTCAGATTTGGTGATCTATTCACAGCAAGATCTTATGAAATTCCTTCACCAACTTCACTCAATTCGCTCCCAAAGATTCAAACTTTCACTCTGATACCACTTGGTACAATGATGGTAGGAGGGTTCACAAGATGAACTGTCCAAATTGTGCAGCTCAAGTAAACACAATAGAAACAACTCAAAGATATGAAGCAAATATAGATTCAATCATTTAGTATACCATAGAATTGAAATACAAATTGGCTAGCAAAATGTAGGCTTACAATTAGGGCTCACAGGCTTTATTACAGAATATCAGAATATGCACAAGATATAGCTTTGAAGGTCTCTCGCAAAGAATCCAAACTATGAAGTTATGCTATAGATCATAACTTGATAACTGATTTCCTAGGTATCTATTACATCAATATATATCATCTCCAAAACATAAGAGTTCTCCCCATCAACCAAGGAAGATCACAAACTTTAATGAAGAGCTGTAATGTGTGTACATGGATAGGTCAGACCTCAACATGAAGAACTCCTCCGCAAATAAATAGAATGATGTATAGATCTTGGGGAAGGTCAGCCACAAACCATAGATCATTGAATGATGTGTAAATAGGCTACAAAAATCAAGAAATGCTCCGCAAGTCTTCTCCTTCAACTAATTGATTGAGATTGCTAGGATGCTCTGTTCTGAGAAAATAAACAATCTTCTGATAGTGATAACTTTCCGGTACTTGATCCAAATACTCTAAAAATTGGATATGATGTAGGTGAATGAATCTAGATGCTAAGTCTAGCTCCACAAGGTCTGAGATACAACTACGGTAGAATGTGGACCAAAATACAGAAACTACTACTGACTAAACTACTTGAACTGAACTGGAAAATGAAAAAAAAATTGAAATGCCAACAAACTAAAATTCAAATTTTTTTGGTTGATGTAAGATTGATTTTGAACCAGGGATGCTCTTGCATCACCTAATCTTGTTGCAAGATAGATTATATAAGAAGTAATGCAAAACTGAACTTGGTTCTCACCACTATGGTAAGTTGGGCATGAAGTTTGTCAGATACAATCTAGCCCCAGTAAAGGAAAGTCTCATTCTTCATAATGATGTTGATGTATTGAAACATTCATGTGTTGTATCCTCTGCTATCATATTTGCCTAGGGTAATATTTAACAGGGTGATTATACTACCAATTTTAGAATGAAACTTTGACCTTGTCAATTTCGTTGGGATTTTGGCCATAGACTTTCATTCCTCTAGAAGCCAATGCCTATTCAAATGCTTAGAATTATCATTGTAGTTGTCTTCAAAGGCTGTCTGGGCTTGTTCCTCTATCAACATTCCTAGTTGTCCATAAGGTGGCAAGTCAAATGTTGTTCTAATCATTGTAGGAGTTATGTCCAAGATTATGTTTCCCTCTACATCATAGCATCTCAAACTATCCACTAGATGGTAGTGTTGTGCACATGTAAGTATTAACTTTTGGCATTGAACTAAAATAGGGAAACATGCAACATGTGCAAGTCCTGACCCTACTATAATCCTTTCTCTTGTCAAATTTTCCCCAAAAGTATCTTTACTGAAGTGTTATAGTCTAACATGGCCTAGATATGTATCTGTGATGTTCAACAAGTCTAAAGTGAACTTGGAAGCCTTAGGAACCCCTTGAAACTTATACTTCATTGTTAGACGAAATTTTTCTATCTTTTTAGTAATCTAGAGTCCCTACAAAACCAAACAAAAATTACATTAGTCAACTTATAGTCATACAAATTGATCAAATCAGTAAAATTCTAAGTGTTTTAGTCATTATTAGGTTTTTAGGTCTTAGGCATACATAGCGATGTGGATCTTAAGTGCATGGCTGAAAAAGAAACCTGGGATTCTGACATGCTCTTCTTTATTGGCAGGGATTAGGAATCTAAAAGGACCACAGATGATGGGATAAAGTGAAAAATTGCCACCATGATTTGAATGTTCACAGGAGTATCATCTTTCATTATAGTAGAAATATGGCAGTCCATAGAACCAAAATATTTTTTGACCAAAGTCTGCGATCTTCATAGGATCCCAGATTCTAAAATATTTAAGTTTTAATGTGAATCCTAACAAGACTTTAGGTTCTAGAGGGATGAAAGGACTCAAGGGTTTTAATAGTGGGGATCAAGAAATTAGGATGACTGAGAACTTTTGGATAAACTTACACATGAGGCTTGGGATTTTTGGAATGGATGATCAAAACTCTCCTCTAGAATGGATCTAAATGAAGCTAGGATCTTTCTTAAACAAAAATAGCAATCAAAACTTGAGTACTACTAGGATCGAGATCAACATTCTTTTAAAGGAGAATTTAGTTGGAGAAGCTTCTTGAACTACAACTTTCCTTTAGACCAAAAGACAATTCTTCAAGGGATTCTTGTGAACAAAAAGGTCTTCATCTCCAACATATCAGATGAATTAGTTTGGACAAGGAATCCTTCAAAAATGTATTCAACAAGGGTATAGGTGCCTATCAACCTTGGCCAAATCCAATTGGCCACATAAGCTATGTTGGAATGCCCATACTCTTCCTAAACCTAGAGCACTCTCATGCGTAGAAATTAATAATATAATTTTAACTGGGGACAAATTACATAAATTTGGTATCAGCTCTAATATTGGATGTGTCTTTTGTGGTGAACATGAGGAGGATATAAATCATTTTCTTCTTCATTATCCTTTTAGCCTTAAATTCTAGAACTAGTGCATGAGGACATCCAATTAGAGTTTCCCCTAACCCAATTCCTTGTTGGATTTGTTTAAGAGCTAGCCACTTCTTTGCCAAGAGTCGACATTTGCTTGTCTATGGGAGGTTTGTCCATCTTTGCTCATATGGGGTCTTTGGAAAGAGAGAAACTTTAGAATCTTTAGAAAGACAAAGTGACCTCTAGAAAAGGTGATTGGTGATATATGCATGGAAATATCAGAGATAGTCAATGTAAGAGTAATAGATAACCTTTCCTCCAATGCTAGATTTACCAATTGACACAGTCTAATCCTAAAGGAATGTAACTAGCTAAAGGTTCCTGAACATCAAGCCAAACATATAGTTGCTTCCACTAAGGTGTCATGAGCTTGAGTCAAATTGTCATCTCCCAAAGAGCCATTCCTAAAATTAAACTTCGATGGCACCTCTAGAGGCAATCTAGGCCCATCAGGAGTTGGTTGTGTTATTAGGGATGTCAAAGGCAAATTGGTGGTAGTGCAGGCAATCAAAATCCCTCCAGGTACTAATAATCAGGCGGAAGCACTGGCTCTACTCTATCGCATCAAATTGGCTATATCTCACAAGGTCAAAAACATTTGGATTAAAGGTGATTCCTTGATTATCATAAACACCTTCAAAAAAGGGAAGCTCTAAATTGGAATATTGATTACATTTTAGAATAGGAAATTGAGCTACTAAGCACATTTGAAAACTTCTATATATGCCAGTGCTATAGGGAAGGTAATAAGGTGGTGGATCTTCCTTCCAACATGGAAATCGACCAAAGTGGTGCCATGCTCAACCCTTACACCTCTTTCGAATAGGGGGCCTTGTTGGGACCTAAAATAATGGCAACACAAAACTCTAAAACATTCCTAAATCACCTAGGCTAGGGACTATCATCAAGGTGATAGGAAGATATTTATCACCAAGTTTTGGGTGATCTTGGCCAACTAATAGGAGTGGGTAGACTACTCTTCTCTTTGAGCTCAACTTAAACTCTGGAGTGATATTCCAAGGGGTATACCTAAGTAGGTATTAAGTTCAAACTAGATGAACAACTAAAAATAAATGAACAACCAAACCCAACTCATCATCTTGACTCTAAAAGCTATCACTAAGTGAAGAATGACTGGCTATCACAAAACCCCTATATAGTTGATTCAACTATGTGAATGTACTTTCATAGGAAAGATGATTTTTTCCCCTAAACCATATGTGAGTGATTTGTTTGTTTTAAAAGAGTGGTTGACCCCTCTCCAATATGGACCTGTGCCTACTCCATTGGGCAACAGAGTCATAGAATACAAGGAGGAAAGAAAATATACAACATAGGATTAATAGAACTAGACATATATTCACATATATAACACTAATAGATCTTTACATAATGGACATACTTAATAATCCAAAAGAGAACTACAATGATTAATATGCAACAAAACAATGACAAATAGAAAACCTTGTATTAACTTGGATGCTGTTAGACATCTCCAAACATCTGTTACAATCATGCTAACAGATGGGGTAAGGGAAAACATACAACTACGATTATATATTTACCAAAATCACTACAATCTCACATTGATACATACCATTACATTCAAAGATGCATGACACAACCTTCCTACACTATATTGAATACATCCCTTCACTAACAGACTAGTTAGGACATGTTTTGATGCTAGAGAATACACCTTAGGCACTCCTAGACCAGACAATTAACTCAGTGACCAACCCTAAAAAACATGTATATAGAGCATTACAATTCAAACTCATTGCACCAATTCCCAATGTTGCACTTAGACAATGAGCACATAGCATGTTGTATTAAATTTAGACCTAGATATTTGTTAGAGAAAATGCACATTGGAAGCCTGTCCATACCCTGTCAATACTAAAAATGTCAGAAGAAGGTTGCTTGCACTCTTTGTGTACCTAGAGCAGTAAAGAGAGAAGGTTCCAAACAACTGCAATATCTAATTTGTCCTTGAAATGTACCCATGCATTCAAGAATTTTACTATTTGAATAACCTAAACAACTTTTGCCTATAACTCATTAACACTGGTACAAATCTACACTTATATTATATTTTATGAAACACTTTGAATTTCTTTTGATTTTCTGCTCTTGATCTCTATTTTTCTCTTTTAGTCAGTGAATTTTCATTTTCAAAAACCTCTCTTCCTTCTTCATTTTCCTTCCTTTATCTTTCCTTGTCATTCTTGGCATTATTTGGCCTTATCGACAACATTACCCCTTCATGAACCAAGCCTTGATTTCTCTTTTGTTGGTGGAATTATCCTTTTTTGAACCATGGGTTTGGCCTCCTTTATTCACCTTGTCGGCAAATATCCATTTTTGTGAACTAACTACTTTTCACCCTTTGTCGGCAATTTTATCCTCTACCAAACTTCTACTTCCTTTCTTTCTATCCTTTTGCCTTAGTCCCTCTTTACTTTTTTGTCTATTTTCCTTATCAAAAAATATAGTTTTTCATGAACTTGGTGCTTCCTTTTCCTTTTCGCTATTCGCCTTATCAATGAATCTCACTTCTCACGAACCACTCTTCTTGGCACCACTTTATCTTCCCTATCAACCCCTTTGTCAATAAATCTTTAATCTTCCAAACTAACCAACTTATTCATTGCTTCCCTCTAAACCATGAAGTAATCTTGCCATCTTTTCTTTGTCGGCCAATCACCTTATCGACGAACTTCAAAAAACTTGAACTATGGAAAGTTCACATTTCTGTCGGTTCACTGACAAAGCCTTTTCTTTCATCGCCTTAGCCATTTTTCATCTCTTTTATTTGCCTTATTAGAAAATCTTGAAAAAATCAAACTTCCCCCTCTTTTCACTATTTTCCCCCTTTGTCGGTGAATTCACATTTTACTAAACTAGCCGGCACTTTCTCCTTTCTTTTGCTTTATCAGCAAAAATGTCATTTGTTGAACCAAACCCTTTGTCTTCTATCGACAATTTTCCTTTTCCTGAACTGCTTAGTCGGTGAATCCACGAGTTTTCAAACCTTGACCTTCGTTGATAAGGCTTGGTAGCTTTTGTCTTATTTTTACTACAGCTTTGTCCATTTGTTTCTTGAAGTTGGTGAATCCTGCCATTGGAAAACTCTCAAGTTTGTGAACTTGAGAAATCACTGACAAAGGCCTCAAGCACACTTCATTTTCTGTCTTAACAAAATTTCACCCACCCAGCCACCTTATCGCAAAAGTCAGAAAAAAGGCTAACTTCTGAACTAGTTGGGAAGTTAGGAAAATCAACGATTCACCGATAAAGGGCAGAAAAGGCAAAATGTTTCTAAGGGAAAGAACCTCAAGAAAACACAAGGAAAAAATGGATTTTACTTAGAATTTTTTTTAGAAGGGAACCCATGTGAGATATTTCAAATCAGCTATAATTGATGGGTTTTTGACTGATTTTGGGGTTTTTTTGGGAAAAATTAGGTATTTTGGGAACTTGTAATTTTAGGTCCCAAAACTGGCTCTAGTTGGGGATGTGTGGCAAACTTTTGCTTAGAAAGAACCTCAGAAAATCTCTGAGAAGACCAAAAATAGAAAATGAATAGGGGAAACAATAGAAATGTATTTATAAAATATATATAGGAAAACATAATCATGAGCATGAAGGCACAAAAGGAAAGTTGATTGTGATCAAAAGTGTGGGACACTGTAGGCCAACCTTGTAGAAATATGCCGCAATCACTTACCTCTATCAAAGACAAGTTGAATGAAGGAGCTAATCTCCCTCAAACCAAATTTGTAATTTTCACCCCGCTGCAACAAATAAAAATTGTCCCCAACATGGGCCAATCTACAACATATGCTTGTGGAGCCAAGGTCAGCTTCATTAATGAAATTATTACTGCATGGAAACCATAAAAGATAGGTACTTGACCTATTCACATCCATATCATGCTTGTTCCCAACAACAAGGGGTGAGAAACTAAATTTTAGGTCAACAACAAAAGAAATAAATGAAGACAAATCTCCATTATCATGTGTCATGCTATCATACTTGCTGACCTCTTCATGCAAACTGAGAGAAAAGGAAATCACCTCCACATGGCAAAGCAAATTGTGCTTGAATGCACTGTTGATCCACAAGAGAAGGCACTTCATCTTGTAGAAGAAACTGGAAAGATTCCAGCTCAATCATATATTCAAGTTGGGCTGCAACATGTTGAAACTCAGGCATAAACATGTCTCGCTGCTCATTCACATCAATGTCCCATACAAAGAACTCAACCTCTACTATAGTACCAACACATTGAAGAGCTAACAAGTTTTCCACATCAAAGTGGAAGCATCCATATTCACTAATAACTCCATCAAGGTCTTGAACAAAATTTTCATGTGCTACTACAAGATTTAACCTCTGAATCATAGGCATGACTCAGGCTACAATTCAAAACATCAGCACATAAAGCAATATCATGAGACACCTCAAATGATGAACCATGTTCTTCCAATTGTCTCTATGTTTCACTTTCACTTGGGAAACTTGTTGAGTCATATTCGCTGCTGCAAACAGATTGATGACACACTTCCTCTTCCACATTCAATCTTATTTTATTTCCTTTCAGCTAAGATGAAGCACACTCTGCATGAGGAAGACAACATACCTTGCACCAAAGAAATAGGTTATCGTATGCATCCACATGATCACCATTTTCAAAATCCAGGGCAAGCTCATCACACTTGTTGTACCTTGCACACACACCCCATTTTACCAAATGGAGACCCCCTCTTTTGCTTTGGCTTGGAGTCTCAACTTTTTCTACTTGTGATGATGAGAAGGTGAATTTGTGTATAGAATGCAAGATTTACTCCAAATTTTAGCATTTCACATGATTGGAGTCATTTGCTAGTCTTTTGCATTGAAAAGGGTGAGTCATGGGTTGCTAAGTTTCCTAAGGGTTCAAGTCAACTCATAATTCCATTAGAGACCAAGTTAAAATAATCTTTTGCACTAAAATGCAAGTCCACTGACCCAGCGCTAAAATTAATAGTCACCGACTTAGTGCCATAAAGACGATCTTTTGACTAGATCCATGATCACCAAATTTCGCGCTAAGTCCCAAGGTGTCGAGATCTGTGCAAAACATTGTAAATGAAGGACTCCAATATTCATTTAAGTTTCTATGCACTGAAAATTGAGCCTTCTAACTTTGCGTTAAAAGCGACCTCAACCAACCCCAAAAGAACAAAGTTAGTCAGTTACTTCAAAAAATATCACCAGAACCCAAAGAATCGACTAAGCACTAAAATCTTTAGCTACTAACCTAGCATTGAAATTGGTCCTCACCGACTTTGGTTGGACACCTTGAAAACTCATGCTAGGTCTGATGACACCAAAATCGCCACCGGTGGCATCTATCAAAGCTTGCGCTAAAATCATGGTCAACTGACTTGCGTTAAAAATGACCTTCATTGACTTTAGTCAACTGGAGGTGAAATCTGTACTAGATCAATTGGAGGTGAAATCCCCGCTAGGTCAGCGAGAGGTGAAATCCTCAGTTTTTGCCCATTTTGGCCTAAAAACACATTTTTTCAAGGTGAAACTTTGATTTTCTTGACGGATTTGAACTGTACAACTAGTTGTCACATTATGATGAACATTTTACAAAGTTTGTGTAGAGTTTTGGCATGTTTTACGATAATTAATTCTACTGCACATGAAAAGTCCATGACCCCTCAAAATCCCACTTTTTATAGAAAAGGCTATAAAAACATGAAATAAAAGTCCCCAAATGGATTCAAATGACCACAAAAACTTCCTAAATCAATATATAGGACAAATGGGTACTTCAAAATGGTAAAAAACTTAGAAAATCATGCACAAATCACTAGATTTGTGTCGAGGACTATAAGGAAGCAACATTGGCAATGAGTTGTTTTAGACTGATCCTTGACTGCAAAAGGGCATATTTTGATTCAAAATGATGGGAAATGATTTTTTAAGATGAAATTGATGCTTGGTCTTATCTCTTGTAGGTCTAAGAGGACAAAGGAGCCAACTAGAGCCATCTTGGAAGGATGAACATACATAGGTACCCTGCTGACTCAGAGATACAAAATTGACATTCTATCAACCAAATTGATGTTGGACATGCAAAAGGAAGTTAATATGATGTCCAAGATGATGGAGATAGGCCTTAGGAACATAAAGACATAAAATATCAAGTCTACTTCATTATTGTTCTTGCAGATCCAGTCCAATGTCCAAATGATCTAGTCTAGGGTCATAACTCCTAGCTATTTCATCAGAATTTAAACTTCTTGGACTCGTTGGAAAGATAATCTAATTATATAGTCTGAGCTACCCGGTTGCTAAGGATTATGTTTTGGGCCCCCATTCTACTCCGAAGGCCTCTGAAAATGCAATTTACTATGATGTAGAAAATACTAAAATTATATTTTTGATATTTTCCCAAAAATACCACTCAAACGACCCTGGATTAGATCACCAAGATATGCATACAGTTGTCCCAATCATCAAGTCATGCAATGTTGGTCCAGCAAGCATCTAGTTGCATATACCTTCACCAAAACACTCCTCTTGATCCAGTCAGCATTTGGAATCCTATGAATCCACATCAGCTCAAGTTTACAAGTGTCATATGATTCTATTTTGTCTTTATTAGGCCTTGAAATTTGACTTTTCATCATGTACAACCAAATGGGTATCTATTTTGTCTAGATTCAATGTATTTGCAAACTATATTTTATCTTTTTCCTAAAGGACAAATGCAAATATAAAAATGTAACAAACTATTGTACTTCACTAAATGCCATGTAATCTAGACCATTGGTGTTGAGTTAATCTTCACCATCCATTGAAAAACTTGGTATGATGCCTTGTCTATAAAAGGGCAATCCTTTCCTCTCATTTGTATATAAGATTTGATACTAAATTGCTGAGACTACCAAAATACAATCAATACAAAGCAAGTTTTGCAGGTTACTAGGAATTTGTGTTTATGTGTTGTCTCATTTTAGTTTTTATGGTTCATATCAATATGAATTTAATTAGTTGTGCTTTTGCAATGATGGGTAAATGTTAAGATATCTGATGAATACTTTGGTCCATACTATTAGTGCTTGCTGATGGTAAGTTGTTGTGTATAGTTAGCCTGGGCCCTATCATTGAATACAATTTAGTTGTTTTCACTAGTTAAGTTATGCCATTGTCTGGGTGTTTAATGAGTGAATGCAATTTGAAAATCATAAGGATCCTTTGAAGATTGCATCATTTCTTGTAACATTGTGGGTTTCCTATCCTAGTGAAACAGGGAATGGTTTATTGAAAGTATTTGTCTATCTATAGCATTTTACCCTGTTGTGACTGTCACTTAGGATCTCTTATCCCTTTCTCTCTCCCTTTCCTTTTGCATTTTTTTATATAAAGTTTGGTAGATTTAGGATTTGAGGAGCATTACATTGATCATCTTCTAAAATTTTAGACTTCATAGTCTGAACCACCTAGGGTTTCTGCACTTGCATTGTTGCCATCTTTTCATAAAGCCTGCATTTCATGTAAGACCCCTTGTTGGGATAGCTAGACATATCACTGAGTCATTCCAAGCAAGCTAAGACCTAGCTGTATTATCCTTGGAGCAATCCTATCTTGGATAGGATACCTTTTTCAAAAGAGGTGTGATACCAGCAATCATACCTACGTTTTTGTGTGCTAAAAACACTATCAACAGAATTGGCGCTAGAAAGAGGGCATGAACAAAGATTTTATGCAGGGTTTCAGTTTTATTGGTTCATTGCACACACTGAAATGAATTGACTATTCAAGAGATTCAGTTCCAATGGGTTCACATAAGGGTTTCAGTCATGAAATCCCTTCATTCTTCAGAGGACCATCTCAGTAGTCGTATCATGAAGAGAACATTGAAGTGAATATCCCACTTTTCAAAGAAGTTTTAGATATGCAAATTATGGTGAAGTATCCTCCACTAACCTTGCTTTATTTTAGTTCACCTCAAGTATACATTGTACATCCTGGAGAGTCGCATGACAAGATTGATTGTTTAACTTTTCTTCAAAGATTAGACCTGCATTTAAAATGATTGTTCCCTATTTTTGAAATATACAATCCTGAAGTGGGATATATGCATGACAGACATGCTCAGAGCAAGACCATGCAAGGAGCTGCAGTATAGATAGAAGCATATGCATGTGATCATGTCTCAGTTGAAAGTACCCAAAGAGTTGATGTTGTAGGAGCTGTAAATCCACCATTCATAGTTGATCATAGTCAAAAGGGTCACCTAACTAAGGAGTATATAGTCCCTAACTCGTTAAAGCCTAGTTTCCATTCACTAGATCTTCCAGCCTAGTTAAAACTTAGTTTTTAGTCACAGGACAACAAATAGAGCAATGTGCAAGATCAGATTTCTATTATTGAAAATGCTGATAAGTTAGACAATAAATCAGACCTAATAAGCAGTCACATTAAGGATGCAGATCAGCAACCAGATGCTTCAAAGATATCAAGTTTTTAGCCTAATTCTGCTACTGCAAAGAAGCGGAACAACAGTTCATTTTAGACTGCTGATAATTCTAAGTTTGAATAGTAGTTAGATCAAATTGGACATGTGCAAGAACAAGGAAAAATTAGTCCTCCAGTTGAAGAACAGTCATGGACAGCAATGCAGAAAATCATTTTAGTTGACATATCTGAGCTACAATCAAATTATTCAGAGAAAAGTGATTAGACTCTTGACTGCATCAGCCCAGTATATCATCATAATCAGTCATATCAAGTCAATGCAATTGTTGCAGAAGAATCTCAAGATGAGCCAAATGAAGAAGAAGATGATGATGCATCACTTCAAGGCAGCATTGACATCAAGAATCAAGTTATGCAGGAGGAAGGAGATCTTGTTGTTGCTACAGAAAATGAATGTGCAGTCCAAATAGGGAGGATGTTGATTGACACAGAGCAAGTTGCTTCAGAACATATGACTAATTTTGATAAAAACAATTCAAGTTTATCATATATTCATCAAGTTGATCTTGTTCACACCTACAATAAAGAAAATCTCCACATGGTTGATGTTGACCTAGTAATGACAGATGAGAGTAGAAATCTGCAATCTAAGAATAAAAATCAAACTATCCTACAAACTGATGTCTTGGAAGCATTCTAATGTCAATCACTTGATCACATCATCAAGTTGGTGTCAACAATGAGCAAGGATATGCTGTTGCATGGAAATTCACCACACATGTCAGACTTTGCTTTAGTTGATTCATGCAGAATTCATCCAGATGATCCACATCCTGAAGAAAGTTGTTTAGACTTCTTGTTTGCTTGGGAGGTTGCTGCAGCATTTAGTGATTCAGAACTATCCAATGCACATGATATGACCTAGCATGGACTAAGACCTCCTGAACGTGCAAAAGTCAGCGGTACAATGCAGCCAGGTGATGAACTTACATCTTTGACTGATGGTACTACAAATTAGGTTGTATCTTCCCTCTTCTCATTTGGTTTTAAAAGTTATCAATTTGATTATGGTGATTTAGGTAAAACAACTTGCATCTAGATTGATCATGGCCCTAATGAGCTACCCCAACTACTTATCCTACATAACTGGTACCCTGAACATGAACACAACATGCCTTCACCTCACTTTTCAAAGTACAAAGATAAACTTTCCAAACTTAGGACATTGACTTACACCTTGTTACTCCAGCATATCCTAAGAAATAATTCATGAGGGAGTGTAAATACTTGCAGCCCAAAGTTTTTGTGCATAGTCTTGCTTGTTTCTTGTTAGGTTTTCGTTAGTAGTCTGCTGTTTTAGATTAGTTTATGCTTTCTATTTTTGTTTTTCCTTGGCTGTTGGTAGTTATTAGTTATGGGTTGTTAGTTTTTTTTATGTTTAGTTTCCTTTCTTTCTTCTTGTTTTGCTTTTCCCTCCTGCTTTGCTTTCTCTTCCTGTGCTTGCTTTTCTGGGGTTCTCCATTTCTTGAATGTGGTGGCAGTCATGCAGACTTGCAAGTGGTCCTTTGTTGGGCAAGTAATCTAGAGTTTTTCTTTGAGAAGCTAAAGTTTTCTACTTAGGTCTTCCTGTGGGTTCCACAATTATACTTGGGTGGTATGATGTCTGTTCACGGGAAATGAGTTATTAATCAATGCACTTGAAATATTTTCTAGCCATATATCTCTAACACTCTTAAGTAATCCTAAAGTAGCTAAGTGAGTCTTGGTGATCTCGCATTAAGTGAAAAATCTAAGGTCCATCTTTTCCACCATCGGGAGTCCACACCTAGCTAGTTGAGTTATCACAAGGGAAGCGGTATTGCATCGTACTTTGCTAAATTTAAGCTCAATGAAATGTCAATCAAATCAAAGAAAAGAAATACAAATAAAATCACACTCACACACACCATAACTTAGTTAGATGGACAATCAAGTAAACTCTATTGGGGCTATGGACGCCTGACTCGTAGTGGGGCTCTGCTTGAGTGGAATTTTGAGACAAACTTATCGGGGCTATAGACGCTCGCTGGTAGTGGGGCAATGTCCAGGTAGTTCATGAGGTGTGTACTAATCATGTAGCTTAATGCAAAGGATCTGAGATGAGCTTAGTCGCCAAGGGATGGGAATTAATGCAACTGCACACACTTAGGTTTTCAGGATATGGATGTTTACACTAGTTAGTGATCTCTTCTTCTTTGATATTATATCATGCAGTCTAGTCTAATATGTGGGAAACATAGAGATTCTAGGTTCAAAACTGACATTTATCTTTGAAATGCTCTGGAGCATTCCACAGTAGAGTCTCCATTTGTTGTGCCTTGCACACACGTCCCATTTTACCAAATGGAGACCCCCTCTTTCACTTTGGCTTAGAGTCTCAACCTTTGCTTCTTATGATGATGAGAAGGTGAATTTGTACTTAGAATGCAAGATTTGCTCCAAATTTTGAGCATTTCTCATGATTGGAGTCATTTGATAGTCTTTTGCATTGAAAAGGGTGAGTCAAGGGTTGTTAAGTTTCCTAAGGATTCAAGTCAAGTCATAATTCCATTAGAAACCAAGTCAAAACCATCTTTTGCACTAAAATCAAACCCAACTGACCAAGCACTAGAATGCAAGTCCACTGACCCAACACTAAAATCAATAGCCACTGACATAGCCCCATAAAGTCAATCTTCTGACTAGGTCCATGATCACCAAATTCCATACTAAGTCCCAAGGTGTTGAGATCCACGCAAAACATTGCAAAGGAAGGAGCCTAATATCCATTTAAGTTTCTATGTGCTGAAAATTGAGCCTTCTGACTTTGCGCTAAAAGCACCCTCAACCGACCCCAAAAGAACAAAGTCAGTCAGTTACTTCAAAAAATCCTACCATAACCCAAAGAATCGACTAAGCACTAAAATCTTGAGCTACTGACCTAGCACTGAAATCGGTCATCACCAACTTTGGTCGGACACCTTCAAAACTCATGCTAGGTCTGATGACACCAAAATCCCTGTCGGCGGCATCTATCAAAGCTTGCACTAAAATCATGGTCAACTGAATTGCATTAAAATGACATTCACTAACTTTAGTTAGTTGGAGGTGAAATCTTTGCTAGGTCAGTTGGAGGTGAAATCCCCGCTAGGTCAATTGGAGGTGAAATCCCCGGTAGGTCAGTGACCCCCAAAATCCTCATTTTTTGCCCATTTTGGCCTAAAAACACATTTTTTCAAGGTCAAAGTTGGATTTTCTTGATGGATTTAAATTACACAACTAGTTGTCACATCATGATGAACATTTTACCAAGTTTGTATGGATTTTTGGCATGTTTTATGATAATTAATGCTACTGCACATGAAAAGTTAGTGACCCCCAAAAATCCTACTTTTGGTAGAAAATGCTATAAAAACATGAAATAAAAGTCCACAAATGGATTCAAATGACCACAAAAACTTTCTAAATCAATATATAGGCCAAATGGATACTTGAAAATGGTAAAAAAAACTCAGAAAATCATGCAAAAATCACTGGATTTATGAAGAGGACTATAAGGAAGCAACATTGGCAATGAGCTACTTTTTATCGATCCATGACTGCAAATGGGCATATTTTGATTCAAAATGATGGGAAATGATTGTTTAAGATGAAATTGATGCTTGGTCTTCTTGCTTACAGGTCTAAGAGGACAAAGGAGCCAACTAGAGCCGTCTTGAAAAGATGACCATATAGAGGTACCCTGCTGACCTAGAGATGTAGAATTGACATTTTATCAACCAAATTAATGTTGCACATGCAAAAGGAAGTCAGTATGATATCCAAGATGATGGAGATATGCCTCAAGAACATAAATACATAAAATATCAAGTCTTCTTCATTATTATTCCTGCAGATCTAGTCCAATATCCAAATGATCGAGTCTAGGGTCATAACTCCTAACTATTTCATCAGAATTTAAACTTCTTGGACTCCTTGGAAAGATAATCTAATTATCTAGTTTGAGCTACCTGGTTGCTAAGGCTTAAGTTTCGGGCCCCCATTCCATTATGAAGCCCTCTGAAAATGCAATTTACTACTATGTAGAAAATACCAAAAATTATATTTTCGATATTTTCCCAAAAATACCACTCAAATGACCCTGGATTGGATCACCAAGAGATGCATACAATTGTCTCAGTCATCCAGTCATGCAATATTGGTCCAACAAGCATCTAGTTGCATATACCTTCACCAAAATACTCCTCTTAATCCAATCAGTATTTGGAATCCCGTGAATCCACATCAGCTCAAGTTTTCAAGTGTCATGATTCTATTTTGGCTTTATTAGGCCTTGAAAATTGACTTTTCATCATGTACAACCAAATGGGTACCCATTTTGTGCAAATTCAATGTATTTGCAAGCTATATTTTGTCTTTTTCCTAAAGGACAAATACAAATCCAAAAATGTAACAAACTGTTGTACTTCATTAAATGCCATGTAATCTGGACAATTGGTGTTGAGTTAATCTCCACCGTCCATTGAAAAACTCGATATGGTGCCTTGTCTATAAAAGGGCCATCCTTTTCTCTCATTTGTAAGTAAGATTTGATACTAAATTGTTGAGACTCTTCGAAAATACAGTCAATACAAAGCAAGTTTTGCAGGTTGCTGGGAATTTGTGTTTATGTGTTGTCTCATTTTAGTTTTCATGGTTCATATCAATCTGAACTTAATTAGTTGTGCTTTTGCAATGATGGGTAAATGTTAAGATATCTGATGAATGCTTTGGTCCATACTATTAGTGCTTACTGATGGTAAGTTGCTGTGTATAGTTAGTCTAGGCCCTATCATTAAGTACAGTTCAGTTGTTTTCACTAGTTAAGTTGCACCATTGTCTGGGTGTTTAATGAGTGAATGGAATTTGTAAATCATAAGGATCCTTTGAAGATTGCATCATTTCTTGCAACATTGTGGGCTTCCTATCCTGGTGAAACAAGGAACGGTTTATTTAAAGTATTTGTCTATCTGCAACATTTTACCCTGTTGTGACTGTCACTTAGGATCTCTTATCGCTTTCTCTCTCCCTTTCCTTTTGCATTTTCTTTACATAAAATTTGGTAGATTTAGGATTTGAGCAGCATTACATTGATCGTCTGCTAAAATTTTAGACTTTACAGTTTGAACCACCTAGGGTTTCTGCACTTGCATTGCTGCCATCTTTTCATAAACCATGCATTTCATGTAAGACCCCGTGTTGGCATAGCTAGACATACCACTGAGTCATTCCAAGCAAGCTAAGACCTAGTTGTATTATCCTTGGGGTAGTCCTATCTTGGATAGGATACCTTTTTCAAGAGAGGTGTGATACCAGCAATCATACCTGCATTGTTGTGTGCTAAAAACACCATCAACAACACTGAAACTCCATAGTTGCACCAATTAACTATCTTTGATCAGTTATCATCATGTGGAACCTCTACATCATCCTTCAGCAAACAGACATCAACTACTTCATCACAGATAGGAACAAAGGAGGGAAAGACATCAACAAAGAAACAAGTTCCTTGCTCATTGTTGATTTCATTTATGTGTGCACAATCTTCATAATCAACTTTACAAGATGATTCAACCTGCTGCTCACTTATGCACATAGCATCCTCATTGTTCACTGGGCCACATACGTCTACATTAAGCTAGAAGTCAACACTTTTTTCATCATTTTCACTTTCACTTGATGAACTATCTAGCTAAAGGTAGGTATATATACTACTTTCATTACCTACATCATTTTCATATGGTGCACCATCTTCCACTTCTACCCACCTACAAACATAATCAACACTTGATATTGTGTATGGATCACACAAAGCATCCACATCCCATCTGTCTACAACAACCTATTCATTACTAGCCATCTTTGCATCTAAGGATAGAGATTTTGCAATCATATCCCTCTTAACTTTGTCAACATAATCAATGAATAGGTATGCATGTTGCATACCCACTAGATTGAACTCCTCCCGTATAGAAACTAGGCTTAAGGTACCATCATAAGCACTCAAATACATGTCAATACAAAAAGGAAGATCAGGTCTAAAATTATCTTGGATGTGAGATAGGGCAACCACAAATCTGTGGTTGAGCTCCATGGTAGACTCTCTTTCCTTCCTTCTAATATCTTCTAGTTCTTGGACAAGGAACACAGGGTCTAGACTATTTCAAAAATCATCAAATGTAGCCACCAACTCATCCTAGGAAGCAAAATGCTGGTCAAGGAAACTAACCAGCTACTTCTGTGTTACTCCAAATATAGATCTAACAAAAAATCTCATCCACATATCTTCATCTTCAAACCAGAACTTGTCAATGAAATCTGAAAATGCCTCAATGTGTACCTTCCTATCAAAAACCTCACACCCATCAAATAATGTCATTTGATAGTAAATCTTCTTAGGAATGGATTGATGCTCATAACTGACCCATGAGTGGTCCAGCTGTCTATATGTATTTTCATTTGCAATAGGAGGAGACCAAGGAAAAGAGCAATTGGGAATAATAGGAGGGGAATTGGACTACATCCTAGACTCTAGCAGCCTAATCTAATTTTTTGTTTCTTCTTCTTTCTACAATAATGACTCCAATAATTGTTTGGTCTTTTCAAATTCATATTGCTGAATTGCTAAGTCACTATGATCTTGCATGGGTGCATATAGGTTTTGGTTTGTATAACATGCAGAGCCATGATTGGAATATGTATTTCTAGGATGGTCATGGGAATCCACTTCAATATAATTCCTAGGGTCTGATACATATGATGACTTAGATGACAAATCATCCCTAGGTATCTAGGCTCATATCAATTGGACATGACTAAAACATCCTATAATGCGGGGCAAAATACTGAGGTATAGAAATTTGTTCCTTTAACATTACAGGAACAACAAACTTTAAAGATTAGGAAGAAATCCATGTACCTTTATTTTAACTAGCTGTTGCACATAGACTTGGGGCATCTGAATCACCAACAACACAACTAGAACAACGAAAAACAAACTTCAATTCTTTGACAGCAGAGTCACCACCTCTTCCAAAGAGGAATTCCTTGAAGTGTGACCGATCTTCAAGGCTATGAATTGATTATGGGTTCAGCTCACCAGCAGAGTCTTCAAATGATTCTAACCTAGCAGTAGCTCCCCAACAATGGTGGCAATCTATTGGCATAAGTTGATGGGCTTCCAAATTTACACACAATAATAGACTGCACCCGATAATAGATATTATAGGGGTCTTCAAATTATTCATCCTTTCAAATAGTCCCTGGCAATGACACCAATCTGTTGGTATAAGTTGACGAGTTGCCAAACTTACACACACAACAAACTGTACCACTACAAACTTGACTATTATAGGGGCATGAAAAATGCTCAACCTGTCTAAAACCTGGCAATGACAAAAGTAACTTTATGCCCAGAAATGGTGCCAAAATGTTGGCATAAGTTGACGGGCTACCAAATTACCCAAACACACTGAAAAGTAAGCAAAATGACTATTGTAGGGGGCTTCAAACTGATCAACCTTCTAATTCATTCCTTAGCAATGATGCCAATCTATTGGGACAAAAAATAACAACACAAAACCCTAAAACATTCCTAAATCACCTAGGCTAGGGATTGTCGTCAGGGTGATAGGAAGAGGTTTATCAAGAACTTTTAGGCGATCTTGGCCAACTAACATGAGTGGGTAGACTCCTCTGATCTTTGAGCTCAACTTAAACTAAAAATAAATGAACAACTAAAAATAAATGAACAACCAAATGCAATTCATCATCTTGACTCCAAAAGTTGTCACTAAGTCAAGAATGAATGGCTATCACAAAACCCCTATATAGCTAATTCAACAGTGCGAATGTACTTGCACAGGAAAAATATTTTTTTTTCCCTAAACCACAGGTGAATGATTTGTTTGTTTTACAAGAGTGATTGAGCCCTCTCCAATATGGACCGGTGCCTACTCCATTGGGCAACATAGTCATAGAATTCAAGGAGGAAAGAAAATACATAGCATTGGATCAACAGAACCAGACATATATTCACATATATGGCACTAATAGATCCTTACATATTGGACATACTTAATATTCCAAAAGAGGACTGCAATGATTCATATGCAACAAAAGAATGTCAAATACAAATCCTTGTATTAACTTGAATGCTGTCACACATCTCCAAACATCTATTACAATCATGCCAGCAAATGTGGCAAGGGAAAACATACAACTACAATTATATATTTACAAAAATAACTACAAACTCCCATGGAGACATACCATTACATTCAAATTTGCATTGTACAACCTTCCTACACTATGTTGAATACATCCCTTCACTAACAAACTAGGCATAACGTGTTTTGATGCTAGAGAATGCTCCTTAGGTGCTCTCCGATCAAATAGTTGGCTCAGCGACCAACCCAAAAAACATCTGAAAAACTTGTATAAATAGAATTACAATTCAAACTCATTGCGCTAATTCCCAGTGCTGCACTCTCTCAATGAGTACACACCATACTGTATTAAATTCAAACCTAGATATTTGTTAAAGAAAATGTATGTTGGAAGGCCGCCATACCCTATCAATACTAAAAATGTCACAAGAGGGTTGCATGCATTCTTTGTGTATCTAGAACAATAAAGAGGGAAGGTTCCAAATAAATGCAATATCTGATTTATCCTCCAAGTGTACCTGTACATTGAAGAATTTTACTGTTGAACAATCTACACAGCTTTGGCTTGCAACTCATTAACGATGAGTACAAATCTGCACTTATATTATATTTTATGAAACACTTTGAATTTCTTTTGATTTTTTTCCCCTGATCTTTGTTTTGCTCTTTTAGTTAGTGAATTTTCAATTATAGAAACCTCTCTTCCTTCTTCATTTTCCTTCCTTTATGTTTCTTTGTCATTCTTGGCACTATTTTACCTTATTGGCAAACTTACCTTCTTCATGAACCAGGCCTTGATTTCTCTTTTTTCACCAAAATTATCCTTTTGTGAACCATGGCTTTGGCCTCCTTTATCCGCCTTGTCAGCAAATATTCATTTTTGTGAACTAGCCACTTTTCACCCTTTGTTGGCAATTTTATCTTCTGTCAAACTTCTTCTTCTTTACTTTCTATCCTTTTGCATTAGTCCCTCTTTGATTTTATGTCTATTTCCCTTATTAGTAAATAAGGCTTTTCATGAACTTGGTGCTTCCTTTTCCTTTTCTCTATTCACCTTATTGGTGAATCTCACTTCTCATGAGCCACTCTTCTTAGCGCCACTTTATCTTCTCTATCAACCCCTTAGTCGGAAAATCTTTAATTTGTCAAACTAACCAACTTATCCATTGTTTTCCTCTTATCAATGAATATAGCTTTGTCCAAACCATGGATGGAGCTCACCATCTTTGCTTTGTCGGCCAATCACCTTATCGACAAACTTCAAAAAACTTGAACTATGTAGAAAGTTCACATTTCCATTGGTTCACCGACAAAGCCTTTTCTTTTATTGCCTTAGCCATTTTTCATCTCTTCTATTTGCCTTATTGACAAATATTGAAAAACTTGAACTTCCCCCCTTTTCACTATTTTTCCCCTTTGTCGGTGAATTCACATTTTACCAAGCTAGCTAGCACATTCTCCTTTCTTTTGCTTTATTGGCAAAAGTGTCGTTTGCTGAACCAAACCCTTTGTCTTCTATCAGAAATTGTCCTTTATAAACTCCTTAGTCAGCCAATCCATGCGTTTTTGAACCTTGACCTTCATCGATAAGACTTGGTAGTTTTTCTCTTCTTTTTGTTGCGGCTCTACCTGTTTGTTGCTTGCAATCAGTGAACTCTACCATCAGCGAACTCTCGAGTTTGTAAACTCAAGAAATCACCAACAAAGGCCTCAAGTACACTTCCTTTTCTACCTTAAACAAAATTTCACCCATCCAGTCACCTTATTGGTGAGTCAAAAAATAGAGTAACTTCCGAACTAGTTTGGAAGTTAGGAAAATCACCGATTCGCTAATAAAGGGAAAAAAAGGCCAAATTTTTCTAAGGGAAAGAACCTCAAGGAAACACAAGGAAAAAAGAGATTTTTTCTTAGAAATTTTTTAAAAGGGAACCCATGTGAGATATCTCAGATCGGGTATAATTGATGGGTTTGATTAATTTTGTGGTTTTGGGGGCAAAATTAGGCATTTTGGGAACTGGTAATTTCAGGTCCCAACAGGGTCAACGTTTCTATGACATTTATTAGTGGAAGATATGTCAGTTCCATTGGTCAGGATCTCTTAATGTACCAATATATTCAATAAATTTAAGACAAACAGGTATGTATAGGATTAACGACTCCCCAAAGAAGTCTTATCATAAGGACCATTGAATTAATTCTTTCTTGAAAGGGAAGTAAACTCCCACAAGAAATTATTAATACCTCATTGGGTTTCGTAGCCTCTTGTCAGACTATTAACTCCTAGATTTCATGCGACACGAATCTTCTTATAGAAAAGGATATTTCTAGCAGATTTTAGGTGGCTTCAACTATGCAATTTTATTATTGAGGTCTTGTCCATTGCAGGTTACAGTTTGGGGTGTTGTCACAATAGTGTGTTTGACTTATGGGACATCCTATTTTTTGTCTGAAATCACATTTTTTTAAAAAAAATTAACGATTTAAGCCTTCAGGGGTTCCATCTAAAGGGGTTTAATTAAAGGGTTTAATAAAACCCCATTAGAACAAATCCCCTTGGAAAGAACATTCCTAGTCTTAAATCATACCCTCGATGGAGTCTCTTCCACACCTATCAAAATGATGATAAAAACAAATTTTTCTTCACCTTTTGGCAAATCAAATCAAGTCATTTAGAAATTCTATTTTGTAAATATGTAGCCCTTAGTATAAGCTTTCCAAAATGTATGATTTTGAATATGTTTCATTTGATTTTATATTTATTTTCTATTTTCTAGTGAATGTAGGTTTTTCACTAAACATCAATGTCTCTATTCCACACACGTGGAAAAATTAAAAAATAGAGATTTTTTTTTTTGAAAAATATTTGTCCACTAGATATTGATGTCCTTACATTTCACCAAAAAATATTTGAATTTCGATATATACACAACAAGTTATGCTTGACAGCATACACCTATGTCCAAATTATAGTTATCTTGACTAATTAATTGAAAAACATATGTAACAAAAAAATTTGAAATAATACCCATGCACTAGATATTGATATTAAAAATCTATATTTTAAAAATTATAATTTTATCCTTTCTAGAAAAAAAGTTATGTTGGACAACATAAACGTTACTTTATGAAAATGTTGTTTACTATTAAAAATTAGTTATTAAAGGAGACGTTGAAATATTCATGATTTATTTGAAAAAGAAAATTAAAAAATATATTTAGAATCTACACACAAATCACCACAAATCTCTAATTTGCATCATCTCCAAATTATTAATGGTTTAGTTGCTATAGGTCTCAGAAAGTGAAGATTTAGTTAAAAATACTAATATCAATGTCCGTCTTGGCCAAAAAGTGGGACTCGTTATTGTAGGATTACCCTTTGGCTTCCAAGCTTTCCTCAACTCATTTAAATCATAGGTTTTCGACCACATCATCAAATTTGTACCCTTCTGCACGTCTAAGTCTTAACTCTTTTGGTATGGTGACATATCATAACTTAAATTCATGTTCATTTAAATCCTTCCATGGTCTCCCATTCCTCATTTCTGCCAAGCTTTGTATTTGTCTTTGGCTTCCTACTTCATTCTATCATTCCAAATGGCTCTCTGGGAACTGAATATGCATGTATTCTCCCTTGGTTGGAGAACCTATGTACCGTGGAACCATGAACATAGTTTATTTGAAGGAGATATTTGAAGTGGATTGTGATAATGTAGAAGTTGTAGTTTGGTGTGTGCTGGGATATTATCTCTTCCATCCTGAGTATAGGTAAGCAAAAGGCTCTAAGATTGCCTTGACCTACATCTCTAATATCTTCAACATTTCTTATTGCCATGAATATACACAAGCGATTGGCTTTGGTCTAGTGCACTCCTCCTTTTTCAACTCAGAAAGATGGCGAACAACACTAGCAGTATATGACCTTCAAAAAGGGACTACTCCTATCAAAGGAATTTTTGATAGGATTCTCCTTCAAATGTCACTTCATGCAGCATGTGTGTATATGACTTTATATAGGGGTCTTAGGTTGGACTTTGTAAATGCCTTCAATAGAGCTCTTAATACCCACCATTTCCAGCTTCTTGAAGGGCTAGCAGAGGAGGCTATAGAAGTTTTCAATGTCATTCCTTGCATGTGCCATCATGCTCCAGACATGGCTCCAGGTCCTCTATAGGCTCCTGGCACCCCATCCTTTTCCCTTCCCTTTGCCATGTCGCCACTAGAGGAACGCCATGGCTCTAATTTAGATTAGAGGGCCATGTGTTCTTGTGTGTTCATTTTGCTAGCAGGTGTATATGGTTTTGTTTTGTATTGTCTTATCATCGCTTTCCAGGCGGGCTCCAAGTTACATATGTATAGAACCAAATGATATATTCCTCGTCTTTTTGTGCATCTGTTTTCTTTAATTATGCATATCTAATACAATATAGGTGCTCTGTCACTTTTCTGTTAAAAAAACTTTCTTTAGGTCATAAGTTGGATTCAAAATATGACCATCACCAGATAATTCTTCAAGAACATCTTACCTAATATTGAAGGCTCCTAGCTAGTATATTATCAATCTAAAATAAACTCTTTTCCTAAGCTCAAAATCATCCTTGCAGTTGGCCCAAAATTCTTCCAAAGTGGGTTCATGTTCATTCATCGTTGTGTTGAATAACTTGTTTAAACTACCATAAGGGTCAAAATTATTTCTTAGCAAATATGGTTTCAGATTCAATGCCTCTAGTTGTTCATTTGATTCCTTTACAACATTTGTGGCAATGCATGAATAAAATCCCATGTCAAATGGATATTTAACCCTTCCTCTTCAAGCATTTACCTTGAGAACTCCATCAAGACTAGCTTATCACTACAATGTCTTGGCAAGAGGTAGGAGGATTTATCAAATCCTGATACCTTATATAATTTGACCTTGGAAAATGGATGAACCACTATCCCCATCCCCTTACCAAATCTATTTCTTGCATTTACATCCTTGCCTCGATGTCTCATGTCAAATTTCCAATTACCACATATAGGAAGACATCATTAACCCTCTTTAAGTGTTTCTCAACTCCTTTGAGTTCAAGCAGAGGATAATAATTCCAAATCTTGCTTTGTCCTAGGGCTTCACCTCTCATTTCTTTTGTGGTCAACCACAAGAAGTTGCCTAATCTTGTTGCAACATAGATTATATAAGAAGTAATGCAAAACTTCTTGGTTCTCACCACTATGGTAAGTTGGGCATGAAGTTTGTTAGATAAAATCTAGCCATAGTAAAAGAAAATCTCGTTCTTCATAATTATGTTGATGTATTGAAACATCCATGTGTTATATGTTCTACTATCATATTTGCTTAGGGAAATATTTAACAAGGTGATTATACTACCAATTTTATAATGAAACTTTGACCTTGTAAAGTTTGTTGGGATTTTGGCCAATTACTTTCATTCCTTGAGAAGCCAATGCCTATTCAAATGCTTAGAATTATCATTGTGGTTGTCGTCACAGGTTGAATGGGTTTGTTCCTCTATCAACATTCCTAGTTGTCCATAAGGTGGCAAGTCAAATCTTGTTCTAATCATTGTAGGAGTTATGTCCAAGATT
This sequence comes from Cunninghamia lanceolata, assembly GCA_027924645.1. Lineage (NCBI taxonomy): Eukaryota > Viridiplantae > Streptophyta > Pinopsida > Cupressales > Cupressaceae > Cunninghamia > Cunninghamia lanceolata. The sequence continues at coordinate 3,208,692 of BSBN01000033.1, forward strand.
GTGTTTCCCTCTGCATCATAGCATCTCCTATCCACTAGATGGCAGTGTTGTGCACATGTAATTATTAACTTAGGGCATTGAACTTAAATAGGGAAAGATGCAACATGTGCAAGTCCTAACCCTACTATAATCCTTGCTCTTGGAGTGAGATTTTCCCCAAAAGTATCTTTGCTAAAGTGTTATAGTCCCACATGACCTAGATATGTATTTGTGATGTTCAACAAGTCTGAAGTGAACTCCAAAGCCTTAAGAACCCCTTGAAACTTATACTTCATTCCTAGAGGCAATTTTTCTATCTTTTCAAGCATCTAGAGTCCCTACAAAACTAAAAAAACATTACATTAGTCAAGTTATAGTCATAAAATTGATCAAATCAGTGAAATTCTAAGTGTTTTAGTCATTGGTAGGTTTTTAGGTTTTAGGCGGACACAAGGATGTGGATCTTAAGTGCATGGGTGAAAAAGAAACCTGGGTTTTGACATGCTCTTCTTTATTGGCATGGATTAGGAATTCGAAAGGACCATAGATGATGGGATAAAGTGAAAAATTGCCACCAAGATTTGAATGTTCGCAGGAGTATCATCTTTCATTATAGCAAAAATATGGCAATCCATGGAACAAAAAGATTTTTTGACCAAAGTCTATGATCTTCATAGGATCCCAGATTTTGAAATATTCAAGTTTTAATGTCAATCCTGATAGGACATTAGGTTCTAGAGGGATGAAAGGATTCAAGGATTTTAATAGTGGGGATCAAGTAATCAGGTTGACCAAGAACTTTTGGATAAACTTACATGAGGCTTGGGATTTTTGAAAACTAGTAATTTACATTTTCTTCTTTCCTTAGTAGTGGGATCTCAGGATTAGAAGGGAAAGGGGGTTTTTTACTTGAATTGAAGGGTCTCGTGATTGACAAAGAATGTAGACTAGGTTATGAGCATGATTTCTAAGACTAAACCACCTAAATATAATAAAGTGTTTAAAATCAAAACTAGAATCTAAGTATAGATCCCTAAAAAATAGTCTAACCATAGAAAATGAAAAGGAAAACTCTAAGCCCCAGTTTTGAACAAAACTAAGTTTAGGGGAACCAACAAAAATAATAAGAATATGAAGGAAACAATAGAAAATGAAACAAAAACAAAAACAAGATAGGAAAACAAAACAAGAAAAATAAGAATGAAACAAGACCTACCTCGAAATCATGGAATAGAAAAAATGGAGGTAGGAGAAGAATAGTGTCATGGCATCCCAAAAAACCTGGGTGAAGAATTGTTCAACAAAACCCACAATTGTAATAGAAAATTAATGTGTGTAATGATAGGAAGTGCAAGGACAAAGTTTTCACTTGAAAATTTAGGATTTTGAATCCAAAGTGCAAATAAATCCACTAAAATCAATTAAATATGAACACATTAAACAAGATCATGTGTCATTAATGCTGACAGTGCAATGGGGAGTAGAAATTCAAGAGGAACTTGGTCTTCAGAACTAGGTCTCGAGAATGTCAAGTTCCCTAGAATTTGGTGTTTAAGGTGAAAATTGATGCAAGAGGATTGGTTTGTGTTTAGGGTTAACTTGTATGAATCTTCCTTCCACCTGAAACATTCAAGGACTTCAGTTGAGTATGACATTTACTATCAGGATTTCAGTCACTTGGAATGTAGGGAAGATTGGAATTGTGTATTTTAATTGTTGAATTAAGCCCAATTATACTCAAAACCCTAATTATATAAATTCGGAAGCAAATAGACAAATCACAAAAAAATGCTTGCACACAGAGATACTAAATGATAATCAAATGCATATCAGATTTTAAAGTTTGGGAAGTGGAATAGTTGGGGACTAATGAGTGGGTGCCCTAGTCCAGTGCCACCATTTTTGTCAGGATCTAGAAACCTTGTCTATAACTTGTTCCTGTTGTTCCAGAGATTCTTCAGTTGCTGGATCCAGAGGACTAATGAGCGGGCGCCCAAATCTAGGTCCCTATTTTCTTCTTTGATCTGTAATTTTGATAGTCGGCAATGCTCTCTTAGAACTCCATTTTTTCTGCTTCTGCAACCTGTAACCTGAAATCACGAAAAAATGGGTTGGGGGTTGTGGTGTTTAGAGACTTGCCTCAGTCAAGCCCCGGAGAGACATTCAAGTCTTCCAAACACCGTTGTCAAATAAAGAGTGCATATTCCTATGGGATAGAGGCAAAATCCAAATGATAAATGATTGAAAACACAATTGATATCACCTTGTAGTGAAGATCTCATGGAAGGAAGATGCTCTTCATGCCATGAGGAGATGGATACCAAACCTACAAATACAAACCCAAGAATAACACAAAGTCTGCTCTACAACACAATGAATGCCTTGAATCACTTCTACACAAGATCATGAATCAAAATTGCAATCTAATTTCTATCTAGTTTACAAATGAATGCCTAAACATGCTTATATATGCAACTACAAACATTCCCACCAAGAATTTCGTAATTGAAACATACCATGTTGGTGTAGGACCCAATTAATGCTCACAAACCGACACTTAAAAATTGGGCCTAACCTAAAATAAGGTAGGACTAGGGTGCAGGCACCCAAGTCCTCCCCCCTATTTTAAGTAGGGTTATTGTTAAGTACAACCCCTGAGTCCAAATTGCCATGAAACTTTAGGGTTTTCTCATCAAGAAGTCAGAGTAACATGAAAGATGCTCTAAATGCATAAACAGGACTCAGGAGCTAAACCTTAGGAGGGAAAAGCCCCCAAGGGGACATTTTTTGACATCACATTTAGCCCCCACTTTAATTTATGTATAAACACATCACCAATACATGCATTAAAGTACAGTCAACAAGCATAGCAAACATGCCAAGCGCAAAGAAGACATGCCAATCACAGTGAAGACAGTAACAAGCATGCAAAACATAGAGAAGATAGTTACAGTCATACAAAACAGAGAGAATACAACATTGAAGACATGTAAAACACAGTGAATACAGTGAAGATAGAGATGATTTTCTTTTCTTTTTCTCATTTTCATATATGAAATGCAGATGCAAGTATAGCAAAGTAAACACACCACCCATAATGTAGGAGGGACTCATTGCCACCGGTCTTTAAGATTGCATATGGGGAAACACACATGCAATACATGCCATACAAAAACAAGCACACCATACAAATCCCAAAGTATAGGAGGGATTCATCACCACCAGTCTTTAAGACTATGCTTGGGAACAAACACGCAATACACACACACTTGGAAGACACGGAGAAAACATGACAGACAAGTAATGGAGTATTCCTATTTCTAGGTTCATCACCATCACAGGCACATTACAGGCACACACCGATGATTGCGCTTCACCACAAAAATCGCTGAAGACATGCTTAAGGGTTGAGTTAGTCATAGAACCACTCCCCACCTCGCGATGAGGACTTTTGAAAATGACAGGATGTGCATTCTCTTCAAGAAATACACCATCCCTGCCTCTGTAGAGGGCTTAAGATAGAAAAGGGATGCATTTCCCCACCTCCGCAGAGGCCTTAAATGAATGTAAGTTGATTTCAAACAAATCTCACAGTGCAAGAGGGACTCATCGTCACAAGTCTTTAAGACTGCACTTGAGAACATGCACATTGATAACATCTAGAACAGACAAATTATCTTATATATGCCCCCACCTTAAGGTGGTTGATATCAGGTGTCGATATCAAGTACGTTAAGGTAGGAAGAAAACACACAAGGAAACACGAGATCTCCCAAATCTAATGCCCCCCAAAGGTGACATGTGCTTTACGATCACCAAATGTTCCCACAAACACATTCCTACAAGAAAAGTGTTAGCGTCCAAATAATCATGATAAACAACAATGCATATGATCAATCACATAAAGAGCCAAGGTTATACTACAAATTTAGAGAATGGGTATAACCGTGGGGCTATACCCTAAAAATCTCAGAACCAAGTGTCACCAAGGCAAGATTCAAAGACAAACAAAGTACATGGAGCTGCAGTATTGTTATGGTTTGTAAGTGCAATAAGACATCGTCAAGATCACATGATAAAGGGCATGGAGTGATTCTCCTAGCCAAGCATCAGATAATATTTATCAACCCCATCGTCATATAGGAACTAAGTCCAAGTTTTGATTTCTTGTTGAAGGGCGCTAGGTCTGCATCAGTATAATATATTTTTCATCATCTGCCTGCTAGATACAAACACTAGAGGAAGGGAAATAATAAATCAAGGAGGAGAAAACAAGTGCCTTAGGGACAGTCACGTAGGAGGGTGCTCCTAAGTCACCAACTACGACACTATGTCTGTAAGACACAACACACAACAATGAAAAATAGAGGAGAAGCAATATAGAAGAATGATGATACAAATAGAAGAAGGGTCACAACAGAGGCAGTCTCCTGGTATCCTAGACCTTACAAGAGAATTAAGGGTCATCCCAGGAGGCCTAAACAACACATAAAACATCATAGGGGAAACACAACACAAGAGATAAAGGGTTAGAAATACTTATCTGGTAGTACCATCGTTGAGAACATACATATCTAGGATATCTCTCATGTTGATTTAGTCTTGTTGAAATTGCATTAACATTGAGTTTAGGACACCGAGAGGGCTTTTTTTTGTAAAAGGATTATATCCAATGCCATTTGAGTACTGTCTTGAAGTGGATTCTATAGGTACTTGAATCCCTTGTTGATTTACACCACATTCCTTACCGACATAGTCACAGTTGTTATAAAGGATTTGAAATCCTTAACCATAGAGGGATGTCATTTCCTTAAAACATGGTGAAGCCTCATAGGTCTCATAATTTGTAGTATAAGTAAAAGTAGTGTCTTTATTCTCTACCAAGGAGACTTTAGGTGTTTCCAAAGATTGTTTAGATGAGATCGACACAACTTTGGATGTGTCAGAGTTATTAGTTTTATATTCCCCATTAAAGGAAGGTGTAAAATATAATGAACCCTAATCATCACCAAAAAGTGCATTCGATGGTTTAGAGTCTTGCACAACATTATCCACGGCACAAGGCATTGATAGATCACCTCGCAAATTGTTGAAGCTCATATGATTGTAAACTGGTTTTTGTCTTTCAATATGTAAACACCTATTTGGTTCAGGATCAGCATGAATAGTATGAAGTTTATCTTTGAATATAAATTTGATTGAACGATGTAGGGTGAAAGGGACTGCCCCTAATGCATGAATCCAAAGTCTAACAAGAATCATGTTGTAAGATAGAGAACAAGGCATGACATGAATCAAGGTAGGCACAATCATAGGTCCTACTTTTATAGGTAGAGTTATAGTACCAATGGATTGTTGTCCAACATTATCAAAGCCATGAATGCTAATACTATCTAGTTTGATTAAAGATGTGTCAGACTTAATCTTATGTAAGAACTCCATAGCACAAACATTTAGAGCTAATCCATTATCAATCATAACACGCTTTACCAATGTTTTATTTATTGTGACAAAGATTATAAGTGGATCATATTGGTTTTGAACTTCAATTGATGGTAATTCATGTGGTTGAAAGAGAATATCTATTTTTTTCGTGTGCATACAATCTAATAGAGTTGCTACATCATTCGGCTTAACAACAGGTGGCACAATCACCTTTTGTAAAGCTTCTTGGAGAATTCCATGGTATGTAGGTGATGTTTGTATTAAATCCCAAAGAGAGATCTTAGCTGGAGTAGTGCGAAGCTATTCAACAAGATCATATTCTTGACCACTTTTATGAGTAAGACGAGGTGGTGGAGGGAGCATTGGTTGAGAACATGGAAGAGAGACAGGCACATGTGGTGCTTGCTTACTTTGTTTATTATTATGGGTGTTGTATGTGTGAGCAATTATGGGATGTTGCAGCACATTTTGAACACCTTGAATTGGTTGAGCAATTTTTTGTGCATATTTGTAGATGTGATCAGGGTGTTTAGGTGGTTGTTGAGCACCTTGAACTATAATCACCAGTTTTAAACAAGAAGGTGCACTAGGTGCCCCCCACACAACTATCTTAGGAATATTGCTACAAAGTCTATTAATGAATATTGAATTAGCACTATTTTCCTCTTGATTGCACCCAACATCCATCCCTAAAATTTTAATGGGAGAGACGTTTTATCATCCACTAATGCTACATCTGGGCCAGGGAGAACAATGGGATGAGAGGAAGGTACCGTGTTGTTAAGAAGGCAAGGTGTTATATCATTAATAGATCTATCCATAGTCTTCTCATCTAAGGTTCCTGAACATTCAATTGTAGGAGAAGTAGGATAACCTATGGAATCATCATCATCGTCATCACCATATGTTTGAGCTATTAAATCCAAAGCATTAAGAGAACTTTCACTCTCATCGTTCTCAATGTGTCTTGTCAAATCTTCTACTACCCAAGGGTATGTATTCATGAGAGATATGAAGTTGTCATAATCAGATACATCATCAAGGATTTCAAATCAAGACCATTTAAATATATCCTTGTGATACATAGCTTGTATATAAGTGAGAACATGAGGATTCATGTTAAGAAATTTGTAGAAACTCTCGAAGTTCTTGATATATGCATGTAAAGATACCAAAGAGTGATGAGATGAAGATTCCATAGTGAAATGTCTTGGAACATCAATGTAAAATCAGATTTTAAAATATTTTCAACAGTTATGCAAAAGACAAGTGCAAAACTATGTATGAAAATGACCTAAAATACTTGATTTTTTCAACTTTTTCAATGCAAAATAAGTGAAAGAAAAGGTGTTGTAAGGAAATTGATCAGGGGAAGAAAATAATATGTCTGATATCAGTCCAATAAAACTATAAAATACTTCAGAACACACATTTGATGCAAACCTAGGATGATGACAAGTCAAAACCTAGTGAAAATACACTAAAATATGCAATTTTTCACAACTTTTCAATGCAATGACCCAATAAAAGGGGTTTTGTAAAGAATTTTGGGAGTTTTAGAAGATTATAGTAGTAATATCAGTGACCTAAATCCATAAAATCTTTCACAACACACTTGGAATGAAAATCTAGGTCAAACCCTAGGGCAAATATAGCCAAAATATGTAATTTTTTACCAAATTTCAATGCAAAAGAGTTATGAAAAAGGGTGTTGTGAGGAAAATGATGATGGACATAAAATTATAAAAGAAATAAAATCCACCTAATGCCAAAAAATCTGTCACAACATGCTTATAGTGCAACTCAAGGTCAACCCCTAGGGAAAATATAGCTAAAATATGTAATTTTGCACCAAATTTCTACTGTAAGGGCCCAATAAAAAGGTGTTGTAAAGAATTTTAGGAGGGGAAGAAGATACTAACCCTGATAACAGTCAATTAGTGTAGAAAAATCCTTTACAACATGCCTATGGTGCAAATCTAGAGAGACAATAGTGCCAAATCTAGTGAAAAATCAAGGTTTTCAAACCCTAGGCATTAAATTTTGCAAGAAAACCACTATGATACAACACTATAGTTAGAAATTAGTCCTAATGAGTGTTTTGAAAGGGTAGTAAAATCTAAAATAAGATTTTGACTACAAACCCTAGCTAATGCAAAACTAGGTTATATGGAAAAATGCACAATTTCAAGCAATTATTATCAATTTAAGCATGAAAATGCACTCTAAATGAATGATGAATACTTTTGTTTTGTAGGATAAATCAGATCTGATTATAATGACAGAAATTTAATGAAATTAAATGCTAATTAATCTAAATTACATGAAAATGCAAGCTAAAAATGCCAATTGTTTCAAATTTTTCCAATTTTTCAATTTTTTTGTAATTTTTTAAATGCAATAAGATGAACAATGATATGAATGAATGAAATGAATGTACATCTAAAGAATGACACTCAGGAAGGTGCAAAATTCATTGAAAACATGAGTTCACCCAACTGTTTAAGATGAAAATTGATGCAAGAGGATTTGTTTGTGTTTAGGGTTAACTTGTATGAATCCTCCTTTCACCTCAAACATTCAAGGACTTCAGCTAAGTAGGAAGTTTACTATTAGGCTTTTAGTCACTTGGAATGTAGGGAAGATTGGAATTGTGTGTTTTAATTGTTGAATTAAGCCCAATTATGATCAAAACCCTAATTATGCAAATTCGGAAGCAAACAGACAAATCATGGAAAATGCTCACACATAGAGATACTAAATGATAATCAAATGCGTACCAAATTTTGAAGTTCAGGAAGTAGAATAGTTGGGTTCTAATGAACAGGCACCCTAGTCCAGTGCCACCGTTTTTGTCGGGATTTGAAAACCTTGTCTGCAACTTGTTCTTATTGTTTTGGAGATTCTTCAGTTGTAGGATCTAGAGGACTAATGAGCAGGCGCCCGAGTCCAGGTCCATGTTTCCTTCTTTGATCTATAATTCTGATAGTCCATAATGCTTTCCTGCAATTCCACTTTTTTGCTCCTGCAACCTGTAACCTGCAATCATGGAAAAATGGGTTGGGGGTTGTGGTGTTTAGAGGCTTGCCTCAGTCAAGCCCCGAAGAGACATTCAAGTCTTTCGAGCATCGTTGTCAGATAAAGAGTGCATATCCGTGTGGGATAGAGGCAAAATCTAAATGATAAATGATTGAAAACACAATTGATATCACCTTGAAGTGAAGATCTCATGGAAGGACGATGCTCTTCATGCCATGAGGAGATGGATGCCAAATCTACAAATACAAACACAAGAACAACACAAAGTCTGCTCTACAACACAGTGAATGCCTTGAATCACTTCTACACAAGCTCATGAATCAAAATTACCATCTAATTTACATCTAGTTTACAAATGAATGCCTAAACATGATTATATATATGCAACTACAAACATTCCCATCAAGAATTTCATAATTAAAACTTACCATGTCGGCATATGACCCAAATAACGGTCACAAACCAACACTTAAAAATTGGGTCTGACCTAAAATAGGGTAGGACTAGGGTCCAAGCACCCAAGTCCTCCCCCCTATTTTAGTTAGGGTTATTGTTAAGTGCAACCCTTGAGTCTAAATTGCCATTAAAATTTAGGGTTTTCTCATCGGGAAGTCAGATTAACATGAAAGATGCTCTAAATGCATAAACAGGACCTGGGAGCTAAACCTTAAGAGGGAAAAGCCCCCAAGGAGACATTTTCTGACATAACACTTAGAAAGTACAATGATGAAAAAAATTACAATAAAGAAGGCCAAGTGGGAATCAAAAGTTTGACAGGAACTCAAACTTTGGAACTTGGTTCCAAGGTGCGACGAACCTCCAGAAGTTTAAACTTATAGAGAAAAAGATGGGGCAGAAACTTAACGAAGACCTAGGATCTCGAGGTTTTGGAAAACTTCCCCACCAAAAGAAAAAGACCTCAAATCGAAAGAAAAAAGGCCAAAACCAAAACCAAAGGAAAAAACAAAAGACCAAAAGGGGTCAAAACTCAAGAACACTCTAAAGAAAACAAGAAAAATAAAAGGATGTGAAAACAAAAAAGGAGGGGGTGCCCAAGTTGCTAAAACAAAAGATGGGGCATGTATTTAAAGTAGCAAGCTCCCCTTGAAAAACTAACCATGTAATTACATAACCTTTCCTTTTCTTCTCTTCACATAACCAATGATACGAAATGATTTGGTCTAGTTCCAAGTATAAACATGTAAGTTCCACCTTTTGTTGACAAATAACATGTTGAAGGTCAAATAATTGTTCCATTTGATAGAGCCAATTGGTTGGATAGTTGTCATTAAACTTGGCCATATCCATCCTTGGTGTGAAATGCCTAGGTATAGGATTATTTGGGGGATAATTCATCTTCTAGGATCTAGGTGAAACATAAAGGAATCATGTCCTTTAAAATAATCATCTTCTTGCAAGATATTATGATGTGAATCCATTATCTTAGAGTTCATAGAACTCTTAAGAGAATCAAAACTTTTCATTAATGCATGGATCTTGTCACTCTTTGTAAACCCTTTCATTTTCTCTAGCAATTCTAACTTTATTTCATCCTTCATCTTGTTGGTTTCTTCCATTATTTGTTTCATTGTAGATTCATTGTATATGGGACAAATCTCCTCAATTCCCATATTATCATCATTGCTTAGAGATTTTCTATGTGCGATAATTTTTTTGCCCATTGTTGCAAGGCCACCATGATGGAGAAAACTAATTTTGTAATAAATCAAACAAAATAAATCCAAATGCTCCAATTTTTTTGCAATAACCTATTTGTGCCTAGATCTCTCCTTGCAGAAAAAATGTTTGAGATATTCGTTAATTTGTAGTCTTAAGGGAAAATTTGGTGGAAACCCTAATTGAATAATAACTTCCTTAGATCTCCTTGAAATAACCTCATATTTTAAATATATCAATTTAAATACATCCTTGAAAACCCCTTTAAAAAATAGGAAAATAGTTGTTAATTTGAGAGAGATATGCGCTTCACAATTTACCCTCCAAAATAAATGCCTTGTTTCTTGTCATTTGATTACCAAGATCACGCTTTCATACCACTTGTAATGAAATAAGTTCCACAAGAGAATATCATAATAAGAAATATGTTTCAAATACTTGATAATACTTGAGAATAATAAGCCACTTCGAGGGGGCAAACCTTCAAATATCTCCAAGAAGAAGACAATTCACAATATGATGAATAAATAACACTCACTACTGCCTATATCTAACCCTACTTATGCCTTGGTTATCACCCAAGTTGACTTAGATACCTAATTATAATACCTAGGATGAGTTAATTATCTGAATAAGACTATAATAATAATCATATACTTAATTAAGAGTTAAGTTAGCCACAAGCTAACTCTACTCATAACCCTAGGAACACTATAGGATTAAGGGCATAGCAATATATGATTCCCTTGAGAGAGTGGTCATCTAAGAGCTAGGAATGTTGATAATTTTTGCATATCATTTAAATACATAAGTGAATAGGCAATTAATTCAACTTACAAAAGTTGCCTCCCAATTGGCAAACATTAGAATCTTGCTAATGAAATCCACTAGTCTAAATAAAAAGGTGTTTATTAAAATTGAATGATAAAAATTTATTTTTATTTAGTTTATTTGCAGATTTTTTGATAGGCTTTTCTAGAGTTCTCCAACATTGGTGTTCCATCAAATTTTGTTCAATGAATTAGTGTAGGTGGATTTTTTTGGATGAATTCACCTATACGATATGAATATTTATTTTTCACTGTATAAGACACGTGTAAAACTATGACGTGTAAAACTATGACATTGGGATGTGGTTTCCTAAATTAATAAATCTTGTTGTATTCATGTTGGAACTAGGTTAGCCAAGTGCGAATCTTTATTATAATGAATTAAGAAATTGTTTATAAGCGCTAACATGTAATCAAAACTTTCTATAAAAGCCATGCAATTTTTTTTTTTTTACAGTATATTTTTTTCTTTCATTTCTTAATATTTAAATTTGTGTTTGGCTAGAACGAAGCAATTTAAATATATTGGCTGATTTGTAAGGTTTTCAATATATGAGAATTTTTTCTTTTATAGATTATGATAGTGATTTTTGTTTTAAGAGTAACGAAGCCTCAAATATTTTAGTACTTTTTTAAAATTTATAAAGAATTTCAAAAATAAAACTACTAGTATATTTATATTTTAAAGGAAAAATATATCTAAAGTAAGCTGAGAGATATTTTGTCCACGTGCCTATAATATAAATAAAATAAAATAATCTTTAAATAATTCCAAATAAAAATAAAATAACTCTTAAGTAAATAAAATAACTTAGGAGTATAAAATAACCAAATTATAAAATTAATTGAATTTTATTTACATGTTGTTTTTTTTTCTAAATTTTATTTACGTTTATCATAGAAATAAAATACACCAAGAGATATCCTTTTCCACGTACCTATAATAGAAGTAAAACAATCGTTAAATAGCTCTGATGTAAAAATAAAATAACCTTTATCTAAATCTTTTATCTAAAATAAATTTATTTATTTACGTTTGATTTAAGTATGTAAAAAGATTTCATTCTCCATTATAATTTTTTAAAAGATTTACAACTTGAAAAATTATTGAGATACTCAAATACCAAATAAATTTTTATGTTTATATTAAATCATAATTTTTTATGTTTATATTAAATATATTTGTTATTTAATTATATATCTAAGTCTAATTATTAAATCATAAATTTTTATGTTTATATTAAATATATTATATATATATTTGTTATTTAATTATGGGTAAGTGCAAGAAGATGGGGGGCCAAAAAGTGGCCAAAATAATTTCAAAAAAATTTAAGTCATAACGCGAGCGCGTTATAACGCGCTCGCATTATGACCTAGTATAAATGAAAAAAAAAGCAATTGAATTTCATTTCACTCTCATTTTCTCCTCTGCCCGCGGCTTCCAAACCCTCAAAAACGCGCTCGCATTCTGTAAAACGCCAATCAACACAAAAAGCTTATCAATTCGTTGCCAAAATGCTGCCGCGACATCGAGCACGCTAAAGGGGTGAGTTATCTTTATTTTTTTGTTTGAATTTCTTTCTAAATAGGTAGGTTTTTATTGATTTTTTATGTATATTTCGTTAATTGTCAGGAATGTTAATGCACCTCCTCCTCCTCCTCCTCCTCAAAATCCACAAAATCCTGAGGAGGAAATACCTACAGAACAACAACCTCCTCCATTCATTCCTCGACATGCCCCTGGAACACAAGATAATATAATGGGGCAAATTGAAAACAACAAAAAATAAATTGAAGATATAATTGCAAGGTTGAAAGATCCTTCCACTTCAACCTTGCATAGGTCCATGCTTGCCGAATCTCTTGAGTCTATGTTAACAAATGTAAATTCAATTAGCAAGCAAATAACTAGTTGGACTAATAAAAAGAGAGAGTTTAGATATTACTATGTAGCCAAGTTGTCATACCAAGATGTCAAAAAATTACAACTTACAAAATTAGACTTGTGTTCAATTTTCACAAACCCACAAACAAATCAACCTCCACCCATTACATGCAAGAGGTTCCCTATCCATTGGTGCAACAACCAAGCGATAAGGGACAATTGCGGGTAGAGGTGGTGGATGGTTTTTGACCATCCTCCATGCAATAATAATGAAGTCCCGCAATACTTTTTGAGGAAACTCTACTGCGAGTTTGTCCTCAATAAAGTGCTAAACTATTTTGATATGCGGGACTTCCAGAGTAGAGGTGGGGGCTCAGCATAGGATAGACCAGGGGCACATCTTGACCCACAGCGGGTAGTGAGATGAGTAATAAGCAGACTAGCCCACGAGCATATTTCTATCCCTTCCATTGTGAAGGAAAGTGTTAAGGTCGATACACTGAGGTCGATTAATGCCTTGACCCAGAGCATCATAGAGCATGCCGATCCTGCAACATAGAGTGGGTTGGGAGATACTGTGAGGAGTAGGGTCCCACCGCATACTTGCCAGGCTTGCGGGTCAGCCTGTGGTTATGACCCCATGGACAGTCAGGACGCAGGTGCATAGGCTACATCTGCAGCTGAGCAGATGGTGATGATAGATACCCTCCTGAGTGAGACTTTCAGCCTTGATACTCAGGTAAATATTAGCAAGTTTATTAAATTTAATTTATTAAATTTCATTTTTGAAATACAAGATTAACTAATTTAAATTGATGATTTTAATAAAATTTCAGGGTCATAGCGTCGATGCAGTTTTCAGTGGTTCTCCACCTACATTTTTCACTAGATCATCTACTGTCGAGGTATGTAACTAGTAAACAATTATAAATATTACATGTGAATAGCATCATTATATGAATGGTATTCTAATTTCTGATTTTAGATGTTGAATAGGTTAATACTGTAGATTTCATGGCAACACCTGCCAGCGGTGGTGGACTTCAAAGCTTTATGGAGGTAATAAAATAAATAGTTTAATGAATGAATTGTACTTACTAAATTTTTGTATGTGATTTGTGTGTTTTATTATGTGTACTTCCATGTTTAGATGAACGTGTGTGTATGTTAGGAGTCATGATTTGCATCACTATTATAGTTTTCGTAATTGAATAATGTTGTTTTATTTCCAGATGATGTAGGCTGTGGAGACACCTCCCCATGTTCATAGGGCAATGGAGCAGGGTGTGGCCTCTGCAATTCATAGCTCCATGGCATTGACAGGGGTATGAGGCAGATTAGTAAATTTCAATTTACATTCATTGTAATAGTTGTCTATTTTTGAAAAATCAAAAGATTATTGATTTGAAGTTTAATTTCTATCTGGATGGTTTCTATAGGACATGACATCACCAGGGCCTATTCCTACTACTGAGGCAAGCGAGGAGACAGATTATATGTTAGCGGTAAGTGATTATTTTGTTAAATGTTTCATTTTTTTATAACATGTAATTTCTATATATTAATGTTTATACTTTTTTTTGTAACAGGTAAAGGTGCAGGAAGAACTAAATAGGAGGAGTAGCCCTCGGGTTCGTAGTAGACCACCCACATGCATGTCTCCATCCCCTAGAAGATCAAAGGCTACTCATGATTTATTCTCTTCACCAGCTAGAGGGGAATGACTTTTTATTGTGTTCCTTTGTTGTATGCCTATATGGCATTTGTGGACATATATTTTGTATTGTACATAGTTGACATTGTATGCCTATATGACATTCTTGTAAGCCTATATGGCTATTTTGTATATATGTTATACTTATATCAATAGATATTGATGTATGCCTATATGGATATTTGGTTAATACAAATCTTTTTTATTGATGGCGTCCATACTTGCATTATAAATCCACTTTTGAATGGATATTTGTAGATGGCTACTTCAAATATTTAAAGTCCGATTGTATTACATAGGATGTTTGCATTTTCTTTGATAGGCTTGATAGGCCATGGATTACATGATGGTGTTTGATGGAAAAGTATGGTACTAGAAGACTCTAGTTCATTCTTAATAGGCTTGTGATTGATAATATCTTTGCGTGATTTCACTTGATCTTGGATCATGGGCATTTTGTTAGGATTTTGATTGCATTGTGATGTTTGATGGATAGGCATGGTGTAAGATACCCAACTAGTTCTATGAAAATTTTTCCTTACTTAAACAATTTTACTTGCTATCAATTCATCAACTACTTCAACAACACAAAGATATACATCAAAGATAACTACTTGAATGAATCAACCTTAGAGTTGGGTACTTGTCTAGTTATTTGACTCAATCAACTTGCAATGTCTTATTACATGGATAATGCTTTCAATAGCATGAAGTTACAACTTATTCAATGGAGATACAAAAGAAAGGCCTTGAAGCCTTGATGTTTACAATGGCGTCTACACTTGATCAACTCAATCAAACTCAATGATGTCAACTGAATGTCAACACCTCACAATATCAGAAGGGAGCATCACCTTGCTTGTTGCATGGATGAACGTCATAGTTGCAAGACTCTTAGGGTTAGGCACCAATTGAAGGTAGTAGAGACCAAACTAGGTGCCATCCTAAGCTGGGTGCTTCCTTGAGGTGGTAGAGACATGGATGAATGTCTGGTGGGGTTTGATGAATCTATATTGACACTTAAATTCACTTAGGCACAATATTAGTGTTCTTCTAACTAGGTGCCAGATAGGAGGATTCTCAGGGGTTTGGGTACCTAGGTTACAACTTGTCAATTTCTCAAAGAATCTTTGAAACACTTGACTTCCAAGGATTATCATCTTACCCTCTGATGGAGCGCCTTGTTCCAAAATTGGTCTTGGAGACTTGCATCTCTCTTAGGTGCATGTTTGGAGTAATGTCAACTGGTATCAGCACCTATTATCTCAATTCACACTTGACATCAACTTTTGAAGCTCTTTTACCCTAGCGCCTTTATCTTCTATCAAGCGCCTAACATTCTGGAGGTGAATTCCATCTTAATCCAAGTCTTCAAGGTACTTCCAAGTTTAGGCACCAAAACAGGGTTATGGAGGAGCAGAACCATGCCTTAGGAGGATGACTGAACCCTAGGCACCAATTTGAGGTTGCAAGAGCATAGGTATGCGCCAAGTAGAGTTTGATGCTCAAAACATTAACATTATTCAGTGAAATCCTTTTTTGACTCTAGGCGCCATTTGGAGGCTAGAAAGAGGAAAGTTGACACCAACTGCATTAGGCGCATTTCTGAGGTGATGGAGACCAATAAGTGTGCCTTGTCCTCTGGCTCTATTCCTTGTTAACTTTACAACTTAGATTATCTGAACAACATTGAGAATGCTTCCCTTCTTCCTGACACAAGTTGAAAGATCCACTAGGTGCCATTTCAGGTGTCTAGAGAGATCATCAACCAAGGGCACTAATAGAGCCTTTGGCAAATGGAAAGAGCACCTTACTTATATTTGATTTCTGGATGCCAGAATTGAGAAATTTTGTGCCTTGGCTAGGAGTTTCTCATTTCAATCTTGATTATTCATCTAAGTGACTTTCCTTAGCTCCCAAGCCTTCAATCTATCCATTACCACCTGCTAGGTGCTCAAAATAGAGTGTTAACGCCTTATGAAGGTTAGGCACATTCTGAGGGTGGGGTAGGCAAGTGAGGGTGCTAGACCAAGCCTTGAGACTTCTCTCCTCATCAAAGGCTTTCAATCCTAGGTACCAGATCCAAGGAGTTCCAACCAACACATGCGCCTAGTGCTGTGAGTTCACCCAAAGGACATCTTTAACTTGAAAACTTTCAATCTTCATCCATCTATGCTAGGCACTCAATTGGAGGATCCCTAGAAACATGTATAGGTGCCTTGAGGTTCTTAGGCACTTAATTTGGATGACCCTTGTGCTAGGTGCTTAGTAAGGAAAACTGGAGTGAAATGGGCGCCTAGGCTCCCAAGCTTCCATACTTAGTCAAATTTTAGGGTTTTGACCTTGTTCTTGCAAAACAAATAGATAGAGTTAGTCTGAAACCAATTCATTCCCTCATCTTTTGGAATTAGCCTCCAGGAATGAGGAATAGGCTAATCCATTATACACTTGATGATCAAGCTGGGAACGGGGACATGACACATGGTACTAGGCTAATCATTTTAGGTTTTGCATGAGCCTCGGACAAGGTAATAGGCATAGGGTTTTTATCTTGCATAATGATTTTTTCAAACCAAGGGTCCATGATGGAAATGATTAAGGATGATAGAATGTTTGGATTTTGGACTTTGAGATGTTTATTGTTGTAAATGTTTATTGTTTGGACTCAAATTTTGTTAAATGGTTGTTTGAAAGAGGACACATCAAACACAACAATAAGATTGGTTTAAGTATGGATGCAAATGATGTTTACTAGTTTACTAATGTGATGATGTTTACTAATGTGATGATGATTACTTATGTGATGATGATTTTGCATGTTTTCAATGGTTGGGATCTACAAGTTATGCATTTTTTTGGGATACACACCTCATTGATTGTAGTGGGATGACTTGAATGCATATTGCCTATATCCACGGGATGACTTTATTATTTTTCTTTGTTTATGCTCATTTGCTCATTGGTATGTTGCATTGGCATGAAAGGATGGATGTTGCTTTGATAGTGATGTGTATTCGTCACCTAGTGATGGATGATCTTATATAGTGGTTGGGTGTAATGGCTATCTTCATGTGGTTGTAGATGTTGATCCTTGGTTTAGAGGTGTTTGGTAGTGTGTCTTGGTGGACTCTTGATTCTAGATTAGAGTATTAGCATGATACAAGTTCTCTTGAGACTAGGATGTCTGTATTGGTGCATGTGATCTTCTAGGAGGAGATGTTAGATCATGATGTCATGTTTGGATACCTAATTTTGTAGTTGGAGTTTTGACAGTGGTCTTGTTGGTTCTCTTGGTATTGAGTACATTGGTCATGTGCTTGGGAGCTTCATGATAATGTGGTGTTGCATTTGGAGCTTAACATGGATTGATTGGTTGTAGGTTCTCATACATACTTCGAGACTTGACTGAGGCTAGAGTTCTCTTGGGATTAGAGACACTTGTTGAGATGGTTACCCTTTAAAGGTTTTAGCAGGAAGACCAAGGAGACTTTCACTTGGATATGGGCGTGAGTTAATTATGGACCTAGAGAAGATTCTTATTGGAGAGAGTCATTGTGGCTTGGTGTATCTTCGACAAGCATTCTCATTCCCCACTCTTGGTCTACTCGGCAGACTATCATCTAATAGGTATTTCCCATCCTTTAGATGATTTTTTTAATGCTTTATCTTCTCATGGTTATGGATCTTGAGCTATGGTTATTGGTTCTAGAGGGTTCATTTGAGGGGTGTCTCTAAACATGCTTTT
The DNA here is from genome assembly GCA_027924645.1 of Cunninghamia lanceolata. Classification (NCBI taxonomy): domain Eukaryota; kingdom Viridiplantae; phylum Streptophyta; class Pinopsida; order Cupressales; family Cupressaceae; genus Cunninghamia; species Cunninghamia lanceolata. The sequence continues at coordinate 3,227,009 of BSBN01000033.1, forward strand.
TCTCAGACGCTAAACTGGAGTTGTCTAGATGCACAAGTGCGCCTCCCTAAATGAAGTTCCTTTTGTTAACTTAGTTCATCCTAGTGACTCAAGGGGTTGTTATATTCTTTAGGCGCAATCTTTCATAGACTAAAACATTCACTGCATGTTAAGGCGCTCAAAGGAGGCTCTAGAGATGGAAAATGGTGGCTTAACTCACTTATGTAAATTTTGGACTTTTAGGCAATTGCAAGATGTCTTGGAGGGATCAATTCTTCAAGGCGCCCATTTTGTTCACCACTTGTAGCGTCACTTGTTCAAGGCGCATGTGTGATTTGGTCAAAAACAGGTGCCTAGAGTGAATAGGCTTTCATCCTGACTTAATACACTGCCTCCTTCTGACAATTTTTGGGGCAGCAGAAAACCTTTCACCACAGGCAAATGCCTCAGAGCTATAAAAAATTGAGAGAGGTTATTGTAGAGGCACTCTACGTGATCGCGTTGCCTTAGATGGAATGTTTCTAAGTGACATGGTTTTCAAGTAACATCTCGTCAAAGATTGCTGTCTTTTTGCACTTTGGACTCTTCAGGGATATCATCGGTACAATGTAGCTCTGACTGTTTTGACATGTTTGGGTGAAAAATAGGACCATGCCTAGTGTAAATGTACCCATTCGAACGTGTTGGAATATTCAGTTTGGTCGCATCAAGAGCAGGATGAAAGTTACACCCCTTTGCAAATTTACACTGCCTCCTTCTGATGATTTTTGGGGCAGCAGAAAACCTTTCACCATGGGAAAATACCTCAGAGCTATAAAAAATTGAGAGAGGTTATTGTAGAGGCACTCTACATGATCGCGTTGCCTTAGACAGAATGTTTCTAAGTGACACGGTTTTTGAGTAACATCTCGTCAAAGATTTCTGCCTTTTTGCACTTTGGACTCTTTAGGGATATCGTCGGTACAATGTAGCTCTGACTGTTTCGACATGTTTGGGTGAAAAATAGGAGCATGCCTAGCATAAATGTACCCATTCAGACACGTTGGAACAGTCAGTTTGGTCGCATCAGGAGCAAGATGAAAGTTACACCCCTTTGCAACTTTACACTGCTTCCTTCTGACGATTTTTGGGGCAGCAGAAAACCTTTCACCATGGGCAAATGCCTCAAAGCTATAAAAAATTGAGAGAGGTTATTGTAGAGGCACTCTACATGATCACGTTGCCTCAGACAGAATGTTTTTAAGTGACATGGTTTTCAAGTAACATCTTGTCAAAGATTGCTACCTTTTTGCACTTTGGACTCTTCAGGGATATCATCAGTACAATGTAGCTCCGACTGTTTCGACATGTTTGGGTGAAAAATAAGACCATGCCTAGCGTAAATGTACCCATTCGAACGTGTTGGAATAGTTAGATTGGTCACATCAGGAGCAAGACAAAAGTTACACCGCTTTGCAACTTTACACTGCCTCCTTCTGACGATTTTTGGGGCAGCAGAAAACCTTTCACCACGGGCAAATACCTCAGAGCTATAAAAAACAGAGAGAGGTTATTGTAGAGGCACTCTACATGATCATGTTGCCTTAGACGGAATGTTTCTAAGTGACACGGTTTTTGAGTAACATCTCGTCAAAGCTTGCTGCCTTTTTACACTTTGAACTCTTCAGGGATATCATCGGTACAATGTAGCTCCGACTGTTCGACATGTTTGGGTGAAAAATAGGACCATGCCTAGTGTAAATGTACCCATTCGGACACGTTGGAATAGTCAGTTTGGTCGCATCAGGAGTAGGATGAAAGTTACACCCCTTTGCAACTTTACACTGCCTCCTTCTGACGATTTTTGGGGCAGCAGAAAACCTTTCACCACGGGCAAATGCCTCAGAGCTATAAAAAACTGAGAGAGGTTATTGTAGAGGCACTCTACATGATCGCATTGCCTCAGACAGAATATTCTAAGTGACACGGTTTTTGAGTAACATCTCGTCACAGATTGCAGCCTTTTTACACTTTGGACTCTTCAGGGATATTGTGGGTACAATGTAGCTCGGACTGTTTCGACATGTTTGGGTGAAAAACATGACCATGCCTAGTGTAAATGTACCCATTCAGATGCATTGGAATAGTCAGTTTGGTCGCATCATGAGCAGGACACCAAAAATGCAAAAGTTCCTTTGTGCAACTTGACAACATTGCCACTTTTTTGCAACATGACTCAAAGACTCAAACTGACCCCAAATGACTCAAAGTGACTTAAAATCACCTTGATTTGGTGCCCAATGTACATTGTAGAGGTCAAGGCACTCCTTATCATTCAAACATCTTAGATGAGCGCATAGGAAAGGAAAAAGCTCTAAGTTTCATCATCATGAGCGCCTAATATCAAGAGACTTTAATGGCTCAAACCTTAGCATGGAGTCCTAAGGTGCATTTCATGTCTCCTTTCATCCAGTTTGGCGCCCTTATGTAGATTTTTCAACTTGATTTGGCACCCTATATGTGAAGGAAGATCTAAAGGCATGAAAGTGGATGTCATATTGCAAGAGTTTGGATCATCAAAATTGAAAGAAATAAGTCTATTAAGCTTGGGCGCCCTTGGTCTTCTTTTCATTCATTATGAGCGCCTTGGGAGAATGGTATATAGGTCATCATCATGATTGGGTGCCCTGGATCTAGAGTGTTGGAGAGATCATCAAATGGTGTCTAGTAGGGTGAGTTATGAGTTTGGTCGCATCAGGAGTAGGACACCAAAAATACATAACATGATGATGTAAAAATGTGTACATATGTGTAAAAATGCAGGAGGAAATAAAAAAAGACAAACCTTACAAATTAATGTGCATACTTACAACTCAATGTAACATAACTTTACAAAATCAATGTGAATACTTACAAATTAATCCAATGGACCATCCAGGTCTATTCTACTCTTTATTGTGTCAAGTATTGCTTCATGGTCAGACTCATGCACCTTCCACAATATTTTGTTCAAAGGTCTACCCCGATACTTTATCAAATGAACATTGGATGCCACGACAAGGTTTGAGTAATGAAGAATCTTCCAATGCCTGTCAAAGTCTTGAAATAGCCAAATATTAACACTATTATGTGGGTACCTTCTAAGCCATGTTCCAGTAATAACCACTGATCTTGTAGGGTATTCGATGTTTTCTCCATCTGTAACAGGGGCCTCCAATTTCTTTTTGGCCTCAACACAACGACATAAGTAATAATCTATTCCCTCTTCATTATCTTCATCTGCAATAACTGCATATACGTGCCCTACATTGATATGTGTAGCAAATTAGATGAAATTAGCCAACATTACAAAAACACTACAAAGTAAGATGACATTACCTGGTTGAACTAGATGAAATTAGATGCATATACATGCCCTATATTACCTGGTTGAACTAAATCTGATATGTGGTCAAAGTCAACTGATGATTCCATCTGTGTTAGTTCCAGTGCCGTCGGGGGTTGATACGTGTCAAGTGGGCTAAGATAACTTAACTATCATTCATCAACCCACTCCTTTGACTCGCACTCATCCCAGACTTGAATTGTATAGGAAGAACAAAAGCATGACATCTTTCATGTATGGATACTCCATGAACCTGCAATTGAGCTTCTGAAAGAGTGCATCTCATTTGATCCTGTCAGTGTACAACAATCCTCATATGGTGCAATGTTAGTATCATCTATCAACCAAAAAAATCTATGAACTAAAGACTTACCTTCATTACCTAGACCCATGGAAGCATTACAGCACTCGACAATCGATTTTGCAGTTGTTAACTTTACATTGTCTTTATACTTTAACTCTTCTCGTGCTATGGCTCTTTTGATACATGCTCCTGCACCATCATGCTCCCCCTTTCCATGCCTGACCTCACAAAAGTTCCACATATGTTGAATACCTGTAAAATTATGCCTCCTACTCAACCAATAGAAATTTTGTGAGTTCTTGAATTGTGATGCACAATCATCCAACCATATGATATGCTGACTGAATGATATGCCCCTTCTAGCCAAATCATTGTAGAACACCTGAAAGCAACCTTGCACGAACTCCGTAGAATGCGTACGATCATCACTAATATAGAAATTATACTCCCTTATGATCTTTTTGTCATCCTCTGTACTATCATTCGCATGAATGAATGCGATGTGCACAAATATAGAAACCTGTGTGGAGTTGTAATATTGTGATTGCACCTCACACTGTGGCTGTAGATTGTAGTTCTCTACAAATTTGACGAATGAAACAATGCTACCAACCGGAAATGTGTCCTTGCATAACTTGAATTGCAAGTCTAACCATCGAGCTCTATGGGCATGTCTTGCATACTCATACACTATGCTATCATGAAATATAGGCATAAACTGATACACTAGAATCTTTTCAATAACTAATTCACACCTCTTTTCTTCTTTACCATCTTTTGTATTGTATGCCACTATTTTATACTTGCCAAACTCTACTTGTTTGTTTCCAACCGCATGTGTTATTTCCATATGTTCACATATTGGCAAATGTTGTAAGCCACTGCAACGATGACATGTGCCCTCCAAGCATAATTTCTTGTAGAATATTTGACCTTCCTCTCTTTCACATAAAATTCTTGATATGAAGTCTCTTGAAGATGTTGGTGGGGCACATATGGCACAACCCTACAAATCATTGTTAGTATGCATATCTAAACATATAGACTTATAAGCATCAAAATGGTTAGAAAATCTAATATGTAATCTACAACAACAAGTAGTGCATGTGTGATTTATCTTAACATAGAAAGGTTTTAGCAATTCAAAATATATTTGACAAATTTTAATTTGAGGATACTTCTTTAGAAATTTACCATAAAACTGTGTTTGAGTCTCATCCAAAAAATGCTTTGGATGTGGCTCGCGGTTCTGACTACTAATTCTCCTTCTTACCACATCCCTTTGATTCAGAGATACCCTTGTGTAATTCTTCCAAAAGTCTTCAATTAGTGATCTCAATGCTTCAACAATTGGTTTATCTTTTCATGGTAGTCTCCCCGAGAATGCCCATAATTCATTGGCATTAGTGTCCTCAATTCTTTGGCGTCTTCCAACGGCTCTTGATAAAGTTTTCCTATTAATTCTCAATTCTTGACTTGTCTTTCTAATGAGACGAGCTTTCCTTGTTTGACTACTTACTATAGTCGATGTAATCACATGCTGTGTTGCATTACTATCTTTTGTGCGTGAGGTGTTACCCACACTCTCATACGCACTCATTAGATTCTTGACAATAGATTTTTCACTTGAAGCCACTGATGTTCTCAACCCAAGAATCTTCATGATAGACCTATACTTTATACTTCGCATCATTTCAATGAATAGTTGACATCTTGCAGTCTCATTTAACTTTTCAAAGAACAATCTCCAAATCTTATTAGCATATCTACTACAAGTGCGTTTTGGAATCTTACCTTCCATTGGCTGCAAAATATTCTCATCAATATCAATCAAATACTTTGGCTTTCTATGCAAAATTCTAGGTGGTGTCAAGTTAGGTAAATTCATCTCAACATTAGGAATTTCATCAATATTTAAATGAGATGGGTTAGATGGCATACCTTCGATCGAAGATGGAATAAATAACATACCTTGAGGTTGAGGTGGGAATGATGGCGTACCTCCTTCATCACATGTGAGTGATGATGTACTCTCAACTTGAGATGTGGTAGATGGTGTCCCTACATGTTGACTTGCGGTAAAGGACGTGTCTCCAACTATGGTATTCAAATCTCTCGTACCATGAAGTTTTTGCATTCATTCTCTTTGTGCCGCCAATACCATATCTCTTTGTGATGGTTGTGGTTCTTCTTCAATTGGTATGTCTTCATTTATCATGTCCAATTTCCTCTTCTCACGAAGTTCCCTCATAGCCATTGCTTTCTTTGCATTCTTAGCTTCTATCTCTTCCTGTGTTGGTTTAATTCTTGATCGTTTCCTCGGCATGACGGAGAATTTGTCTGTAGCATGATAAAGAGACCAACATTAGTTCCTAAGAAATGAATACAAGATAATAGTGGGATTGTATTTTTTTTATGTTGTAAGGATTTATTCTTATATAGTTTGACATCATGGTATGAACTAAGGTTTGTTTATTACACATAATTATTAAAGAGCCCAAGTGTAGAAAATATACATGGCATCATCTGAGATTGTAGGTTGCTTTCTTGATTGGGTATGTGTCTATTTTAAACATGTATGATAAAGCATGATAAAGTAATTCAATCCAAAATAAGGAAAATGTAAAGAACATGCATGTAAAGACTTGACATACCTAAAAAATGAAGATTTGAATAGAGAGAGTACCCAATTATGTAGTGTTTTTATCTTCTTGCATCAAACTCCTCAACAATTTGAGTTTTTCACCACTTGCTTCCTTTTCAATGTTAAATTCCTAAAATTGAATCACAATTAACATTGCAACACTATAAAAATTGAAACTTGAATAGATATATATCAAACTTGGTGTGAAAACTATGTTATTTCCTCCTTCTCAAGTTGGCAAAGCAGAAAAGGTGGTGGAAAGATCATGCAAAGGTGGTACAATGTGTCAAATGTGCATGTGAACTTCCCAGTAGCATGAAAGCACTTCTTTTTTGTTGGAGCACACATAGAATCAGTAAGAAAATAGAGAATGTGGGCCTGGATCATGGGGGTAACCACTTTTTTACCGTTTCAATAGAAATATAAAATGCGAGCGCGTTATAACGTGCTCGCGTTTTGTCCTACTATAGATTCATCACATCCTTTGCATTGATCACATCATTTTCCTGCAAGGGCGTGCCAGATGCTCTGCCATATGATAGGCATATTAATGAAGGGGCAAGCCCTCATAATCAAGTTCTTGATAGAAAATGCCCTCAACCCTCAATGTCAAACCCTAGTCCCTAAACCCTCAACTCTGATCCCTCGACCCTCAACCCTCAATGTCAAATCCTTATCCCTCAACCCTCAACCCTATCCCTAAACCCTCAACCCTCAACGTCAAATCCTAATCCCTCAACCCTTAACCCTATCCCTAAACCCTCAACACTCAACGTCAAATCCTAATCCCTCAACCCTAATCCGTCATCCCTCAAATCTAATCCTTCATCCCTAAACCCTAAATGCTATCCCTAATCCTACACCCTCAATAGACTCGATACTATACCTTAAACTCTAATCCCTTATCCCTAAACCCTCCAACCCTATCCCTAATCCTTACAACCCTCAACCCTAATCCCTCAACCCTTAACTCTGATCCATCAACCCTCAACACTATACCTTAAACCCTAATCCCTTCAACCTCAACCCTCAACCCTTGATGTTAAACCCTAATCCCTCAACCCTTAACTCTGATCCCTCATCTCTCAACCCTAACCCTAAACCCTAAACCCTCAACCCTCAACATCAAATCCTAATCCCTCAACCCTTCACTCGAATCCCTTAACCCTCAACCCTAATCTGTCATCCGTCATCCCTCAACTCTAATCCCTCATTCCTAAACCCTAAACGCTATCCCTATTCCTAGACCCTCAACAGGCTTGATACTATACCTTAAACCCTAATCCCTCTACCCTCAACACTCTTATTTAACCCTAATCCCTTGACCATTAACCCTATCCCTCAACCTCAACCCTCAACCCTCAACCCTCAACTCTCAACATTAAACCCTAATTCATCAACCCTAAACCCTAATCCCTCAAACCTAAACCCTATCCCTAAACCATCAACCCTCAACACTATACCTTAAACCCTAATCCCTCAACCCTCAACCCTAAACCTTATCCCTAAACCCTAATCCCTCAACCCTCAACCCTAATCCCTCATCCCTCAACTCTAATCCCTCATCCCTAAACCCTAAATGCTATCCCTATTCCTAAACCCTCAACATACTTGATACTATACCTTAAACTCTAATCCCTTATCCCTAAACCCTCCAACCCTATCCCTAATCCTTATACCCTCCACACTCTACTTTAACTCTAATTCCTCGACCCTCAACCCTATCCCTAAACCCTTGACCCTCGAACCTCAACCCTCAACCCTCAACATCAAACCCTAATCCCTCAACCCTTAACTCTGATTCCTCGACCTTCAACCCTATCCCTAAACCCTCAACCCTCAACGTCAAATTCTAATCCCTCAACCCTTCACTCTAATCCCTCAACCCTAAACCCTATCCCTAAACCCTCAACACTATACCTTAAACCCTAATCCCTCAACCCTAACCCTAAACCTTGTCCCTAAACTCTAATCCCTCAACCCTCAACCCTAATCTGTCATCTGTCATCCCTCAACTCTAATCCCTCATTCCTAAACCCTAAACGCTATCCCTATTCCTAGACCCTCAACAGGCTTGATACTATACCTTAAACCCTAATCCCTTGACCATTAACCCTATCCCTCAACCTCAACCCTCAACCCTCAACCCTCAACTCTCAACATTAAACCCTAATTCATCAACCCTAAACCCTAATCCCTCAAACCTAAACCCTATCCCTAAACCATCAACCCTCAACACTATACCTTAAACTCTAATCCCTCAACCCTCAACCCTAAACCTTATCCCTAAACCCTAATCCCTCAACCCTAAACCCTAATCCCTCATCCCTCAACTCTAATCCCTCATCCCTAAACCCTAAATGCTATCCCTATTCCTAAACCCTCAACAAACTCGATACTATACCTTAAACTCTAATCCCTTATCCCTAAATCCTCCAACCCTATCCCTAATCCTTACACCCTCCACACTCTACTTTAACCCTAATTCCTTGACCCTCAACCCTATCCCTAAACCCTTGACCCTCGAACCTCAACCCTCAACCCTCAACATCAAACCCTAATGCCTCAACCCTTAACTCTGATCCCTCATCTCTCAACCCTAACCCTAAACCCTAAACCCTCAACTTCAAATTCTAATCCCTCAACCCTTCACTCTAATCCCTCAACCCTAAACCCTATCCCTAAACCCTCAACACTATACCTTAAACCCTAATCCCTCAACCCTAACCCTAAACCTTGTCCCTAAACCCTAATCCCTCAACCCTCAACCCTAATCTGTCATCCGTCATCTCTCAACTCTAATCCCTCATTCCTAAACCCTAAATGCTATCCCTATTCGTAGACCCTCAACAGGCTCGATACTATACCTTAAACCCTAATCCCTCTACCCTTGACACTCTTAATTAACCCTAATCCCTTGACCATTAACCCTATCCCTCAACCTCAACCCTTAACGCTCAACCCTCAACCCTCAACTCTCAACATTAAACCGTAATTCATCAACCCTAAACCCTAATCCCTCAAACCTAAACCCTATCCCTAAACCATCAACCCTCAACACTATACCTTAAACCCTAATCCCTCAACCCTCAACCCTAAACCTTATCCCTAAACCCTAATCCCTCAACCCTCAACCCTAATCCCTCATCCCTCAACTCTAATCCCTCATCCCTAAACCCTAAATGCTATCCCTATTCCTAAACCCTCAACAGACTCGATACTATACCTTAAACTCTAATCCCTTATCCCTAAACCCTTCAACCCTATCCCTAATCCTTATACCCTCCACACTCTACTTTAACCCTAATTCCTCGACCCTCAACCCTATCCCTAAACCCTTGACCCTCGAACCTCAACCATCAACCCTCAACATCAAACCCTAATCCCTCAACCCTTAACTCTAATCCCTCGACCTTCAACCCTATCCCTAAACCCTCAACCCTCAACGTCAAATTCTAATCCCTCAACCCTTCACTCTAATCCCTCAACCCTAAACCCTCAACACTATACCTTAAACCCTAATCCCTCAACCCTAACCCTAAACCTTGTCCCTAAACCCTAATCCCTCAACCCTCAACCCTAATCTGTCATCCGTCATCCCTCAACTCTAATCCCTCATTCCTAAACCCTAAACGCTATCCCTATTCTGAAACCCTCAACAGGCTCAATACTATACCTTAAACCCTAATCCCTCTACCCTCGACACTCTTATTTAACCCTAATCCCTTGACCATTAACCCTATCCCTTAACCTCAACACTTAACCCTCAACTCTCAACATTAAACCCTAATTCATCAACCCTAAACCCTAATCCCTCAAACCTAAACCCTATCCCTAAACCATCAACCCTCTACACTATACCTTAAACCCTAATCCCTCAACCCTTAACCCTAAACCTTATCCCTAAACCCTAATCCCTCAACCCTCAACGCTAATCCCTCGTCCCTCAACTCTAATCCCTCATCCCTAAACCTTAAATGCTATCCCTATTCCTAAACCCTCAAGAAACTCGATACTATACCTTAAACTCTAATCCCTTATCCCTAAACCCTCCAACCCTATCCCTAATCCTTACACCCTCCACACTCTAATTTAACCCTAATCCCTTCAACCTCAACCCTATCCCTAAACCCTTGACCCTCGAACCTCAACCCTCAACCCTCAACGTCAAACCCTATTCCCTCAACCCTTAACTCTTATCCCTCATCTCTCAACCCTAACCCTAAACCCTAAACCCTCAACCCTCAACGTCAAATCCTAATCCTTCAACCCGAAACCATATCCCTAAACCCTCAACACTATACCTTAAACCCTAATCCCTCAGCCCTCAACCCTAAACCTTATCCCTAAACCCTAATCCCTCAACCCTCAACCCTAATCCATCATCCCTCAACTCTAATCTGTCATCCCTAAACCCTAAATGCTATCCCTATTCCTACACCCTCAACAGAATCGATACTATACCTTAAACCCTAATCCCTTATCCCTAAACCCTCCAACCCTATCCCTAATCCTTATACCCTCCACACTCTACTTTGACCCTAATTCCTCGACCCTCAACCCTATCCCTAAACCCTTGACCCTCGAACCTCAACCCTTAACCCTCAACGTCAAACCCTAATCCCTCAACCCTTAACTCTGATCCCTCGACCCTCAACACTATACCTTAAACCCTAATCCCTATCCCTCAACCCTTAACCCTTAAAACTTAAACCCTATCCCTACACCCTAAACACTTGACACTATATCTTAAGCCTTAAACCCTCATCCCTAAAGCCTCAACCCTCAATCCTTAAACCTTCAACCCTAAACCCTATCCCTACTCCGTCTACCCTTGACACTCTAACCCTAACCTCGACATTAAATGCTAATCCGTCAACCCTAAACCCTAATCCTAAACCCTCAACCCTCAACCCTCAACACTATACCTTAAACCCTAATCCCTCAACCCTCAACCCTAAACCTTATCCCTAAACCCTAATCCCTCATCCCTCAACCCTAATCCATCATCCCTCAACTATAATCCCTCATCCCTAAACCCTAAATGCTATCCCTATTCCTAAACCCTCAACAGACGCGATACTATACCTTAAACCCTAATCCCTTATCCCTAAACCCTCCAACCCTATCCGTAATCCTTACACCCTCCACACTCTATTTTAACCCTAATCCCTCGACCCTAAACCCTATCCCTAAACCCTTGACCCTTGAACCTCAACCCTCAACACTCAATGTCAAACCCTAATCCCTCAACCCTTAACTCTAATCCCTCGACCCTTAACCCTATCCCTAAACCCTAAACCATCAATCGTAATATGTCATCCCTCATCCCTAAACCTTAAGCGCTATCCCTATTCCTAGACCCTCAATGGGCTCGATACTATACCTTAAACGCTAATCCCTTATCCCTAAACCCTCCAACTCTATCCCTTATCCCTTAACCCTCATGATTAATAGCCTTGAACGTAAAAAAATTTGAGGGGGACATAACGCGAGCGCGTTATAACGTGCTCGCGTTATGTCAAACATGACAAAAAACAGACTTGCGGGAAAGAAAAATGCAAGGCACAACATAACGTACTCGCGTTATTTCTTGCTTTGGGAATCCCAAGCCTTGGGCTTGGGATTTGCTTTGGATTTCCAACCCAAAGGCTTGGAGTGCCTTATGAACAGTCACAGACGTGTTTTTCTATATTCTTCAAAATTTCACATAATTTCGTTCGTGCTAACCCTCAGATTTGCACGTGTTTCAAGGTCGAACAAATCGAACACATGGGTAATGTTAGGCTTTCTCTTAGCTATTTGACGATGTGATTTTTTTCACATTTTTACAATGTTAAGCCTTTCATCTTTAATTTCTTTTGTTTGTGTGTCCGTTTTTAGGCAAAAACCACTGTTTGGTCTTTTTTTCATTGTAAAATAACTATTCATTCAAATTTCAAAAAAATTACATATTTAGAAACTAGACTCCATTCTACAAATATTAAAAAAATAAAAAAAAGATTTTCAATTAGGTTTCAAAATTTATAGGGGTAGCACGGCCAAAATTCTATTTTTTAGGATGTGTCCACTTTAAAAATTAGTAAAAAATCAAATATTCATCAAAAAATTATTAGAAAAATCAGGCATAAACTACATGCTATTAGCTAATTTCTCACCAAAATGATTTTTAAAATACCAAAAAAAAGTTGAACTTTTGAGGGAGCCACAAAACATGCTATGTTATGTTTTTTTGACAGAAACAACACCAATTTCTGTGGCTCCCTCTTTTGAACCCCTTAATCTATGCCATTTTCAAAACAAAATAGTAGTTTAGAAAGTAGACTCAGAGCACTACGAACACTGTTTTAGTTGCATCTCCAAATTTTAAGTGTAACTATGCTCAATTTCTCATCCAAGGCGAGTATTTCCTGATTTCATAAAAAAAGTGGGCACTTAAGACCCCTTTTTGGCCCCCCATCTTCGTGCACTTACCCTTATATACCTATCTATATTTAATTATAATTACTATTATATTTTAAATAGTAAATAAACAATTATATATTTATTATATTAAGTAAAATTATAAGTATGCTTATCCATAATATGTATTTCTCATAAAGAATTAATAATATTTGACTATTTGAGGGAATGCTATATAGGTTATATAGAACTATTTTGAAACTTATTTACAATAATTAATATAATATAACCTATGAAGCATAATAACAATATAACTTATAAAGTATAATAACATAATTGATATAATAATAACATTTAAACCTATAAACCTATAAAGTATAATAATATAATTTATATAAACTTTTTAAGTGGTTTTTTACAATAATATCCAAACCCTAAAAACAATCAACTAATTTTAATTTATAAAGTATAATAATATAATTTATATAAACTTTTTAAGTGGTTTTTTTGAATAATATCCAAACCCTAAAAACAATCAACTAATTTTAATTAACACAATATATAAGAATTAGATAAAACTTACAATGAGAAATATATTTTATAGTAAATAAATGGATTAAACTTTCAATGAGAAATTTATCTTTTTAACTATTGTTTTTTCTTTCTTGTCTTAGCCATTATTTTTCTACAATATTTCTAAATAAGGCTATATGTAAATTTATTGAATTTATTATGGAAACTTATATAAAAGTTTATTAATTTAACAATTTAATTTTATCAAAAAAATCAACTAAATTAGAAGGTTTAGTCATCTGGAGTTTTTAACTACTATAACATAATGATTATTCTTGAACTAATTTACTGATTATTATTATATTATATCTATGGTATAATATAATTATAATTAAATTAGATTGTAATATAATTTAATATTGAATTATAAGATTATTATATTATAATAATTTTTTTTTAAAATACGGTTGGTGCGACATGCCCTCCATGAACCCAAAAGTGCAGAGCAATGAACCGGTGAGGCCACAAGACAGGGGACCTCATCAAACCCGTGGCCCAAACTCTGGTGGCTGCCACTACAACCGAGAAACTTAACCACCGAACCACACCCTTATCGGCTATTATATTATAATAATATTAGGTCTTTCTTGCCATTTTTATATTAATATATTGATCCATAATATAATTTAATATATTTATTAATAATATATTGATATATCATTAAATTAATAATTATTATTATCTAATGATTATATAAGATTATTTCTAATTAGCATGTTTATTTAAGATATCTATGCTAGTTTATCTTATAATTAAATTAATAATATATATTATTTTAAAAATATAGATTGTTGGAGGGATTGTACTTCAAAATTCTAATATCTAATAAATCTTTGCATTTTAAAATGTGTTCTTAAATTGTATTTGTTGCTAATTTTAAAGGTCTTCTCAATCATGTGAAAGGGCCTAAGCCAAAGAAGTTTGTCCTAATCTACTAATTGAGCCCAACCACTTATTTGAGAATAGATGGGAGAAGGTTGGTGTCTCCATAGACAGTATGGAGCTCAACATGCATGGATGTGGAAGTGTGGATGAGATTTGCTATTATAGCCTCATCTTTGGCCCTTATGCAAGGAATGGCCATGAGGCCAATCATCACTTGACAAGGAAGGTCAAATACAAATGACTATAAAAAACATGTTGCCCTACTATTTTATGTGAATCTAGAGATGAGCCACCTTATTAACTAATACTTGAATCACATAAAAAAAATATTAAAAATAACTGTATCTCTACTCTAAATTTAAAACTTCTTATTAACTTAATATATTAATCAATAATGTAAGAAAAATTAGCAAAAATTTTCTATTTTTTCTATATTATATATAAACTAAATTTGGATGCAATATTAGATTAAGTAAAAGAATTACCCATTAAAATTATAAATTACTATAAAAATGTGTGTTAATTCAAACTTATTGCTCTTCATCTCATATTCCATAAGTGATGTGTATCTTATCACTTAATAGTTTATTAAAATATAAATTAATAATATATAGTTTAACATATACTTTTATTAAGATTATAATAAATCAAAGATATTAAATTATAATATTATATTAATTATTATAGTAATATTAATTAATCTATTTTACTATATAAGTCAAATTAGAAATATTACATATCTAACTATAAAATTAGATCATATATTATATCTAATAAATATCCCTATTTGGATCTAATATTACTAATTATATATTTATTATATTAATAGCTAAATTAATATTATTTGACCTAATTATATGAAAAACACTTTGTTAGTATATTTATATATATCATATTATAGAGAAATATTATATAATTTAAAATATATATATTATTTCTAAAGTATTAATATATTATAATATATATATATATATATATATATATATATATATATATATATATATATATATATATAATAAATATTAATAGATCCAAATATTATTATTATAATATAAAATATATATATTAAATATTTAATATTATATAAATAAATTTATATTTATTAATATATTAAATATATTTATTTAATAATATTAATATATAATAATAATATATTATAATATATTATAGTTAATAATAAGAAAGTAATTTGTCCATATGAAGAAAACAATCTCAATGCCTTTTCATCACCAATTATTCAAATAAGAATTATACTAGCAATCGCACCTTAGTGAGCAATGGGTATGCCAAAATTGAAAGAGTATTGGAATTCTTGACTATAACCTCAAGTCTATCACACAATGGAACACTTTTTGTCACTATGTTTGTGCAATTAAACTTAGTTTTGTAATGATTTTGTGTTTTAGGAAATGTCTCTTCAATTGTAATGGGTGGTAAAGGTAAAACTCTCTCTCTCTCTCTCTCTCTCTCTCTCTATATATATATATATATATATATATATATATATTTCTTTTTATCTCTCTCTGTCTCTATTTACCTCTCTCTCTCTACCTCTCTCCTTTTCTATTTCTATTTATCTCTCTTTGTCTCCATCTCCCACTCCCCTTCTCTCTCTCTCTCTCTATGTTTTTCTCATGTTTCTCTCTTCCTATGTTTTCAAAATGACACTCTAAGAAGACTATTGGTGAATAAGTCAATACTCTTTCATGGAGTTATGATGTTCATATTCTTTTCTTCATCACTTGTAGGCAAATCAAAATATTGTTTTCAAACACAAACAAGTAAATGAAACCATTAGTTATATAATTATATTAATAATGTATATAAATAATAACAAATGACAACACCTAGTAACAAGAAATTTCATCCAATCAACCTATACAATGAAAATATTCTACTTCTATTATTCTTCTAGGTGTGTTGACATGAGTGATGTGTTGATTCTTTTCCCTTAGCCCATTTGTTTCTTTCTGGTGTATCAAAAAATCATAGTTAATTCATTAGTATTTGCACTTCTTCGTGTCTCGATGTAGTGCCCCTCAACTTATCATCTTTTGGACTGATGTTTGCTTAGTAGTACTGGACATTTTGACAGTATTTTTAGATCGTTGATGATGGATTTCTAGTTATTTTGCTATTTCAGTATGAACCTAATTGTTATGATAACAGATGTTGATGATGGATTATGTCACTTTATGCTTTACAATTTGATAAATGAACTGATGTTTTAGATGCTTTGATGTTATTCATTATATGGGATTGGAAGTTAGTTGATCATTTTATGTTGTAGACTAGTAATTTGATACCTTGTTCAATATAGTTGATTGTTATTTATAAACGTGAATGGAACAGTGTTGTATTACTCGTTCCCGAGTACCCTACTCCACTGCGATTTCCATTCACGATAGGACTGCATGTGATGTATATGTATATCTTGTTATGGTTAACTGTGCGTTGCTGGAGGATGCAGGTACTAGGCATTGACTCCACCTGATTACAGGTCTGAGCGTGCCTTCGCCAATGGATTAGTTGGTTGGAGTTAACGTGAGGTCCCTAGTCAGTGTTCCTTCGTCGTCAGTTTACCCTTGTGGTTATTAGTTGTCATTCGCCCATGTCTTACTGTCAGGTAATATTGTATCTTGGAGTCAAATCAAGTTCGAAGGTGTCTAAGTATGTGTGGTAATGTTGTGCTTTAATTAGAATTATTCTACGGAAGAGTATAAGTGTTGTTATATAGGCATAAAGTCGTTGTTGTCGATTTTAGCTATAAACAAATTATTATTTTAATAAAAATGCTGTTGATAAATAAAGTTGTAAGAAGTTTGTATTATTCGATATAATATTATTTATAATAAATAATTAAATAAATAAATAAATATAATCACGCTTGTAAATTGTGATTCACAACTTGATTAATAAGATAAATTAAAGGATAGTACAAAATTATATAATTGTCGATATAGTACTATTCTATTTATAACAATATTTTGGGGTCGGCTATAAAGAGATATAATAATAAAATAAAATAAATAATATGTGGGGATCTATTAATTAAATAAAAATACATATTCTTTAAAGGAGTTATGCACGGAATCATGTGCCAAGCCCTTGGAGAGGAGAGAGGCTGAGTTATAAAAGAGCTGGAGGGGCATCAAGGAGATCATCACAGGTGAAAGGAAAGAAGCAGCTTGGAACTGCAATGATTGGAGCAGAGTCGTCGAGTCGATTGCGAAACCAGGTTCCGTCGAATGTCTTATCTCTGAACTTCATTTCGAATCTACAAATGTTGTTATAGTTTATTGGATTCCAAATAGTTCTGTAGACTGTCTTCTCTGTGTGTAATCAGCATCTTCTCTTAGGGTTTAAATACATCGTTTCTGCTCAAGGATTCTGTAAGTCAAATGTTTTCCTTCCACTGGTTGCCGAATCATTCTGTATGCATTCTCAGTCCAGCGTGACCTTGGTAGGGTTTGTAGGACACCTTGATAGAATTGCCGTAAATCGCTGTTGGCTACAGCTAGTTGTTCCTGTAAGATCAGATTAATGTTGTTATTGTTTCTTTCTCTGTAAGTCACTTTGTATTCATTCGACTTTCCCGATTGTGTACCTTTTTTGACCTGCCCTCCCACATCCGTCAATGGAAATTCTATCTGTCCAGAGACCTGTATAGCAATCGTTACTTGAAGATTTAATTTATTTCCTTGCTATCCCTTAGTATTATTTACAAATGGTTCGATGTTGATAGAAAGCACTGCATATTGCAATGCTAGGCATGATAGGCAGTTCGCTGCTATTGTCCTGTTGTTCGATCTGGTTGAAATCCTCAGAAGCCTTGTTGTTTCGCTGTTCCTTATATATTATATGTTTGGTTTTATCTCTTCGTAGATCGGGAATAATAGGTAGACCGCTGTTCTTTTTATCACCCGTTCGAATGGAGAATGTCGAATCCCTTGCTTAAGCCAGGTTACCGAGTATTACTCGATGCCCGTTGCCTTATTATCCTTCGTTGAGAATGGGAGTTCCAAAGCGTTGAAATGATATCCTATGTGTGCTTGGCATTATTCCGGTTGTGGACCGATCATAATAGGAGGATTGCTGCCTAGAAATTCCTGTTTTGAATGAAAGACCGGATTCTTTTTATTCGCCATTTTTCTGAGTATTATACTGTCTAGGTTTACTCCACAGCTGGAGCTATCGAACCCTCTCATTATCGGTTATGAGGTCTTCTTATTGGATATTAACTTTGCCTTGCTTTCTGTGTTCTACCTTGCTTTTATTTGTCTGTCTCAAGGGAAACGCCATACAACCTGCACAGATTGTCGTCCAATCGTTTGTCTAAAACCCTCGTCAACCATTTTGGCTGAATACCTATATATTTACTTTTGTATCTTCGCTAGTAATAGAATAAGCCATGTATCGCTCAGAATTTGTAATTATTAGGGTGTAAAGTTGAGCTGAATATGCGGGCAGATTTGCTGCCGTTGGTGTTTTGTCCTTCGCTTTCTTTGAAAGTGTCTAAAATCTTTCCTATCTGGAGGTCTTCGTCATTCATCAAATGATGGCGCGATGCTTTCCTTTGACTAGTCTACCTTATGGTATGGGCTATCATGATCTCACTAGCCTTCCAACACTTAAATACTATCAAGCTGAGCGAACATAATCGTCCTTGGAAGTCGATGGAGGCTGTAGTGTCCCAACAAATTCATTATCGAAGTTAATTAGTATATTCGTAATGTATCAATTTCTAACCGCACTCACAGCGTATCTAGCTGGAGTAATGTCTTAAAAGCTTTTGTTTTCTATAGTTGCTGGAGGTGAAAACCTTAAATTTAGTCAAATCTAATGGGGAGATCGCACCAGTATGGCTGGGCGCACCTTTGAGAGTAATTAGTGGCATGAAACACTGCCTTGAAAGCTATTCTGTTTCCCATACATTCTGCAATCTTTTCTGTGTTTATTGAACGCTGTTGCTGTCAGTTAGCTATACTTTGTTTCCTAAGTTCAATCTCTTTTATTTGCCAAAACCAGTGACCTTGGTTTGCCATTGGAAACTCACCATAATTGTATTCTCATTGCTAGTAAATTTCAATGAATCTATGTACTGCTAAGACATCTGAGAGGTTCCTTTTCCTAGATCACACCTCCGCATGAGTTTAACAGACTGTAAAAAAAAAATAGTCCACATAACCTCATAGACTTATCAGATATCGTACTGATAGAGTTGGCGCTCCCTCGGAAGATCAGTGTAGTAAGGAATTCGACTGAGCTCATATAGCGTTCAGCTGTTGAAACCTACAGAGTGTTGTGAGGTCAATGTCTGTCAGAAATGACTGGTTAAGGTCTGATGCTATCAATTGAAGTATTGTCATCCATTTCTGTAGTAAAACAGTTAATAGCAATTTTACATCTTAGTAGTAAGTTATCCCAAGCTGTTCGCATAGGGTGCATTTACGATCGTTCTCTTGAGAAATTATATCACCACGGATAAGATCAATTCCAGAAACATCTTCAAATCATCTTAAAAGAATCCATTTGGTTGAGCTCATTAGAATGTCTGATAGACCGTATGAAGGATAACAAACTTTTCGTGATTGAACCCTCCCCGTGTAATTACCGTTTAGCTGGAAGATATCGTTGTGGAAGTGTCGAACGGTAAACAGAAATTAAGTGGTTCTTTTATCTATTATTGTAATGATTTAGTTAATCAATTTATTTATCTTTTGAAACAATATAAGGTTAGTTAGAGATTTGGTTGCAAGGTATTAATTTAATTATTGTAATATAATGTTGTTTTTATTTCAGAAGCTGTTTGCATTAAACTGAGAATGAATTGTAGTATTTCATCTCTTGAATCTGAATTGAATTGAATTGAATGAGTGTCGTAATGAGTCGGATTGAGGTTGTTCAAACTTGTATTCCAGAGGCTAAGTTGTCATTGTTAAGTATTTGCATCTTGTGTATTGCTGTTTTGTAATTATGATGTAATAGCGTTTATGTGTATCAAACAAAGTATGAAGTATAATTAGGTTCTGTCAAGGTTGAATGTTGTGTCTTGTAAAGTAATAATCTCAGGATGAAATATCAAACCTCTTGTGCTCTTATTGTACCATTTTGTCGTAAAGAGAGATCTGAAATCTGTAAGAGGATAAAGTATTGCAATGTTAATAGTGTTGGATAACAATTGATGTTATGATTCTATTTTGATGCAAGAGGGTTTATGCCTTGCAGTATATATATTCATGTTTTGTTATAAGTTTTGTATAATGTCAAGGTTACTAGGTGTTAGGAAGGAGAGTGGCTTTCAACGTGGGGCCGGCGCCCAAAGTGGCAGTCAGGATAACCCGTTGGAAGTAGATTAATCAAGTGATAACCTAAAAATAAACTAGGGGGTTAAGGGTAGATTTCACATTAATAAGATTAATGGATTCCTCTCCCATGGCCTATAGTGCTTGTTTAGACTAAGGATGGGTAGAGAAGGCCTGGTCGGCATGATTGACTTCCTTGTCCTCATGAAAGGAAGATCGATTTCGCATGTGTCACCCTATGGGGCCGGCGGCTAGTGAGAGGCTGTCAGGATAACCATAGATGGGGGCCGGCGCCTAGTGAGAGGCTGTTAGGATAACCCATGTTAGGACCGTGCGATGACACTCTCCCTACTACAACCTAGCATCCCTTGTTCGATCTCTCCTCATTTGTTTTGTGTCACCTCTGGAAGTGGAAGTTAAAGTTAAAGTGAAAGTTAAGTTGAGATAAGTTATGTTGTGTTGTATTGATATTGCCATGTGTTGTATTGGCGTTTGGTCATCCTTTGTTCTTGTTTGTCTTTCGTCTACCTGACTGTCAGTGTTTGGGACCTCATGTTAACTCCTAGCTCGGGGGGTGGACCTTAGGGTTCCACATGGTCAGGTGGAAGAGCTATTTATCCATTGGTTACTCTTGACACGATCATATGCAGAAAAAGGATTTGTTCTAGTTGTACTTGTTCCAGTGACGATGATGTAAGTGCACAACCTTGTACCAGATTTGTGTAACAGAACATTCTTTATGTATGTAACTTTGATGTAGACTAAAAGTGGCAATGTAATGATGTCTTGATGTACTTATATGAAAGCATTTCAGTTATGTATTTTATCATGCAGATTCCGTTATTTGATGTTTGCAATGATTGTGAATAAGTTATTTATTTGAGCATGGATTTGGATCCGTTACTGATGAATATTGGATTATGTTAGTTGATTTGTTAAGTGATGCAGCCTTGGACCCTTAGAGAATATGTCGTAATTGATTATGTTATCGTTACTTTATCATTTTAAAAAAAAAAATTTCCTATTTCATATTGCATAAGTGTGTTTTCTTTAAGGCGTTCAAGGCGGGCGTTACATCTGGTATCAGAGCCAAGTTACTAACACTGGGTACTCTAGTTTTATAATTAGCCCATTAAGCTATGCTAGTTGCTTAAACTCTGAAGAACATATTCATTCATAGTCCTTTCCTAGCAACCTGAAGTTGTTCTTGGATGTGTTGTCCAGGAAGATGCCTAGGGTACGAGGCAGAGGACGTGGTCGAGGTAGGGGTCGTGGGAGAGGTGTTGAAATCAGCCCTCCTTCTACTTCCCCTCATGGAAGTACACAGGAAGGTGGAAGTGAGAATTAGGAGAATCAGGATCAGCCTGAGGGTGCTCAACTACGCCAGCTCCTTGAGGAGGTGCTTGCTTGTCTTGGTCCAAGGTAGGAGGTGGTACAACCAGAAGAGAGAGAAAGAGAACGATCTCCTAGAAGGAGAGAGATCACAGCCGAACAAGAAGCCATTCTTGCAGGCCACATGAGAGACTTGATGAGAGGCCATCCTCCTACATTCGATGGCTCCGGTAGCGGTTTGGAAGTAGAATCATGGCTAATTGATTTGGAGAGGTGCTTTGCTATGCATCCATATGGCAGCAACACTAAGGTAAGATGCACCATCATGCATCTAAGAGGATTCGCCTCTACTTGGTGGCGTCTTGAGGAACAAAAGTTGCATCTAGATATTGCGACAATTTCATGGGAACTATTTCTGGAAAGGTTCAGAGCTCAATTTTTATCTGATCACTGGAGGCAACGACGAGCGGACGAATTCCATGGGTTGAGACAGATGGCCATGACAGTGGAACAGTATGAGCGCAGGTTTTATGAACTCAAGCAGTATGCAGGTATTGAAAACGACGAGGCCATGTTAGTTCAGCATTTTATCAGAGGTCTGAATGCACGCATCAGCGGAGGAGTTCGTGTGTTCAAGCTGAATACCATGGAGGTAGCAGTTGAGAAGGCTCGACTGGTGGAAGAGAACTTGACCATGGCCCTGGGGGGTCATACAGGAGTACAGATTGGTAGCTCATCTCGAGCAGGTTCAGGTTTTTGAGGTGGTCAGTCTCATGCAGCAGGTAACTCGAGGAGTCAACAGGTACCTTCTAAGAGTGGACAACAGCAACAACAGTTTTCTTAGACGAAATCAAGAAACTCTCAGTATCAGCAAAGCAACAAATTTCATTCTAGGAAGGATCGAAGTTGGCAGAGAGTTAAACGTGATCGTGCCAGTCAACCCGCACAGAGTACACAATCTGCTGCAAGTAGAGGAAGTTTTCAGCAATCAAATGCTCCTGTAGGCGGTGGAGGTTTTGGCAGGGGAACAGGATGTTTCTCTTGCGGCCAGCAGGGCCACATTGCTAGACAGTGCCCGCGTAAGAATACTTTAGGATTTGGACAGAGGCCCACAGTTTCAGAGCCCACTGTTGGTGATGTAGGCAGGTCACATAGAGTGTTTGCGGCGGTGGATAATTGCCAAGCGGAGCACCAAGGTACCGTTGTGGAGGCTACAGGTGTTGTGCGAGGTATTACCATTTCTATTCTATTTGACTCTGGTGCTTCAGATTCTTTTATTTCCCCTTCTATAGTGGAACGTTGCAAATTAGTGGCAGCAAAGCAAGATGTTAAGTGGCAGGTGGAATTGGCCTCTGGGTCTAGGGTATCAGTAGACTCTCTTGTGTATGGTTGCGAGTTGAGGATAGGACCTCTATCTACCACAGCGGATCTTCGCATTTTACCATTAGGATCCTATGACATAGTGTTGGGAATGGATTGGTTGGATGCTCATCGAGCGGTGATAGACTGTCGCCATAAGTTAGTGAGGTGTGTTGATGATTCGGGCAAAGAAGTAGAAGTGGTTGGGATTCAGAGACCCATCTCCTTGCGCATGATTTCTGCTATGCAATTGAAGAGATGTTTGCGTCAAGGATGCAAGTTGTTTGCTGTAACAGTTAATGACTTAGATTTTGGAGAAAATAGGGAGACATCCCTTGACGATTATCCTATTCTCAAGGAGTATGAAGATGTCTTTCCTAGCGAGATTCCAGGTATGCCACCGAAGCGGGATATTGATTTCAAGATAGACCTTGTTCCTGGAGTAGAACCTATCTCACGAGCTCCATATCGAATGACTACTCAGGAGCTTAAGGAGCTTCGCTTGCAGCTAGAAGAGTTATTAGCGAAGGGATTCATTCATCCAAGTGTCTCTCCATGGGGAGCACCTATGATTTTTTGTGAAGAAAAAGGATGGATCTCTGCATTTGTGCATCGACTATCGACAGCTTAATAAGGTGACTGTGAAGAATAGGTACCCTTTGCCACGTATTGATGACCTCTTTGATCAGATCAAGGGAGCTAAGGTGTTCTCCAAGGTAGACCTAAAATCGGGATATCATCAGTTGCACATCTTTGAGACTGACATCCACAAGACAGCTTTTCGCACTCGCTATGGGCATTATGAGTTCACTGTTGTACCTTTTGGATTGACTAATGCACCATCAGTATTTATGAGCCTGATGAATGGTGTGTTCCGTACCTATCTGGATAGATTTTTTCTTGTCTTCTTAGATGATATATTGATTTATTCAAGGTCTATGGAGGAGCATGAAGAACATTTGCGTCAGGTTTTGCAGTGTTTAAGAGAAAATCAGTTGTATGCCAATCTGGCTAAATGTGATTTCTTTCAAGCTGAGGTAAAATATTTGGGACATGTTATTTCGGACAAGGGTATTGCAGTGGATCCTTCAAAGATTCAAGCCATCATGGATTGGCCGGCTCCTACCAATGTTTCAGAGGTCCATAGTTTCATGGGTTTAGCAGGCTATTATCGGCGATTTGTGGAAGGATTTTCAAAGATAGCTCACCCTATAACTTCTCTTCAGAGAAAAGGAAAGAAGTTCATTTGGTCAGAACAGTGTCAAGAAGCCTTTCAGAGTCTTAAGGAGCGGTTAACTAGTGCACCTATACTAGCAGTGCCTGATCCTGCCGGAGATTTTGTGGTTTGTACTGATGCATCTTTGGAAGGTTTAGGAGCAGTTTTAATGCAGGAGGGTCGTGTGATAGCTTACGAGTCCCGTAAACTCAAGGATCATGAGTTGAACTATCCTACACATGACCTAGAGTTGGCTGCAGTCGTACATGCATTGGTAAGATGGAGACACTTCTTGCTGGGGCATCGGTTTGAGCTGCATAGTGATCACCAAAGCTAACAGTATATCTTTACTCAGCCAAACCTGAATGCGAGACAGAGGCGATGGATGGAGTTTCTATGTGAGTACGATTTTGAGGTAAAATATATCCAAGGTAAGGAGAATGTGGTGGCGGATGCTCTTAGTCGGTGAAGACATGAACTTTCATCAATCACTCTTGGAGTGGATTTGAGAGGATAGATTCTTGCAGCACTCCCTGCAAATAGATGGTATCAGGAAGTGAAAGTTGAAGTGGAGTCTGGTAGAGCCTTGGAGGGTAGATATGCTGGGTATTCTGTCGATTCGGATGGTCTCTTGTGACATTTAGGTCACATTTATGTGCCTTCTACAGAGGGTCTCCGCACCCTAATCATGACTGAGGCTCATCGGGCACCTTATTCTGCGCATCCAGGTGTCAAGAAGATGTATGCAGACCTTCGTCAGATATATTTTTGGGCTGGAATGAAGAGGGATATTGCTGATTTTGTTTTGAGATGCTTAGAATGTCAGAGGGTTAAGGCGGAACATCAGCATCCCGCAGGTCTTCTTCAGCCACATCTTATTCCGGAATGGAAATGGGACATCATTTCAATAGATTTTATAGTTGGTTTACCCATGTCTTCTCATCGCCATGATGTGATAATGGTCACTGTAGACAGGCTTACGAAAGTAGCACACTTTTCTCCTGTCTGATCTTCATATAATGCCTCATCTGTGGCCAAAATTTTCATGGAGGATATAGTCCGATTGCACGGGATTCCTCGTAAGATTATCTCCGATCGTGATCCAGTTTTTACTTCAACTCTTTGGACATCTCTTCAGCATGCATTGGGGACTCAATTGAACTTCAGTTCAGCTTATCATCCAGAGACTGATGGGCAAACTGAGAGGGTCAATCAAGTCCTTGAGGATATGCTCTGAATGTATGTGATGGATCAGCAAAACCGATGGGAAGATTATTTGCATTTGGTGGAGTTTGCGTACAATAATGGGTACCATAGTTCCATTGGCATGTCTCCTTTTCAGGCCCTTTATGGTCGTCCTTGTCGTACCCCATTGAGTTGGGATCGCCTTGAGGATAGAGTTCTCCTAGGTCCACAGATGCTCCAAGAGATGGAGCAGCAGGTCGATCGCATCAGAGAGCATCTGGTAGCAGCTCAGGATAGACAGAAGAAATATGCAGATGCTCACAGACTTGATCGTCAGTTTTTAGTTGGTGATCGGGTGTTCTTGTGGGTGCGTCCGCGAAAGAGTCCGATCCGTTACGGAAAAGGCTCTAAGCTCGCGCCACGCTTTGTGGGGCCATTTGAGGTTTTGGAGAGAATCGGTCCTGTTGCATACCGTCTTGCTTTGCCACCTAGCTTGTCATGCGTCCATGACGTATTTCATGTTTCTGTTCTTAGACCTTATCATCCAGATATTTCTCATGTTCTTGATTGGAATGCCTTACAGGTAGGGGACGGGCAGCTAGCTTTGGAGCCCGTAGGCATTTTAGAGCACAGGCGACTCGCTCTCAGGGGCAGAGTCATAGAGCAGGTAAGGGTCCAATGGGATCCTAATGATGACACTTCAGCAACCTAGGAAGATACTTCCCGTATGCGAGAGCTATATCCATATTTGTTCGTAGGCTTCCAGGAGTAAGCCTGATCCTAGGGGGGAGGATGTAGTGCCCCTCAACTTATCGTCTTTTGGACTGATGTTTGCTTAGTAGTATTGGACATTTTGACAGTATTTTTAGATCGTTGATGATGGATTTCTAGTTATTTTGCTATTTCAGTATGAACCTAATTGTTATGATAACAGATGTTGATGATGGATTATGTCACTTTATGCTTTACAATTTGATAAATGAACTGATGTTTTGGATGCTTTGATGTTATTCATTATATGGGATTGGAAGTTAGTTGATCATTTTATGTTGTAGACTAGTAATTTGATACCTTGTTCAATATAGTTGATTGTTATTTATAAACGTGAATGGAACAGTGTTGTATTACTCATTCCTGAGTACACTACTCCACTGCGATTTCCATTCACGATAGGACTGCATGTGATGTATATGTATATCTTGTTATGGTTAACTGTGCGTTGCTGCAGGATGCAGGTACTAGGCATCGACTCCACCTGATTACAGGTCTAAGTCTGCCTTCGCCAATGGATTAGTTGGTTGGAGTTAACATGAGGTCCCTAGTCAGTGTTCCTTCGTCGTCAGTTTACCCTTATGGTTATTGGTTGTCATTCGCCCATGTCTTACTGTCAGGTAATATTGTATCTTGGAGTCAAATCAAGTTCAAAGGTGTCTAAGTATGTGTGGTAATGTTGTGCTTTAATTAGAATTATTCTACGGAAGAGTATAAGTGTTTTTATATAGGCATAAAGTCGTTGTTGTCGATTTTAGCTATAAACAAATTATTATTTTAATAAAAGTGTTGTTGATAAATAAAGTTGTAAGAAGTTTGTATTATTCGATATAATATTATTTATAATAAATAAATAAATAGATATAATCACGCTTGTAAATTGTGATTCACAACTTGATTAATAAGATAAATTAAAGGATAGTACAAAATTATATAATTGTCGATATAGTACTATTCTATTTATAACAATATTTTGGGGTCGGCTATAAAGAGATATAATAATAAAATAAAATAAATAATATGTGGGGATCTATTAATTAAATAAAAATACATATTCTTTAAAGGAGTTATGCACGGAATCACGTGCCAAGCCCTTGGAGAGGAGAGAGGCTGAGTTATAAAAGAGCTGGAGGGGCATCAAGGAGATCATCACAGGTGAAAGGAAAGAAGCAGCTTGGAACTGCAACGATTGGAGCAGAGTCGTCGAGTCGATTGCGAAACCAGGTTCCGTCGAATGTCTTATCTCTGAACTTTATTTTGAATCTGCAAATGTTGTTATAGTTTATTAGATTCCAAATAGTTCTGTAGACTGTCTTCTCTGTGTGTAATTAGCATCTTCTCTTAGGGTTTAAATACATCGTTTCTGCTCAAGGATTCTGTAAGTCAAATGTTTTCCTTCCACTGGTTGCCGAATCATTCTGTATGCTTTCTCAGTCCGGTGTGACCTTGGTAGGGTTTGTAGGACACCTTGATAGAATTACCGTAAATCGCTGTTGGCTACAGCTAGTTGTTCCTGTAAGATCAGATTAATGTTGTTATTGTTTCTTTCTCTGTATGTCGCTTTGTATTCATTCGACTTTCTCAGTTGCGTACCTTTTTTGACCTGCCCTTCCACATCCGTCAATGGAAATTCTATCTGTCCAGAGACCTGTATAGCAATCATTACTTGAAGATTTAATTTATTTCCTTGCTATCCCTTAGTATTATTTACAAATGGTTCGATGTTGATAGAAAGCGCTGCATATTGCAATGCTAGGCATGATAGGCAGTTCGCTGCTATTGTCCTGTTGTTCGATCTGGTTGAAATCCTGAGAAGCCTTGTTGTTTCGCTGTTCCTTATATATTGTATGTTTGGTTTTATCTCTTCGTAGACCGGGAATAATAGGTAGACCGCTATTCTTTTTATCACCCGTTCGAATGGAGAATGTCGAATCCCTTGCTTAAGCCAGGTTACCGAGTATTACTCGATGGCCGTTGCCTTGTTATCCTTCATTGAGAATGGGAGTTCCAAAGCCTTGAAACGATATCCTATGTGTGCTTGGCATTATTCCGGTTGTGGACCAATCATAATAGGAGGATCGCTGCCTGGAAATTCTTGTTTTGAATGAAAGACCAGATTCTTTTTATTTGCCATTTTTCTGAGTATTATACTGTCTAGGTTTACTCCACAACTGGAGCTATCAAACCCTCTCATTATCGGTTATGAGGTCTTCTTATTGGATATTAACTCTGCCTTGCTTTCTGCGTTCTGCCTTGCTTTTATTTGTCTGTCTCAAGGGAAACGCCATACAACCTGCACAGATTGTCGTCCAATCGTTTGTCTAAAACCCTCATCAACCATTTTGGCTGAATACCTATATATTTACTTTTGTATCTTCGCTAGTAATAGAATAAGCCATGTATCGCTCAGAATTTGTAATTATTAGGGCGTAAAGTTGAGCTGAATATGCGGGCAGATTTACTGCCGTTGGTGTTTTGTCCTTCGCTTTCTTCGAAAGTGTCTGAAATCTTTCCTATCTGGAGGTCTTCGTCATTCATCAAACGATGGCGCGATGCTTTCCTTTGACTAGTCTACCTTATGGTATGGGCTATCATGATCTCGCTAGCCTTCCAACAATTAAATACTATCAAGCTGAGCGAACATAATTGTCCTTGGAAGTCGATGGAGGCTGTAGTGTCTCAACAAATTCATTATCGAAGTTAATTAGTATATTCGTCATGTATCAATTTCTAACCGCACTCACAGCGTATTTGGCTGGAGTAATGTCTTAAAAGCTTTTGTTTTCTATAGTTGCTGGAGGTGAAAACCTTAAATTTAGTCAAATCTAATGGGGAGATCGCACCAGTATGGCTGGGCGCACCTTTGAGAGTAATTAGTGGCATGAAACGCTGCCTTGAAAGCTATTCTGTTTCCCATACATTCTGCAATCTTTTCTGTGTTTATTGAACACTGTTGCTGTCAGTTAGCTGTACTTTGTTTCCTAAGTTCAATCTCTTTTATTTGCCAAAACCAGTGAGCTTGGTTTGCCATTGGAAACTCACCATAATTGTATTCTCATTGCTAGTAAATTTCAATGAATCTATGTACTGCTAGGACATCTGAGAGGTTCCTTTTCCCAGATCACACCTCCGCATGAGTTTAACAGACTGTAAAAAAAAAAAAAAACAGTCCACATTACCTCACAGACTTATCAGATATCGTACTGATAGAGTTGGCGCTCCCTCGGAAGATCAGTGCAGTAAGGAATTCGACTGAGCTCATATAGCGTTCAGCTGTTGAAACCTACAGAGTGTTGTGAGGTTAATGTCTGTCAGAAATGACTGGTTAAGGTCTGATGCTATCAATTGAAGTATTGTCATCCATTTCTGTGGTAAAATAGTTAATATCAATTTTACATCTCAATAGTAAGTTATCCCAAGCTGTTCGCATAGGGCGCATTTACGATCGTTCTCTTGAGAAATTATATCACCACAGATAAGATCAATTGCAGAAACATCTTCAAATCATCTTAAAAGAATCCATTTGGTTGAGCTCATTAGAATGTCTGATAGACCGTATGAAGGATAACAAACTTTTCGTGATTGAACCCTCCCCGTGTAATTACCGTTCAGCCGGAAGATATCGTTGTGGAAGTGTCGAACGGTAAACGGAAATTAAGTGGTTATTTTATCTATTATTGTAATGATTTAGTTAATCAATTTATTTATCTTTTGAAACAATATAAGGTTAGTTAGAGATTTGGTTGCAAGGTATTAATTTAATTATTGTAATATAATGTTGTTTTTATTTCAGAAGCTGTTTGCATTAAACTGAGAATGAATTGTAGTATTTCATCTCTTGAATCTGAATTGAATTGAATTGAATGAGTGTTGTAATGAGTCAGATTGAGGTTGTTCAAACTTGTATTCCAGAGGCTAAGTTGTCATTGTTAAGTATTTGCAACTTGTGTATTGCTGTTTTGTAATTATGATGTAATAGCGTTTATGTGTATCAAACAAAGTATGAAGTATAATGAGGTTCTGTCAAGGTTGAATGTCGTGTCTTGTAAAGTAATAATCTCAGGATGAAATATCAAACCTCTTGTGCTCTTATTGTACCGTTTTGTCGTAAGGAGAGATCTGAAATCTGTAAGAGGATAAAGTATTGCAATGTTAATAGTGTTGGATAACAATTGATGTTATGATTCTATTTTGATGTAAGAGGGTTTATGCCTTGCAGTATATATATTCGTGTTTTGTTATAAGTTTTCTATAATGTCAAGGTTACTAGGTGTTAGGAAGGAGAGTGGCTTTCAACGTGGGGCCGGCGCCCAAAGTGGCAGTCAGGATAACCCGTTGGAAGTAGATTAATCAAGTGATAACCTAAAAATAAACTAGGGGGTTAAGGGTAGATTTCACATTAATAAGATTAATGGATTCCTCTCCCATGGCCTGTAGTGCTTGTTTAGACTAAGGATGGGTAGAGAAGGCCTGGTCGGCATGATTGACTTCCTTGTCCTCATGAAAGGAAGATCGATTCCGCATGTGTCACCCTATGGGGCCGGCGCCTAGTGAGAGGCTGTCAGGATAACCATAGATGGGGGCCGACGCCTAGTGAGAGGCTGTCAGGATAACCCATGTTAGGACCGTGCGATGACACTCTCCCTACTACAACCTAGCATCCCTTGTTCGATCTCTCCTCATTTGTTTTGTGTCGCCTCTGGAAGTGGAAGTTAAAGTTAAAGTGAAAGTTAAGTTAAGATAAGTTATGTTGTGTTGTATTGATATTGCCATGTGTTGTATTGGCGTTTGGTCGTCCTTTGTTCTTGTTTGTCTTTCGTCTACCTGACTGTCAGTGTTTGGGACCTCATGTTAACTCCTAGCTCAGGGGGTGGACCTTAGGGTTCCACATGGTCGGGTGGAAGAGCTATTTATCCATTGGTTACTCTTGACATGATCATATGTAGAAAAAGGATTTGTTCTAGTTGTACTTGTTCCAGTGACGATGATGTAAGTGCACAACCTTGTACCAGATTTGTGTAACAGAACATTCTTTATGTATGTAACTTTGATGTAGACTAAAAGTGGCAATGTAATGATGTCTTGATGTACTTATATGAAAGCATTTCAGTTATGTATTTTATCATGCAGATTCTGTTATTTGATATTTGCAATGAATGTGAATAAGTTATTTATTTGAGCATGGATTTGGATCCGTTACTGATGAATATTGGATTATGTTAGTTGATTTGTTAAGTGATGCAGCCTTGGACCCTTAGAGAATATGTCGTAATTGATTATGTTATCGTTACTTTATCATTTAAAAAAAAAAATTTCCTGTTTCATATTGCATAAGTGTGTTTTCTTTAAGGCGTTCAAGGCGGGCGTTACACCCTAGATGTAGTAAGAATCACATTTTTCTTATGGTTTGGGACATTTCATATTTACTCTAAATCCTGTTGTTCGATGTGAAAAATTGATTTCATTTAGTTTCTTTCAAGAAGACAAAGAGAGGAATAGTAGATAATGCAATCTGCAAATGATAACATATGTTTCTAGTTCCCCCATTTACAACTGGTTGTCCATAGATTTTCTTTCTTGTTAGTGGAAAGCTATATTTCTTAGAAGTATTTTTCTATGATAATAAGTAGTTAGGAACTAAGGGGATCTCCTTTCCTTAAGCATCTACAACTATTTACCTTTTTAGATATTTATTGTGATGGAGAATGAGGGGGTGCAAATACAACATTGTATTCAATCAGTCATCTGTTTGTTGAATCTAAACTTTCATAGATTCTTTAGGAGGAAGTTCAAATCACACTTGTCAAATGCTTTAGATACGTTGGCTAAGATCATGTCCTTCATATTGCATGTATTGTTTGTTCATCCACTTACAATAACTTAATAAATTAGTGAATGTTCCAGCTCTTCCTATCCCCATGTTTTGTTGCGAGTATGGGCCCAATAGGTGTTGTCATTGATGTCAACATACTCATGTTGCATTAATGAGAAGGATTGGATGAGCTGTGTGCTGAGGATATTGAGAAAATTAGTCTCAATTAGGAATAGTGAAGAACAGTGATGACAAGAAGGTGAAAGTCCACAATAGGTTGAGGATCAGAGGATGCGGTTTAAACGGTTTGTAGATATAAGTCTTGAGATTCTCCAGTCAAGTTTTTGGAGCTCTGCATAAAGATCTGAAGAAGTTATGGCTGCTCAAGTAGAACTGGTTCCGGTAGGTGTTCAGAGGTGATATGGTGTCACAGATAGGTCCAGTGAGCTCTAGAAGTGCATCATCCCATTCTATGGATTGGAGGGAGTATTGAGGAATTCCTTGAGAAGTGTCAACTAGATTGGCTCATGGTTTGAAGGTCCAGAAGAGCCTGTTCATTTGTGACAGTGATGACAGACTGTGTTCTTGAGGCTTCGAATGAAGGAGAGAAGAATTCCAATAAGCTGATAAAGTGCAGATGTTCTTGGTAGCTCAGGAAAGGCTGTGGTGATCTTTGGATCATGTCTAGTTCATGTTGGCAGTTTGCTTTGAGGTTAGAGTTTGGATTTGATGAATAACCACCAGATGTTGGTGTTCTTCCTATGACTGGCTGACCGGATGTATTACATGTCTTCCAGAGGATCTATAAGTGTTTGCTGACTTAGATGAGTGTTCCTAAGTTGATGCCTTGTATAAATAAAGGTTTGTGAAGTCATTCCAAGTAGTGTCTTATGGAGATGAGTGTGTGGTAGTGAAGAAGAGAGTGAAAGGCAGAGTAGAAGTTTTTGGGCTTTAATGGAACTGATTCAAGCATGGTGAAGATGCTATTCTTCAGTTCATGTATGTGATACTTATTTCTTTGTAGACAGTGTGTCTCTTGTAGGTAGTGAGCCTCTTGTGAGTAGTGTGCTCAGGTAGTAAGCCCTAATGGGCATGTGCCATTTGTTCTTTCTATCCTTCTAATAGAGAATACATTCTTAGGTTAATCACCCTGTGGTTTTTCCCTTAACCAAGTTTTCCACATCAAAATCTTGGTGTCTTATGTGTTGTTGAGTTTTTGTTTGTAATTTGAATACATTATGTTTCATGTTTAATATATTGCTAATCACCAAGAAATTTTAAGTTTGTAAATTGGAGAAAGTTTGGCACAACTGATTCACCCCCCTCTCAGTTGTGTGCCCTAAATCTAACAATTGGTATCAAAGCCAAGTTCCTCTGAAAGGAGTTTAACCGCTTGAGGAGATCCAGGATGTCGTCCTACAAGAAGGATAGCCCAAAGTTTGATGGAACCAACTTTGTTCTTTGGAAAGGTCACATTAAATGTCACTTGCAGTGTATGGGAATGGCGTACTGGTCCATGGTTACAAAGGTGTATGTACCTCCACAGGGTGGTACGACAACCCTAAATGAACTCACAGATGCTGAAAATAATCTGCGGACCAAAGAGGCTCTTTTAAGCGCTTTATCCGACTCAGAGCTCTCAAATGTTATTGACCTACCAACTACTTTTGAGATTTGGAATAAACTAGAACTTTTACATGAAGGAGACCAGTATATTAAATGTGCAAGGTTACAAAGTCTAAAAGGGAAATTTGAAAGGCTAAAGATGAGAGATGATGAAAATATTACTACTTTTATGCCAAAAGTAAATGAACTGGTTTGTGGAATCAAAAATGCTGGTGGAGTCTTGGATGAAAATGAGATTGTTGGCAAAATCCTCAGATCCCTTCTTGCCTCTTACAAAATCAAGGTTGCTGCCATTGATAAATTCAGAGCCCATACAACTGTCACAAGAGACCAATTGGCTGGCAAACTGGCTGCATTTGAAATGACCAAGTTTGGAGATGATCCCCCCAAGACTAAATCTGCATTCAAAGCCAGTGCCTCTGTGAAAGGTAAACAAAGATTTGATCTCAGAGAGAACTCATCAAGGAAACTGTCATGGTATGAAAAAGCAAGAAAAGACATGGAAGAAGAAGAAGTAGAAACTGCTCAACTTGAAGCCCTCATTGCAACGAGACTACCAAGAGGATCCGGTAAGTATGAAGGAAAATTGCTTTTCTAGTGTTTTAACTGCAATAAGATTAGTCATTTTGCCTCAAGATGTCTAGAAAGATTTTCAAAGCCAAATCCTAACAGATCAAGGTTCCAAAAGAATTGTTACCATGTTCATGAAGAAGATGATAATGAAGGAGTAACAGATGATGAATTAGAGATAGGAAACAAATCCGGAAGTAAATGGGTGTTCATTGCCATCAAGGAAGAAGAACCAATATCCTCTATATCTGTCAATCATAAAGTTGTAGAAAGAGCTCTGGCTACCCAAGTTGAAGAAAAGGATGATTGGGTCATTGACAGTGGTTGCTCTCACCATATGATAGGTGACAAAAATAAGTTCATAGATTTGGAAAGGTATGAAGGAGGAGTTGTGAAGTTTGGTGATAATTCTGCTGGTAGAATCAGAGGAAGAGGAACTATTTCTTTTGATGGAAGAAACAAAACTGGTAATGTTCTATATGTTGAAGGCTTGAAGCACAATCTTCTCAGTGTTGGACAGTTGGTGGATAAAGGCTATGATCTCCGGTTCAAGGATGGAAAATGTA
The DNA here is from genome assembly GCA_027924645.1 of Cunninghamia lanceolata. NCBI lineage: Eukaryota > Viridiplantae > Streptophyta > Pinopsida > Cupressales > Cupressaceae > Cunninghamia > Cunninghamia lanceolata. Next base: position 3,261,902 of record BSBN01000033.1, read on the forward strand.
AAATCTTTGAAAGTTCTGGAATAGAGATTGCATCCGGTGCTCAAACTAAAGGTAATATCTTCCACTTGGTTGGTACTGGTAAAAGTTACTTATTTGTTCAAGTTGATCAGAGTTGGTTATGGCATAGAAGGATGTGTCATGTGAATTTTGATAATATCATCAAGATAAGCAATACTTAGGCTGTAAGAGATCTTCCAAAATTGGTGAAACCTACTAACACCTTGTGCAAGGAATGTTAGATGGGGAAACAGAGCAGAGTCTCATTCAAAAGCAAGGATCAATCCTCCACCGGATTATTAGAATTAGTTCATACTGATCTGTGTGGTCTGACAAGAATCAAGAATATGGAAGGTGATAGATATTTCATGTTACTAATGGATGACCATTCCCAGATGATGTGGGTTACCTTTCTGAAAGAGAAATTAGAAGCTTTTGAGAAGTTCAAAATCTTCAAGACTATGGTAGAGAATCAAACTGGATTGAAACTGAAATGTCTGAGGTCTGATAGAGGTGGTGAATTCACATCCGGTGAGTTCATAGATTTTTGTGAGAAGTATGGCATAAAGAGACAGTTGTCTGCTCCTAGGACTCCGCAGTAGAATGGAGTAGTAGAGAGAAAGAACCGAACCATCCAGGAAGCATCCAGGACAATGATGATGGAAGAAAATATTCTTCAGATGTTTTGGAAAGAAGCTGTCAGCACTGCAGTCTATACACTCAATCAAGTTTAAATCAGAAGCAATACCGGTAAGACTCCTTATGAACTTTGGTTTGGCATCTCTCCTACTGTAAGGTATTTCAGAGTTTTTTGCAGCAAATGTTACATTAAAAGAGATGAAGATCTAGGAAAGTTTGATGCTAGAAGTGATGAAGGAATTTTTTTGGGTTACTCCACTCAAAGCAAAGCATACCGGTGTTACAATAAGAGACTGAGAAAGATGATAGAAAGTACAAATGTGAAAGGTTGATGAAGGAATTGAGAAACCTTCAAGGTTTTATGAATATGATGATGATGATCACAATGGTGTTCTGATTCAAGAAGCCCAAACCCCTTCTGGTACTCAGAATCAAACAGATCCAATAATTCAGGAAGAAGAGATGAATCATAATGAGCCTGATCAAGGATTAGAAATGCAGGAAACTCCCAAAGTTCCCAAGTATGTAAGACTGAACCACTCTGAAGATCAGATCATATGTGATAAAAGTAAAGGAGTTCTAACAAGAAGGAGAATTGCTCAAGATTCAGAAGAGTATTGTTTGATCTCTAAAATTGAACCTAAGACAGTGAACGAAGCTTGCAATGATGAAAACTGGACTAAAGCAATGGAGGAAGAGCTGGTGCAAATAGAGAAAAATCACACTTGGGATCTTGTTCCCAGACCTAGAAACAAGAATGTGATTGGAACCAAATGGGTCTTCTGGAACAAACTGAATGAAGTTCATGAAGTAATCAGAAATAAAGCTAGATTGGTCTACAAGGGCTACTCTCAAATAGAAGGAATTGATTTTGAAGAAACTTTGGCTCTGGTGGAAAGAATTGAAGCAGTCAGATTATTTCTTACCTTTGCTAACTTCAAGGATTTTAAAGTATATCAGATGGATGTCAAGTCTGCCTTTCTAAATGGTGATTTGGAAGAAGAAGTGTATATAGAGCAACCGGACGGATTTTAATTGTCTGATCATGGTGATATGGTCTGCAAATTGAAAAAGGCACTTTATGGTTTAAAGCAAGCCCCAAGAGCTTGGTATGAAAGATTGGATAAGCATCTTTTGAACATTGGATTCAACAAAGGTACTGCTAACAGTAACTTATATAATTTTAAAATTGATCATGAAAATATCTTGATTGTTGAAGTATTTGTTGATGATATCATCTTTGGAGGAAAAGATAGTATGTGTCAAACTTTTACAAACCAAATGAAAAGTGAGTTTGAGATGTCTATGCTTGGTGAAATGAATTTCTTCTTGGGTCTACAAATTACTCAAACAAAGAAAGGAATCTTCATTTCTCAGACCAAATATGTGAAAGAATTGATGAGAAAATTTGGGATGGAAGATTCAAAGCCAATGAATACTCCCATGGCAACCAGATGCAAGTTGAGCAATGATGATGACTCTCCTAAGGTAGACCAGACAAAGTATAGATCAATGATTGGTGGATTGTTGTATCTCACTCAAACTAGACCAAATATAATGCACGTTGTTGATCTTGTGGCTAGATTCCAGGCTGATCCCAGAGAATCTCATGTCATGGCAATCAAAAAGATTTTTAGATATCTAAAAGGGACAATTGAGTATGGGTTGTGGTATCCTAGAGATCATGATTTCTCTCTTCATGCATATACAGATGCAGATTGGGCAGGAGATGTGGATGATCAGAAGAGTACCAATGGTGGAGCATTCTTTTTGGGAAAGAGATTGGTTTCTTGGCTAAGCAAGAAACAAGAGGTAATATCTCTGTCTACAACTGAAGCAGAATACATTGCTGCAGCAAGTAGTTGCACTCAAGTTTTATGGATGAAGCAGATGCTAAGAGACATCAAAGTAGAGTATGAGGAGCCTATCACAATCTTCTATGATAATTCAAGTGCAATAAACATTTCTAAGAATCTTGTGTTGCATTCTAAGACTAAGCATATATCTATCAAATTTTACTTTCTAAGAGAGCAAGTGAACAAGGATGAAGTCAGACTGGAGTTTGTGCCCTCAAAGGATCAAATTGCAGATATCTTTACTAAACCTCTTCCCAAGGACTCTTTTGAGTATCTCCGGGAGAAGTTAGGGGTTATTTCCCCTCCAGTGATGAACTAGGATGCACTGATGTGCATCAGTCCAGTGGATATAACAGTCGTATCTTGTAATTTGGATTGGTGATGGGGAGCTGCTACTCAGGGGGAATAGCTGGTATGATTCTAATGTGTTAGAGTTGCAAGTATGAGCCCTTTGCCATTGATGTCAAAGGGGGAGAGAAGACATGTGAAAAACAAGTGGTTGCTAATCAAAGGGGGAGTAGTAAAGGAAGAAAAGACATGTGAATGGTAGTTGCTGATAGGGGGAGTTGTGACAGTAAGGAGAAGTTCTTGTCTTGATGGTGTTTCA
>BSBN01000033.1:4002500-4127500 GCA_027924645.1 Cunninghamia lanceolata
CCCTAAACAAAGAAAATTAGCAATATAAAAGATCTTCTACCTACAAAACCAAGGTTAGATAAGCAATGTGGGGTCCCACTAGGCATGCCAAAAAATGTGTATGCAGAAATATTGAAATCAAATAAGGAAACAATATAATGAAAGTACCAATTCCATACTTGAACAACACCTCATATACGGATCAAAGGACTAAGCAATATAATGATAATGATAAACAATCCTATTATATTGGATCATTATTTTGATATGTTGGTTGCTGAATTTTGTAGCATAGCATTAGACAATGATATTGGATATGATAATGGACGATAATGGAAAAGATAGAATGATTTTGACAGCATGGTGATACTTGAAATGTGGATGTCCAAATGGCTTGTTTGAGGCTTTATTTATAGAGGGGTAAATGCAAATAGATGGGGGACAAAAAAATTGCCACCATGTCTAAAAGTAAAGCAAAATGCGAGCGCGTTATAATGCGCTTGCCTTTTGCTTTGCATAAAAGAAAAAAAACAACTCATTTCTCCTCCAGTCTACAACCATTGCAAGCTTAGCAGCATAAAAACTCAGGTGAAAGAGCGATCGTATTGAAGAAAAGCCTATCCAATCAAGTGTAAGAGAGAAAATGACAAATTCACAATGCCACCTCGCCATTAAAGATGCCGTCAAGCAAATTTGGAGTCTCCAACTTAGGAAAAAGGTAGGGTTTGACTGATTTTGTTAGTTTGAGAACAATTTTTGAGTTTTACAATGTTTCATTTGTTTTTATGTTACATTTATAGTTATTGGGGAAAGAGAAAACCTAAATCTAGCTGAGGAGGGTGAAAACAACCCCTAAAACCCTCCAAACCCTCAAAACTCACCTTCACCTCATTATAATGTAAGGGATAGTCAAGAAAACTACCTATGGATAATAGAAGAAAACAAGAAACATCTTCAAACTATTATTCAAACCCTAAAGAATCCAAGTGAAACCACTGATCGTAGGAGGGCGCTTGTAAAATCACTAGAGAAGATTGTTTCCCACATGGATTCAGTGACAAAGCAAATCACCAAATTCCAAGACCATAGGGAGAGGTGTCAGAAATATTATGCTGACAAGTTGTTATATGAACAAGTCAAGAATGAAAAAATTACAAAATCTCAATTATGTGCACACTTTATTAATCCCAAAACCGGACAAAGATTAGAAGAAAGTTGCAAATAGTTTTCTATACATTGGTGTAGGAATGAAGAAATATCCCAAAAAATTTAGGATAGATAGTACATGGTCTTCGATGAGTGCCCATGCAACAATGATGAGGTACCACAATATTTCTTGAGGAAACTCCATTGCGAGTTCATTCTCAATAAGATTTTGAATTATTTTGACATTTGTGAGTTCTAGGGTAGAGGTGGTGGCTCTTCCCAAGATAGAGTCAGGGCTCAGTGAGATGAAAACTATGTGCATGTACCCTTGGTGAGGCCAGAACATAGGTCACTCCCTTTGGCTTTGAAGGAGAGTGGTTGAGGTGGAGACATTACATTCATTGACTACTCTCACCCAAACTCTATCACAGCATGCTGATGATCTTACCCAGTTCAATGAGGGTGAGAGTAGTAGGCTTCATGTGTCCCCACATTTGTGTAGTTCATGTGCGAACCTATGTGATTATGGGATGAAGGACACATGGCAGGACTCTCGGTAGGATGATGTGATGCAGCAGCAGGATCCATTGATGGAGGCATCCATATTAGATGAACTTGTTCTTAGTGATGATCTCTTACAACATACATTTGGTATTGACTCTCAGGTAATTTGTTACAAGTTTCATCTTGATTTAGTATATTGTTATTTGAAATTTGTAATTAATTTTATATGAATATCTATATTATAAGTCAAAAATAATGTATGTAATTGTCTGCACAATGAAATTGTAGGGTCAGAGTCTTCATCATGCCTCCATTAGCCATTTGTTGGTGGATTATGAGAGGAGGTCAAGTCAGTAGGTATGTAATTTATCACATAATTGTAATTATTGTAAATATGTCAATGGTAATATTATTTTGTGACAATTTGATGATTTCAATAGTCACCGACACCTCCATGGTTTTTTTGGTCCCCTGGACACCAATCCACTACTTTTACAAAGGTAAATTTAACCATTTCTAATAATTATGCATTTTTAAAATAATGTTATGTATTTATTTTGGTCGAATAATCTTGAACTTGATTTTCAGACGCTGAATGTGGAGAGTCCTCCTCATCTTCGTGAGTCAGCATAGATAGGCATTGCTACAGTCATGATGTCTTCAAATCCTTTGACCGAGGTATGAGCCAATAACATGAAAATGCCATAATTTTGTATTTCTTGTTTTATCTCATGTCATTTGATCTACATAAATGATATATATGTTTCATCAATTTTGCTTCTTGATGCTTTGCACAGGAGGTCACAACTCCAGTCCATCCAAGTATGAATGTAGAGAGAGACAAGATGGAGAGTGATCATCAGGCAGCAATAAATGATCGATTACATATGTGATGTTATATATTTCATACATTTTCTATATTAATGTGCATATATTGTTTCATTCTATTAACAGGTGGAGCTGGATCGACTTCTGTCGAAGAGGTCTACTTGACGACAAAGAGAGGATGAGTCATTGATTGGCTCTACATCTTCATGGTCAAGCAAGGGCTGCCGATTATTTCATAAAAGACCATCGGAAACTAGTTTTTGGGACCTTTTTTGTATGCCTAGGTGGCTTTGTATACATTCTTTTGTATGAACTACTAATGTATATTTTTGAATATATGCCTGTATGGCTTTATTTGGACATGCCTATATGGATTTGTATATAAACTAGATGTTATGTTCATGACATTATGTATATGAGAGCGTATATTAAATATTTAATATGATGATCAATTATCGTTACATGAATTTGGTTTTACATGTGCCAATTGCATTTTCTTGAAAGTTTATAAATCATTTTCAAAAAATCCATTTTGTGCATATCTTGCAATCATTGCATTTTGTGGGACTATGCATTTCTTTGAGGCATCATTTCAAATAGTTCATGCACCTTGTCTATGCCTCCACACTTTCCATATAGTTCATGTGCCTTTATGAGGTGACATTTCTTTGGGGCATCATGCCAAACAACTCATGTGCCTTGTCTATGTTTCCACACTTTGCATACATGTCTACAAGGGTAGCTACAATTACAACATGTGAGAAATTTCCTATATCCTTTATGCTTTGATGGCTGTCCATACATTGTTCCAAACATTTTATTTTCATGTACAGATAGGGAGGATGTTGACAAAGGTTGTGGAATTTATCTTTACATGTTCCAATTGTTTTTACTTGTTCAAAAGTTTCTAAAGTCTTTTCAACAAATCCATTTCGTGTATATCTTGTAATCATTGCATTCCATGAGACAACATTTCTTTGAGGCATCATGTCAAATAGTTTGAATGTTTGTTGTATATGCTTCCATACTTTGCATACATGTCTTGTAGGGTACTTACAACTACGACATTTTACAAAATTCCTATATCCTTTATGTTTTGATGGAAGATAACTCCATAGTGAAGGGTGGTTGATTTGTTTTGGTGGGGATGAGGGTGTAGGGGTGGGATGAGGTGTTGCAAGACATAACATCACTAGGAAAAAGGTCTTTGTTAACCATAGCATTGGTGACAAAAACATACCAATTAAACTTTTGTCTAAGAAGTGGAAATTATGTCAACCTATATTGTGAAAGAAGAAAGTCATGAAATGGCTACCATAGGGAATATCATTAGGTCTTTAATTGTCCATTTAGTCATGTACACAATGTCAAAAGTCATATTTCAAAGTTCGTAATTAGTGGAATTAGTTTTAAGTGACGGGATTGGGCTATTATGAGAAATAAGACAATATGGACTAGGTTGATAGTTGGTATGCATGTGACTTGTATGCATTTTAAATAGCACTCAATGAAATATTTTAACCTTTTTTTATAAAAGCATAGCTTCTATTGTAGATAGTCATGTTTAACCTGATTCAAATAGTGCCACGTTGCAACATCATAGTGTTTCTTGATATTGACAAAGATGTTACTTATTGTGCCCAAACATGTTTTGTCTTTGCCTTTCCTTCTCTCTTAGCATTTGTAATGGCACCATTAAATTGAGTCCTTCAACAATTACTTGGGAAGGATCTATGAAACTTTCTTATTAAATGATTGGCTTTCTTTCGAGGAATGGATTTTCTTTTTTCACTTGGCTCAATAAAGTTGGAAGTGTGTCTATTCATCTAAATGTGCATTGAGATGTGCTTTCTAGGTCTTTTGAAATTTTCAACCAAGGAAATGGTATTTGTTGAAGAATAGTATGATTTTTCTTTATGTGGTCACATTCAATGCTCATTTGCTAGCATGTTGGCAATTGCATTTTAGTGCTTTCTTTGGTGTATGATTTGAATGTTCTTGTAGTCTTATAGAAATTGGGATGAGTAGGAAAGAGTTAATTTCAATCTTTGTTGGCACCTGAATTGTTCCTAGGATTTGTTGGCACAGTAGGTCTGATATTTGGATGTACCAGACTGTGGAGAATAGAAACAAGGAAGATTTGATGTGTTTGAGCCTATTTTTTGTTTGTTTGTCATGAGCAATGATAGGTGGATGGAGAGAGAGGTCCTATAGACCATGAACCATAGGTCTTGAACATATTTGAAGGGTTGACACAAGTTAAGGCATGACTGTCCCAAGAGGTCTAATTTCACAGTCTTAGGGTGTAAGAGTTGAAAGCCCATGAATTGTTGCATTGTTGAGTCATCACATAGGAGTTGTTATGATCATTTAAACACCAAGTCAAGCCTGCCCCATGACAAGCACATTGTCCCAATGTATATTGGTTCAAGAGTCTAAAAGGAGTTCAATGTTATGGTCCTATAGAAGGACACCTAGGAGCGTAAATGAAGATTGTCTAAGAACACTTTATCATTTTATGTTGTTGTCCTAAAGAAGGTCCTTCCTTTGCATCAAGATCCCACTTTTATATAGGTAGAGAGGATGCAGTGTGGAATTTGGCTTTACACCCACTAATTTCTTTTTCTTGAAAGTTTCTAAAGCCTTATCAACAAAACCATCTTGTGCATATCCTACAATCATGGCATTCCATGAGATTCCATTTCTTTAAGGCATCATGTTAAACTATCCACTTGCCTTCTCTATGCTTCCACATTTTGCATACATGTCTCCTACAATAGTTGCAACTACAACACCTTAGAAAATTCCCATATCCTTTATGATTTGATGGATGTCCATGTATTGTGTTCCAAAGATCTTAGTTTGGCACTAGTATAGAGGATGTAGTCAAAGGTTATGGATTTTAGCTTTACACCCACCAATTGGTTTTTCTTGAAAGTTTCTAAAGCATTATCTGCATATCCTTCAACCATACTATTCCATGAGACCACATTTCTTTGCGACATCTTGTCAAATAGTTCACTCACCTTGTCTATGCTTCTATATTTTGCATACATGTCTTCTAGGGCAGTTACAACTACAACATTTTTCAAAAGTCCAATAGACCACATTTTTTGAGGCATCATTCAATGCAACTACAACATTTGATAAAATTCTCATATGCATTTTGTAAGAATACATGAGATACTATATATTTCTATATGATTACCCTAATTAGTAAGAATTAATAAGAAAGAAGCTCATAATGGCAATAATTAGCATTCAAGGGTTTCTAATGGAGACCTAGGGTTTGGGTACCAATGGCAACTCACCAAACCCTCGAATCAATCTTTATTTGAATAGATTTTATGATTTAGACTAATACAGATGCTTGGGTATCTCATGATCATATTGAGATCTAATCATTGCTTTGTTTCTTGTAGTGTTTGTTTCCATACTTCTAATCATAATAATCAAGGTTATGGGACGGCAAGGTTATGTAATAGCTCTTGTCATGCCATATGAGGAGATAATGGCCACAATACCATCAAGATGTTGTGAATTTCAACAAAAAATTTCTATCTATCCAAACCCTACCATCATACACACTCAAGAAGGATTCAGTTTCATGCAATAGAAAGGTGCTAGGAGTGACATTTTGCATTCCATAGCTCATGGGGCCAAACGAACTATGCTAAAACATTAGGGTGGGTGGGTAAATGCCAAGGGAGGTCTCATTTCATATGCCAAGTGCCCCAATCATTCAGGACAGCAGGCTACCGAAAAAGTCCCTTAAGATCCCTAAGATGAAAAAATTGTCAAACTTTGACAGAGCAGTACTTGGAATTCATGGCAATTAGGAATGTTTCATTTGGACCTATAGGTGCATGTGGGATCTATCTATAATAACCTCTCTCAGTTTTATTCAACTCTTGTCCGTTTGAACATGCCGGAATCAAACATATTCTTGTAAAATGCTTCAGTTCCATGTAGTGGAAAGGTTGCTATGTGCCATATTTTTTATTCTGCTCATTGTGGGGCTGAACCAACATGCTTGGGTGGGCAATTAAATGCTAGGGGAGGTCTCATTTCATGTGCCAAGTGTCTCTATCATTCTGGGCTACAAGCTACTGGCAAACACGAAAGGTCCTAGGTGTCGATAGCTTGTAGGCCAGAATGACTGGGACACTTGGTACACGAAATGAGACCATCCCTACCATTTACCTACCCACCTGGATGTGTTGGCATAGTTTTTTCAACCCCAAGACCTATCGAATACAAAATTTTAGTGTTAGCAACTTTCTACTTTGTCGATAGCTTACAACCCAGAATGACTGGGACGCTTGACACACAAAACGAGATCTTCCCTACCACTTACTTTCCCACCCCAACATGTTGGCATAGTTGGTTTGACCCCATGATGAGTAGAACAAAAAATATGGCACCTAGCTTCCTTTCCACTGCATGAAATTGAAGCATTTTGCAAGAATGTGTTTGACTTTGACACGGTCAAATGGACAAAACTTGAACAAAACTAAGAGAGGTTATTGTAGATGGATCCCACATGCAACTATAGGTCAAAACAAAACATTCCCATCTACCACAAATTTTGAGAACTACTCCGTCAAACTTTGGCAGTTTTTTCATCTTAGGAATCTTAAGGGACTTTGCTAGTAGCCTGCTGCCCTGAATGATTGGGGCACTTGGAGCACAAAATGAGACCTCCCCTGGCATTTACCCACCAACCCTGATGTGTTGACATAGTTCGTTCAGCCCCATGAGATATGGAATGCAAAATGTCACTCCTAGCATCTTTCTACTGCATGAAACTGAAGCATTTTGCAAGAATGCATTTGATTTCAGCATGGTCAAATGGACTGGAGTTGACAAAAATTGAGAGAAGTTATTGTGGACGGACCCCCATGTACACCTATAGGTCTAAACAAAACGTTCCCAACTGCCACGAATTTTGAGAATTGCTCTGTCAAAGTTTGACAGTTTTTGTGTCTTAGGGATCTTAAGGGACTTTGCCGGTAGCCTGATGCCCCAAATGATTGGGGCACTTGGAACATGAAATGAGATCTCTCATGGCATTTACCTACCCACCGTGATGTGTTGGAATAGTCCATTTAGCCCCATGATCTATGGAATGGAAAATGTTTATCCTATCACCTTTCTACTACATGAAACTAAAGCATTTTGCAAGAATGCAGTTGATTTTGGCACGGTCAAGCAGACTGGAGTTGACCAAAACTGAGAGAGGTTATTGTGAATGGACCCCATGTGAACATGTAGATCCAAACGAAACATTCCCAGCTACCATGAATTCTAAGAATTGCTCCATCAAAGTTTGGTAGTTTTTGTGTCTTAGGGATCTTAAGGGACTTTGCCAGTAGCCTGCTATCCTAAATGATTGGGGTGCTTGGAACACAAAATGAGACCTCCCCTAGAATTTACCCGTCCACCCCGATGCATTGGCAAAGTCCATTTGGTCCCACAACATCATTTAGACTTCCAAAACTTCCAACAACAACCACAACTCGTCAATCAACATCAACATGACCTTAACACCATATTTTGTGATCAAGATCAACATCATGAGGACACTAAAGAAATCTTTTAAACATGAAGACACTGAGAATACTAAAGACATGGAGCACAAACAAGCATGAAGACATGAACAAACTCCTATCACGAGGAAGAGCCACAACCTAATCCAACTCCTAAAAGCATGACATGTTATGATGAAGAACCACAACCAATTCCAATGATCCTATGGCATGAACCAATGACATAAGCAACTATGTCCTGCTATTGTAAAATGATAAACATGAATGTTATGAACTAACATCCAAACCTTGTGACATCAATCTTGATATGACATCAGTGAATATGATTAAGACCAATAAGGATCAACTTCATCAATCACTTAGATGTAACCCCATGAAGCATAACATGATGATGATGCAAACATCAAATGTATACCATAGCAAACAAATCAAAGCAATCATGAGGCCTTCACTTCTCAAGTTTATACCACTACTTGAGTAAGATCTTCACTATTCAAGTTTATGCCTTGTCTTGAAGCCCTACAACTTTGTGCATCACATTACATACTCTATGAAGAACCATCTTTATATCACAAAACCCAACAAGATATCCTAAAAGCATAATGGTATCATCAAACATAGACAACCAATAGACCTACACAATTATGCATTCCTTACTTTCAAGCAAATGCAATTGGCATGTGTATAACCAAATTCATGTAATGATAATTGATCATCATATTAGATATTTAATATAAACTTTCATATACATAATGTCATGAACATAACATCTAGTTTACATACAAAGCCATATAGGCATGTCCAAACAAAGCCATATATGCATATATACAAAATATACATCGGTAACATACAAAAGTATGTATACAAAGCCATCTAGGCATACAAAAATTGTCCCAAAAACTACTTTCCTATGGACTTTTATGATATAATCGATAGCCCTTGCTTGATAGTGAAGATGGAGAGCCAATCCGTGACTCATCCTCTCTCTGTCATTGAGTAGACCTCTTTGACAGAAGTTCATCCAGCTCCACCTGTTAATACAATCAAACAATATGCACATTAATATAGAAAATGTATGAAATATATAATATCACATATGTAATCGATCACTTACCGCCACCTGATGATCACTCATTTTCTCAACCATTTTCTTTATTTATACTCATTTTCTCAACCAAATCAGAAACTTGTTCTTCATGTTCATGGCTATTGTAGGTTTCATAAAAAGTCATTTTTATGATGCCCAAGTTGTCCTAGCCCTGCATAAGGTTCATAACTTCTGAAAAATCATTCTATAGTTCATTTTCTTGACCCATAAAAAAGCTAGAACTGATGTCCTAGAGTCTAGAGGAAGACATATGAAGACAAAAATCATGACTTGAATTAATCCCTTTGTGAGTAGTTTCAAATGGGGCATGGGTAATTAATTAAACCCTAACTGTGAAGAATGTTATTATGAATAAAAGAGGAATGTGGATCTGGGAGGTCATCATGATGTTGTCTTAGTAAGGATAAACATTATGAGGACTAAATATATTGCATGCTATTAAAGTATTTGTCTAAGCTCTAAAATGACAACAACTATACAAGGCTCGTGGGACTGTCAACAAATCTGCTATGAATGTCATCCTATAAACCTCCAATCCTATTACAAAATGAAGATGGGGATTGTATTAAGTGTTTAATAGACTATTATGATGTGATTAAAACTCACACATGCTATCATCAAGATGCCAGTCATAATCATTACACTTGGTACGTATTTATGTGGTCATGTTATCATGTTACAATAAAGAATTACCAACAGCCATAGGATAGTCCCTATATGACTATCATTAACCCTCACGATTGTCATGAGACATTTACCCAAGGTGATCCTAATTAGCATCAGGGAATTAGCCAACAAGATCACAAGATGTTAAACTCTGTAGAAGGATTATCATGAAGGCAACTAGAAGGTAAGGGAAAGGGTTGTCATACCAAAATCACTGAGAATGATGGGATAGTTATGCATATCTCTTCCATAATAGTTGAAAATGGACATCTTCATAACCATCCATACTCTAATGGATTGGCAAGGCTGCCAATGAGTTGTGAAGCACACACACAAGTATGAGGACAACAACTATGAGGGAACTCAATATAGGAAGATCATTAAGGAGAAATTCATATGCAACTAGGGATTTTGTTGAATTACACAATGGTGAAATACAAAATGTTAAAATACACATTGTGTAATATAGTATTAGGGACAGTCATGCAATAATCATGAATTGTTAATATTTGTATAGTGGTAATGAGTATGGACCAATAACGATATAATAAATATCTCATTTGATGGCTTATCAAGGGAAGATCAGCTATTATTATCCATGAGATTGATGTTGTCCACTATGCACATGATGACTATTTACCAACATTGTCAATCAAAAGATAATCCAATCTACATTTGCTTCTAAACTCAGACCTACCTCAGTGAACTAAGTGATGTATGTGCAAGGATAGTGATAGGAATTGGATATTTTTATGGCGATGAGAATATTTTGTGATGGAGGTGATGGGAATTTTAACTAGTGATTGCCAACACCTTGTCTATATGGGATTGCCAAAACAATGGCAATACTGTGTATATTTTGCACCCTAATTTCCATTTTGAGTAAATAAGAAGTTAGTTTTTACTACAGGGGAGGGCTACAAATAGTGTATTTTGAAGAAAACCATAGCCTCAACCTCAAATTTGATTGTGAAAGGCAACCTATCAAAATTCCATGATTTGGACTATCCTAAGCAACATTTTGAAATTGTTTAGCAAATTGTCAATACCCTATCTATGAATAAATCTCTCCACCCCTCAAGATTAATCTAGTGAAGTATGGGTCAAGTGACTCATGAGATCCTACAATCTTGTGAAATAAGGAAGAAGACTATCTTAATTAAGAGATGTCATTCAATAGCTCCCTAGTCATGCCTTAATTATCACAACAATGGCAAAAAGGAAGACAGTCTCATGAAATATGTTGTGAATAGTAGTGACAAAATTATGCTTTGGATTAGTGTAGAGGGTGAAGAAGGGATATCAAGAGACAATGATTGAAGTCAAGGATCATTAATATGGCAATGCCAAACTCAAGTAGCTAATCATGTGCATAAGCTAAATTGCCATAAAGGCCACTATGAAGAAGGAGACAATCTGTTGTCATAACCAACACTTAGGATAATCATGAATAGGTACAAATGCCTTGCTCAGGAGTTTTATTGATCTTTGCAATGAGATTGAAGGTGAGGATGGGTGTTGTAGAAAGATATCCTAGACAAGTTCATCACATGGAGACATGACTATCATATTCAGATGCAAATAAAACTGTCACAACTATGAGGGCAGTCATAATAGTCCTAACTATCTAAGACTATCAAACCTAGTTCTAGAGACAACCATTACTATTGATCACTTCATGCACATGATAATAACTTTATTCATAAGGTTCTAAGAGGATTATTTTAGAGATTTTTCAATACAGACAAAAGGTGAAAGTTTGAAGCAGGTTGACCAAGTGCTCATAAAGGATTACCATGCCATAACTGATTTATTCAAAAGGATAGTCATATTCATGAAATTTAGATTGAGTTTGATTTCATTCAAGGTGTTGTGATGGAGTTTAATTATGTTCAATAAGTTTCACATACGACTAAACTAACACTGCAAACCATTGAAACACGCATGAAGGAAATCTAAATTGCTGAAATACATAGTATACAATTCACAGAGTAGTCCTAGGGATAGCCATCTAGGGTTATTGTCATTAGATAATTGTGGAATGATGAAGCCACTATGACATGATGAATTATATGAATCATGAAGACAATGATGGAGATCCTTGGAGAAAACCAAGGAGGACAAGATAAGACACCAAATTTGTGAAGTTGCCAATGACAACAAATTTACCACCTAGCTGTCCTTAACTAATCCATGATTGCAAATGGATGTATTTTGGCTTCTATTGACTAAAAGTGACTTATTTATGATGAATATAATGCTAGGAATTGTTTCTTGCATGTCTAATAAGTTGGCAACAAGTGGACATTAGCTAGAGCTATCTTGGAAACATGAATATTTGGAGACATACCTAGGAATGTCATAAATAATCATTAGACTAATCTTTGTAATTTAGGGTATTTAAAGGTATATAGTCGATCAAGGTAACCACCATCATGTGCTAACAAAGGACAATTAGGAAATTTTCAAATATTGTTGTGTCATGTGCACACAAATCATCATGAATAGATACACAAGGAATGTCCTAGCCCAATACACTAAAGAGGTCTCCACATCCTCCAACCTTCTCCAAAAGAATTCATAGTATGAAACATTCATGGAGAAGTTATCAAAATGACACCTAACAATTATGTATAAATGATCAATAGAGACAAGTAGGATTCTCATAATAGGGGGCATAGGATAGTCTAAGATTCAAGCCATTGCATGGTTCTATTGAATGAATCATTATGCATATTAAGGAATAAATCCTTCTATATCATCCTCGAGCAAAAATTAAGAGTCTTCCAAAATCAAATTTGGCTCCATTGATCATGAATATGAGTATGACAAACAATTGCTCACTAAAATTATTTTATGAAGTATTTTATATTGTTTTTCTCTTGAATAGCTGAAAATAGGTGAAATAAAGGAATGAAGGGCCGAAATAAGGAGGAAACATGAGGAATTAGGAGTCTCTTTGAATAAACTAATTGATATACCTAGACACATATATGTCCTAGAACATAAAGAACATAAAGACATAAAGACATAAAGACATATAAAGAACTTAAGAACATATATATGTGAATTAAAATGGACATAAGTTGATCATACCTAAGAATTTGATATTGCAGTTGACCAATTCTCAAAAATATGGCTTCAAAATCGTCAAATTCTTTTTTTTTGCAAGTTTTATTATGAATTCTATATAACTCTAGAATAGGATTAGTGAAATTTATGGAAAAAACAAACATATATCATCAAATTCAATCTATATATCAATGGTAATTAGCTTTGAAATAATATCACACATGAAACATGAAATTTTCAGTTTAAATAATCAAATTTTCTCCAAAAACAAGCAAAATCAGTTCTTCTATGTTGAAAAAACAAAAAATCTAGTGGATTGATATAAAAATGATTCGCAATAAGTCAAACAACATGAAAACTATTTTTTTGTCCGATAGACTGCATGAAAAGTAGGAATAATAGTCATGTGGGGTCTAAAATATGGATCCCACATGCTTTTTTTCCCATTTTTCATGCTTCCCAGAATGCGCTCATGTTATAACTTGAGCACATTTTGGAAAGGATGAAAACATAAAGCATGCAAACATGGGAGTGTCTCTCTCTCTCTTTATTCCTCTATCCTATATAGAGAGATAGAGAGGGACATGGACATGGATAGGGAGAGAGCCCGAGGACATCTAGAAAGAGATGGAGAGATAGAGATAGAGTTAGAGAATGGTAAAAATATAGAAAGGGGTAAATAGCGAGATAGAGAGGGATAGGTGGAGATAGAGATGTGGAGAGGGAGAGAGGGGGATTGAGATAGAAAAGGGGGTCTATAGAGGGAGAAGGATAGAGATACATATATAATATATATAAAGAGGGGAGATATAGGGAGATAGATCTATCAAGGGAGAGATAGATAGGGAAATACAGAGAGAGAGGTAGAGAGGGATATATTAAGAGATAAGGTTATGTAGATAGATAGAGATAGGGAAAGAGATGGAAAGATATCTAGAGACATAGGGAGAGAGATTTCAAGAGGTAGAGGGATGGGGAGAGAGATAGAGAGGATGAGAGAGAGGTAGCGAGGATGAGAGAGAGGTAGCGAGGGATAGATTAAGAGATAGGGATCCATATGTACAGAGAGATAGAGATAGGCAAAGAGAACAAGAGATACAAATTCTAGAGATAAGGGGATAGATTTGAGGTAGAGGGATTGGGAGAATGATAGAGAGGGGGTGTAGATAGTGAGGGAGGGAGAGATAGAAAGGTAGAGTTAGAGAGAGGGGATCAAAAGAGAAAGCAAGATAGAGAGATAGGGAGAGAGAGAGAGATAGAGAGGTAGGTATAGTTAGAGAGAGGGATAGAGGAGATAGAGATATCTCTCCTAGGCTCAGTCTCCTCTATATCTCCCTATTCTCCTCTCTAGATAAACCTTAAATAATGCCCCTGACCCCTAACCCCTAAATATGAGCAACCCTAAATCCCTAACCCCTAAACAATAAAACCTAGAAGCAACCCTAAAACTCTATCTCCCTATCTCTCCCAATTTCTATTGGTCCCCTCGCTCTATCTCTCTCTAAACCCTAAACCCTAATGCCTAAACTCGAACAACCCTAAACCCTAAACTCAAGCATCCCTAAACCCCTAAAGCCTAAATAATTCCCCTAAACCTTAACCCTATTTACTTGAGAAACCCTAAACTCATGTAAACCTCAAATAATGCCCCTGACCCCTAAACCCTAAACTCAAGCAACTAGGCTAAACACCTAAGGATATAGTTCGATAGGGGGTGATGGAGGATCAATGGGAAATGGATGTAGAATTCTTGGATCTTGATTAACTTATTATCCTTATTGGGATGTGATTTGATAGGATCCAAGTTATTTGTTTGATTATCTATGTTTTCTTGGGGACCAAGTGTCTCATCATGGGATATTGATGGATAATGAATGCGACTAGCATGGGATGATGAATAGGGCTAATGGGATGATGGATAGGAGTGATGTGGGTTACTTGCTCATAGATAAGATCTTGATCATAGATAATATCATGATCATGTATGGAGGATAAGCTTGGATAGCACGATATTAGATATGGATAGGGTAAGTGGGGATGCATTGATATTCATTGGATTGTGGAGTAAGAGGTGGTGATGGGGGTTCACTAGGAGATTTTGGAGGATCAATGATGGGATCAATGTAGATGGGTTGACCATGAGATGGTAAGGGATTCGGGACATGGGATTAGATGTGATGTTTGGATTTTGATTAGGGTGGGTGGTTGGTGTTTCCACATGCCTTGGACTACATTCTTAACATGGCTATTTGGTTTCTTAGATGGATGTGATGGGTTTTTTGATGGGATCAATAATCTTTGGATGTTTGACAACATGGCTACATGATGGGGTTTGACTTGGACTTATGGTAGGAGACTCTTCAATTAAATGGATAGACATAGGAGTGGATGATGGAATTGGAGTGGTAGGTCCATGTTA
Organism: Cunninghamia lanceolata; assembly: GCA_027924645.1. NCBI lineage: Eukaryota > Viridiplantae > Streptophyta > Pinopsida > Cupressales > Cupressaceae > Cunninghamia > Cunninghamia lanceolata. The sequence goes on from BSBN01000033.1 coordinate 4,017,772, forward strand.
ATAGGAGGTTCTTTGTTACCTGCTCAAGGATAGGAATTTGAGTACATGATGTTTTTCTAAGATTCCTTGTCAATAGTCCTTGGGTGACATCCATGTCATGGCTTCATGGGTTGATGGACTAGGATATGCATATTGTTGATGGACAATGATAGAAGATGTTGTGGGGTTAGGATTAGGATTGATTGAATGGATATAGGAGGGGATGGATTGGGATTGGGAGTGTTTGAGGGAGTTGAAATTGGATCAATGGATTTGGATGGCTCCTTATCTTTGCTTTTATTTTCAGATTTTGTAAAGAGTCTTTGGAGAAAACTTTTCAAGGGTTCATGGGTTGATGGATTAGAGCTTAGAATGTTTGATGGTGGATTAGATGGTGGGTTATATGGTGGATGGATGATATGGATTGATGGATTAGGAGATGGGTGGACTAATGCGTTAGGATTAGGAGGATTGGAGGGAAATTATAAAATAATTCCCCTTTAAACCTAACCCCTAGACCCTAAATTTGAGAAACCTAGGTAGAAACTCATAAACCCTAGATAATGCCCCTAAAGGTATGAGCAACTGTAAACTCATAAACCCTAAATAATGCCCCTAAACCTGAGCAACCCTAAACCTCTCTCTCTCACCCAAAACCCTTAAACTCTAAATTATAATGCCCCTAAAACCTAACCCCTAAACCATAAACCCAAGAAACCCTAAACTCCTAAATCCTAAATAAATCCTCTAAACCCTAAAATTAAGCAACCATAAACTCATAAACCTGACCAACCCAAGCTCTATCTCTCTCCAAAACAAGAAAACTAGGACTCTCTCTATCTCTCCTTATCACCCTCTCTCTCCACTCCATTTCCATCCTCTCTCCCTATTCCTCCCTCTCCTCTCGCTTGTCGACGAAGAACATGGAAACAAGAAAACTAGGGTCCATGCAAAGAGGGATGAGGATATAAATTGGGATGATGAAATGGAAACAAGATAATTTATGAAATTTAATTGGATGGGAAGAATGATGTGGAGATGTAGAGAGGGGAGGGAAGTAGAGAGTGAGAGAGAGAGGGTAGGATGTAGAGACGGGAGAGAAGTAGGGAGTGTGAGAGGGTAGGAGGTAGATATGGGAAGGAAGAAGAGAGTGAGAGAGAGGGGAAGGAAGTAGAGACTGAGAGAGGGTAGGAGGTAGAAAGGGGAGGGAAGTAGAGAGTGAGAGAGAGGGTAGGAGGTAGAGTGGGGGGAGAAGAGAGTGAGAGAGAAGGTAGGAGGTAGAGAGGTGATGGAAGCAAAGACTGAGAAAGAGGGTAGGAGGTAGACAGGGGAGGGATGTAGAGAGTGAGAGAGAGGGTAAAAGGTAGAGAGGGGAGGGCAGAAGAGAGAGAGAAAGAGAGAAAGTAGGAGGTAGAGAGGGGAGGGAAGCAGAGACTCAGAGAGAGGGTAGGAGGTAGAGAGGTAAGGGAAGCAAAGACTCAGAGAGAGGGTAGGAGGTAGAGAGGGGAGGGAAGTAGAGAGTGAGAAAGATGCTAGGAAGTGCAGTTGACCTTGTAGACATGTATGTAAAGTGTGGAAGCATAGATAAGACATGTCAATTGGCTGGCATAACACCTCAAAGAGATGTTCTATAATGGAATGCAATGAAATTGCAAGATATGAAAAAAATAGATTTGTTGAAAAGGCTTCAGAAACTTTCAAGCAAGTATAATTGGCATGTGTAAAGTCATTTTTGGTTAGCATAACATGAGTACGTTATAATGCACTCGCATTATGCTGAGCATGCTTAGACATGTTTTTTCTTGTTTTCAGCAAAATTTTGAGATAATCTGGAGCGTGCTCCCCATCAAGATGGTACTTTTTCCAGTGACAACTCAAAAAAAATACCACCATAATCTTGATCTCTCTGTTATCTATCTGGCCATATAATTTTTTTCACATTTTGAGTACGTTAATGGTTTCATCTTGAATTTTTTTGTTAGTGTGTCCATTTTTTGTCAAAAACCAGTGTCTAGTATTTTTGACTTTTTTTTAACTATTCATCAAAATTTGAAATAAGTTACATTTTAAGAAACTAGACTCCATTCTACATATTAAAAAAAATTGATTTTTGATTAGTTTTTAAAAAGTTTAGGGGGGAGCATGCTCAAATTTCTATTTTTCAGGATGTGTCCACTTCAAAAATTACTAAAAACTCAATTATTCATGAAAAAGTTATCATAAAAATTAGGGATAAACTACATGGTGTTAGCTAATTTCTCACTGGAGTGATTATTGAAATACTAAAAAAAAGTTAACATTTTAGGGGGAGCACACCAGATGCTATGTTATGTTTTTTTTTGAGAAAAACAGGACCAATTTGTCTGCTGCCCCTTTTTGAACCCCTTAATCTCAACCATTTTTGAAAAAAAATTAGTAGTTTAGAAACTAGATTAAGAGCACTACAACTCTTGTTTTTGTTCCATCTTTAAATTTTGAGTGTACCTGATGCAGGGGTGTCTTCTTAGTTTTCAAATTTTATGATTTTTGGGTTGATATGTGGATCGGATGATAGGATACGGGTGGAAAGAAGTTCCTATTGCCTAAGTGAAGGAACATTATCAGCTAATTAGTATTTTTTCTAGGTTTCGTTGCAAATTCCAAAGGTAGTTAGTTGCAAGCAGATGCTAATAGAAGGGATAAGAGGCAGATGACAGAAAGGACAATGGTTATGGAAATGTTGGAACAGGGCAATATCATAGAAGAAGTGACTATTATTTGGAGGTGTCAGATATAAGGAAACAATTGAGACTCCTCGGTGACAGTTGTAGTAGGAATGATGGTGGTTAGAGGGTAGTTTTGAAAAGTCTGATTCACAGTTCTTGTTGAGGGAAGGCCGATGACATAGAAGTGACAGATGCCAAAAGAAAGTGAGACTATTATAGAACAGAGAAGAATGACGAAAGAGACGTGGCCGAATAGACTGGTAGCAGCCGTTATGGCTAGGACAAGTAAGAATAGGCCAAAATGTTAGCAGAGGAAGAGTCGATGTTATATCTAGAGGAGGTCACATGCATACAAAGGAACAAGGAGGTTGATTGAAGAAGGCCGAAGGCCAAAATATTGAGGCTTGTCTGACAGAGGGATATTGGTGAGAGGCCGACAAAAGAAAATGGTAGATGATTAAGGCCACAGGCCAAAAGAAAGAATCGAGTCATGTGGGAGCATGCCCGAAGGGGGCCAATTCAGAAGATGAATGAAGGAGATCAAAGGAAGAGCAAAAGAATGCTGAAAGAAAACCAAAAGATTGGTGTGTGGAAGAGTTTGGGAGTTTACTGATGAAGGTGATTGTTTATTCTCTATAGCCCAATCCTTCTGGGCATGTAGGAATTCAATGATATTTGTAATATGTTCTTTCATATATATAAATGGTGTTATGGGTTTGAGTTATTGTTTTGTTTTTGTAGGTTACTATTGTCTTGGTTGACACAACTCTGTATGATGAGTTTTGATACATTGTGATGTAGTAATTCTGGTTGCATTGTAGACCTATAGTATGTGTTAATTGCGAAGTTCTATAGCACAACTGTGTTCAAGTATGAACTATTTATAAGAATTGTTAATGTGTGATACTTATAGTTATTGTGTAGTTCCCGTCGCTATCATGACAAAAAGTCTATAGAAACTGTTGAGGTTGAAAGACCGCATAGTCAGAAATAAATGGTGTTTATAGGGAAATCATAACACGAGCATTGAGTTTATAACTGGTGCTATCAATAGCTATCTTAAATTTCTCATCCAATATCAATGTTTCCTAATTTCAAAAAAAAAGTGGCAACTTAAGACCCCATTTTGGTCTCTCATCTTTCTGCACTTACCCAGAGGTTGGATATGATGAATGAAGGGATATGATTAAAATATTAGATCAATGGCTAGAATTGGTTGAGAATAAATTAGGGCAAGGATAAGGATTTATACAGTTTCAAAGGAAGCTTAGATAGGCCTTATCCTTATGTGAATGGCTTGGATTGAAAGATGAAGTGTGATAATGGAAGGTTGAGATGAAAAGATGATTTAATTTTGGATCACTCATTTAATGAAGGTGGCAAGTGGTTGAAGATGAGGACAAGTGTGGGAGAAATAATTTAAATATTAAAATTATTTAAATTATGAGAGACATGTCTGAGGATAAGGACAAGGATGAATAATTTAAATAATAAAATTATTTAAATTATGTGGTATGTGAGGGTTAATTTAAATAAATATTTAATTTATTTAAATTGGATGATGGAGGAAAGTGTGAATTAATTAAATAAATACCATTTTATTTAATTATTTGGCTAGAGATGATAAATGGATAAAAAAGGATTAGTTAAATAAATATAATTTGTTTAACTAAAGGAATGATGGAAGGGGTTATGAAAGGGTCCTAGGACAAAATGTGTCACAAGGTGTTGCAAGAGGTGTCAAAAGTGATGTCACAAGACATGGCCAATTTTAGGTGTCTACAACACCTAAACATGATGATGCTATCAAGTTGTCATGCTCATGTACCAATACTATCAAGTAAGCATGTATGAGAGCTAGCATGAGAATATCCTCAAAAATGCTTGAAGTTGGCCTAGAATTCAATGAAGAGCATTCATGGCCCCAATTTTAAGGTGGATGATGGAGGAGGCTTGTTTCTATATAAAAGTGACACATGAAAAGGTGAAAAGTGTCTTGGAAATTGTGATTTTTTAGATTCCACATATGAATGTGAAATACTTACCTTGGAAATTACTAGAAGAAAAATATGAGTTACACGAAGTGGGTGAAACTATTGTGGGACATGTTCCCTCTTCCCACAAGAAGAACTAACTTGAAAGGAAAGATTATCGATGTGAGGATTAAGTGTTTCTCCAAGAATAAAATTTAAAACTATTTTTAGAATCTAGATCATATAAATGAAGCTCAAATCTAAGCCATAGGATTGATGCATTGTATTCAATAAGTGTGCCATTTTTTTGAACTTAAATGTAGATTGTTTTGAGCTAGTTTATCTATAACTAACTAGCTACAATAATTTGTAAGGGTTGGAACTCTTTTTTATTAATGCAATTCTAAACTTATTAGCTAGTTTTCACTTATTTTTCTAGGTTATCTTAACATGAGTGATGTTGTTATGCCATCTTTTTTATAATTAAATTGAATGTGATGGATCACCACCAATGCTTGTTGAAGGATTATTTCAATTGAATTCTATGAAGGACTATGTGTTTGATCTGCATGTGTATATAGTGGTCTTCTACTTGCTTCATCTTGGCCTCATCTTCCTTGGACATCTGCACTATTTTATGTCACTATGTGATTAATTTCCAAGCAAGGTTGGTTTCTAAAGAATATATCTTCTCAAATGGATCATATTTAACTAATTAACAATATAAGCTCTTTTCTCTTTATCATTAACCATTTAATCTTTTTCAAATTTTTATAGCCCTTTGTTAGCTTTAGGATCATACCTGCAATTCATTGTTACAAATTTGAGTATTTTTTGATTGTAAGAACCTTCTATTTATTGATTTAATACATGATTTTTAAGTTTAGTAAATGCAATGGAATGTTTCTAATTAGTTTATTTTAAATTTTAATGCTAAAAATATTGGTTTTCTTGTGTAGGAATCCATGTTCTTTGTCTAAATTCACTTTGATATAACATAGTACATTGAAGTGGAATAAAATCACAACATTTGGTCACTAACTTATCTTTCATGGCCATGATGTGATGATATAGACCTTGGAGAATTTTGATTTTATTTTAGGAGAAGTTAAATGGATTCTTTCTTTGCCCAAGTTGGTGTGTGCTAAAACACTTATAAACAAGGCCCAAGTGAAATTATATTTATTTTTTTATAAATATCATATAGAATGTTAGCCACCATTCTAGAAGAGTTATTTGATGGTTATCATGACATTTTTAATTCCTTTCAAAAATATTTTATAGATCATAGATTTTTGCATTAAATCCCAAAGAGGTTCTTTTAGAAGAGTATTAGGTTAATCAATCAATTCATATCCTTGATTTCATTTTTTTAGTCAACTTTATTCCATACAAATAGGATCACTAAGGATTAAAGTTGGGTGATGTGAAATAATTCTTTATCTCAAATATATTTTGATAAGTATGAGTGACCATAGGAAACCCACAAGCGTAAAATGGAATAAAAGAAATCTTTGGTTGATTAGATACTTAACATTTTATTTGGTATCTATTTACTAATAAGCATTACCCATTTCATGATATTCTAGTGAACTATATTTTTCATGGAATAAAGGTGAATGAGAATTAGGTATCCTCAAAAAACAATTTTAGGCTCCATATTAGTGTAATAAAGATCACCACTTAGCTAACAAGGGAGGATTGTGAAGGTTTACAAGAAGAGGATAGCCACAACTTATTCAAGGAAGAGAGGATTCATATTCTTCTCCCTATAGTCTCTCCAAGCAGTGATTTAAGGGAAAACTTAGATATGGGTGGAGAAGCTGTAGAAGAAGATGCAAAAATCATGGATAAATCATTGAACTTGTTGATTGATGAAACTTTATTAAAGTTTTTTAGCTAGATATGTGACAATATTGCAGAAGAAGTTTTGCAAGAAGACTCGTAACCAAGGGCCATAAAGAATATCATCATTTCCTAGTCATTTTTGGAACATAAATCATATTTTAGCACCACAGGTGAAACCAAAAAGGGTCACATAACTAGATCCAACAAGATAGAAGAAGAAATTGCCACACGCATCTAATTCACACTCGAGAAAACATTAAGAAGGAAAAGAGTGGATAAATATCCTAGGGGAAATGAATGTCCTCTCATGAAATGTTAGGAACATTAATGACCATAAAATAATGTGCCTTATCAGGCATCAAATTAAGGATTCAAAGGTGGACTTGGTTCTTCTTCGGGAAACTAAACTATTGAAGGAACAAGGAGATTTTATTTTCCAAAACTAGAACCAATGTGAAGCATCATCAGTGGAGGCTAATCGAGCTTCTAGAGGTTTTGCAATTCTATGGACAAAAAAATTCCTTACATGGAGACAATCTATCAAGGGGAAAAATGGATTTTAGGTAAGTTTCCTCAATGTCTTTCTAATTCTAATCTTTAGATTACTAATGTGTATGATCCAAAAGGAATTGTTCAAAAAAGTAAACTCTGGAAGATAATCAATATCATAGTCTCTTCTTTTAACAATGAAATGGTGATATTTGGGAAAGATTTTAATGCCATTACAGATGAGGAAAAAATGAGAGGAGTCATTTCTGTTGATAACTGAGAGGGGGGGGGGGGTGAATCAGTTATCCTAATTATTTCCCTTATAAAACTTTCCTTTTAATTGAAGCAGCATAAAATCAAACACAAAACATAAACCATGAAATAAGAAACACATGACACAGTATTTTTGACGTGGAAACCCTGTTAAGGGAGAAAACCACGGGGTGATTAACCCAAGAATTATTCTCTGTTAGAAGAATAGGAAACTACAAAAATGGCACTTGCCAATTAGGGCTCACTGCCCGAGCACACTGCTCACAAGAGGCTCACTGCCTACAAGAAGACATACTGTCTTACAAAGTGATTAGAATCACAGTCTTGAACTGATTGGAAGCATCTGCATATGCTGGAGTTCAGTTCCGGTTAGGTTCAGTATACTGATCTGCTGCACTTCATCTTTCCTCTGTTCTTTAGTCTGCTGTCCTTTCACATACCGGATCTTTCTTGTTACTTCTGCTCTACTCTGGACTTGTTCGCATATCCTCACATACATTCCCACCTTTTACCACTAAATCCATCCTCTATATATATCCGCACAAGTACTTTCATCATCTTTTTAGTCGGCATCCGGAACAGTCTAGTTTCTTACAAACTTAGTTCTGTCGGCTGAATCCTTGCTCACCAAGCAATGCGGATCAAGCATATACTTGTAGATATCATCAATTATGTCGGCCAAACATGATTCATGCCACCGCAACCTTTATCATCATCTGTAATACATCCGGAAAGTAGTTTGATACTCGATCAGTCAGTTCTTCCTCTGTTTTCACTGTCTCTCAGGAATCCGGTACTCAACTATTCATATCTTTTTCCTTGTCCATCTCCGGAGGCTAAATCCTTGGAATATACTACTCAAGATAGTCCTCTTGACTTCCCCAGATCCGCACTGCACCAAGACACTTCCTCTGAGAGATCCGGACCAATCTGTCGGACCTTGCCACATGCTCTGTTCTTGTTCACCGGACCACCACAATCTTCAATCTGACTTCCGGTAGAGACATATCATGACTTGCGGATATGTGGGATGACCTTTGTTGCCATCAATGACAACAACCATGAATCCATATAGTGTCTCTTGCCAACAATCTCCCCCTTTGGCATTGATGGCAACACTTAGTGAAAAATGACTAAGTGTTTATACTATGCTCCCCCTTTGCTGATGCTCTGTCTTTATATACAATTTCCGGAACTCCCCCTGAGTTGGATTCCTCATTTTTCACTGCTCCTCACTCCCCCTTTGACATCAATGGCAAAGGGTAGGGTCCGCACACCAAAAATTTTCAAAAATTCTCTATATATAGCCGCATATTTACATACTCACATATACTGCAGAATGTCTGCAAAGGATGTCTGCAGTTGAACCATTTCAGTAGCCCAACTTAGCTTCATTCTGTCCAAGATTGAAATGTGACCACTCAACAAAAATGCAAAAGCTTCTGCCCGCCTGAGATCTGTCGGATCTTTTGTATGGGCGGTGGTCTGGGCATCACTGATGGCCTCATGCATAGTTTCCAACTTAGGGACTATAATCCTTCTAAGTTCTCCCATCCGGTTGGTAATGTTCTTCCTCTCCTTCTCAAGATTCTTTATTTCATTCAAGACTGCAATAGTCTGACATTCTTGATTTATTATAGAGGAAGAGAGAGGATCAAAACTTTGAGATAAGCTTTGAAGCTTGTCCTGTTCCTCTTTTATTTTCTTGTCAATTGCTGCTGTTGCCTTTGACCAAGATATACAAAATTTGTAGATGTCACCGCCATCCTTAAGAGCATTTTCTAAGCTCTTTATTCCAATGCTTACAATCTTCCTATCCTTAGAGATTAAATCTAATATTTCAGAAAATCTCTTATCCAAAAATTCCTTCCGGACCTTGTCTTCAGCTGATTTTTCTAGAGAATTAAAATGTGTATCAATACTGCTGACTAAGGTTTTTAGATTACCGGAAGTGGAGGCTGTCGGATCTATTTGGATTGATGGCATGATCTTTACAAGTACTCCGGAAGCAGCCTCTATCAACTCACAGTCCTCCATATGAGACTTTAGGAGCTTTTCATTTGCCTTGGCATTTGCAAATGAAGCTATCTTCATTGTTTGTACCGGAGAGAGAGAGTCAAAATCAAATGGACCTTTTAGAAGCTCCGGTTCATCAATCTCTAGAGTTTCTTTGCTCAAAAATTGTTGAACAGTTTGTGCAGTGTCTCTTGCCGGAGACAGATGTTTCTTTTCTTCTGCAGTCTTAGAATTGTCAACCTCTTTGTCTGTCACCACTGCTTCCTTCTCCTGCAATTGCTCTTCTTCTTTGGATCCGGAGACTGTAGGGGAAACCGGAGGAGAGATGCTTGCTTGTTCATGGGTCACTTCTTCTGGAGCAGAGGGTCCCAAGTCCTCACTTGTCTGTTCAGGGCTCACTTCTTCCGGAACAGAAGATTCCAAGTCAGCAGCTGTTTCTGCACCTAAGTCCTCTACAACAGGAAGATTGAACCTTTTGAAGGCCTTCCGGAGGATCTCTTCTGTCTCTTGTGCCACTTTGTCAGTCTCACCAAGCATGAGCTGATTCATCCTGGCTTTACTTCTGAACTCATCTCTGCAGTCCTTGAAGATCATGTTCATTGTCTTGGGATCAATTTGAGGATATAGCTGAATAGCTATCTGCTCCCGGATCTCAAGATCTTTGGCATGCGCATTATTCTTTCTTACTTCCATTTCCTTCTCTAGGCTTTTAGGAATGAGAGATATGATCTCAATGAAAGCCTTATTGTATGTGTTCAGATATTTAACTGTGGCTTCCTGCAGAGTCTTTTGGTCTGCCTCACTGAAGTCATCATAGGATTCAGTCATTGGTTGAAGGTTTCCATCCACCGTGACCGACTTGATTATGCTCTCTAGTGACAGAGTGGGCTTTTCAACAGTTACCTCTGCCATTTCCTCCTTGTCTTGGCCTGTGGAGGGCTTACCGGATCCTTTCTTTTTCTGTTTCTTTACTTCTCTTACTCCTTCATCTGATTCTGTCTCCTCTTCATCCTTTTGGCTTTCATAAGCCCTTGATGCTTTTGTCTTGGATCTTTTACCGGATGCCTGGACTTCCGGTTTTGAGCTTTTGGTTGTGGAGGGTGCAGATCTCTTTGATGATCTGGTCCGGGTGGGGGTTTCAACCGGAGCACTTTCTTTGCTTTTCTCTTCTTCCTCAGCCTTTCTCCTCTTTTCCCGGCTGGCATCAAGTGCTTCTTTTGAGATGCCTAGGCCTTGAGCAATGTGCTCTACTTCTTTTCTCACTTTTCTTTTAATCTCAGGTTCCCTGAGTTCTACATGTAATTTCACGCTCAGCTCCTCAAAGGTTCCAAACCTTTCTGCCTTAGGATCTTTGGGCTGACTTAGCATGTGTTGAACATGCAGCTCTACTATCTGTTCATCAACTTCATACCCCATGGGCATGATCCAGACAGTCCTTGGCTCCACTGCCTCCATTAGGCACTGATCAGTGTCAACCATAAAACATACTGAGTCCTTGTATTTCTCAATGAGAGACTGGGGAATTCTCTCTCTTGCTTGCATCATGCTCTGAAAGTTTTTGAAGTATCCCCATAGAGCTGTATTTCTCGCTTTTGCATCCCCAAGTCCATGCAAATAGTCTCTTATCTGGACTGCAACAGGTTTGTCATTCTGCCATACCCATCCACTTGTTCCGGGTAGCTCATTCATGAAGTAAAAGAAGAGACATACAATGAGAGTACCATACTTAAAGGAGTTCTTCTTGTCTTTCTTGATTTTCTGTACATTTTCCATCAATTGGCTTAGTAGTAGTTCACAAAGATCATAATCTGCATTCTTTCTTAGCATTTCATATGCTGTGTATATTGCAGTTCCGGATACAGAATTCTCCCTGCTGGAGTGATAGATCTTGTATCCTATGATCATTGATGCATATTTGATATCCGGATCCGAAATATCTTCAATGGTCATTGCTCTCTTATCATATTTTGATCCGGTGGCTTCAGTTACAACGTTGTTCTTGACAGATTTGAGGATAGGTACCCCCCCGGAAGAGTATAGACCAGTTACTGCTCTAATTGCTTCTTTTGTGATCTTGCAGGGTCTATCTAGCCAAAGGAAGTTGTCATGCATCCTGCTCAGTACATACCGGACCCATTCATCTTCTTCAAAGCTAGGGAAATGAATGAATTGCTCAAATTGTTTCTTCTGGATACCCTTATACTCTGGTTTGAGCTCAAAAGCATTGTCTATCAGTTGCTTGTGATAGAGGTCTCTTAATTTGAATTCCCCAAATTCCTCAATGTTTGCGTGTATGTAAACCCTAATATCTTCAGTATGTAAGACTCCGTGGGGAACACTAGAGAAGGCTCCTAGTGGATCTACCTCCAACGATTTGTAGGGATGTTTCTTGAATGAGGGGCGAGGTCTATCAGAGATCTTAACTATGTTTGGAGTAGCCATTCTTCAAAGATTTGCAGTGAGGCAATGAAAAACGAAGAATACCTTATGCGCCTTCGGTTTGCACGGAGTGGTTGGATTGATTTCTTTATGCAATAGCTTCGGCAGGAGATCCTTGGTGTGCTTGATGATCCTTGTTGCAGAGCTCCACTATTCGCTTCTTCTCAAGTGTAGAATGAGCAGATAACTTTTGAGAAATCCCTTATATTGCTCCGCAAACCCTAATATCTGTCTGCAATAAATGCTTCACCTGCATTATTCCGGTTTACCATGTCTGGACAGCTTGGAGTATCCCGGATTAGTCCTGATCACTGAATATCATCCGGATCTTTAAATCATGAATAAATCTAGGTAACATATTACAAGAACATCCCAAACACTTTGTCCAATCCGCAAGACAAGATCGTGCACTTCCGGATCTCTCCGGACCTTTTTGTAATCCTTTATCATACCGGAGCACCTCCCTGAACAGGTCTAACTTAATCGAACACAGCTTCTTCATAACTCCATGCGGACCTCTGAAAACTTGACTGAAGCATCTCAGGACTTATATCTATAAACCCTTTAATCCGCATCTTGTGCCACATCCGGCACAACTTGTTTGGCTGGGGGAACAGAATCTTCTTTGAGTCTCCCCCTGAGCCTGAGCTCACTTTTTAATTTCCGGAAGAAATATCAGCACCAGAATCTGGTGCGGATCCAACCTCTACATTCTCTGAGCTTTTCTTCACCCAAATCTTGCTCATCTGATTCCTAACTTCATCCGCATTCATCTTTTGTTTACCCTTGTCTTGATTCTGATTATACACCGGACCTCTTTTGTCCTGATTCTTGTTTCTGCAGACTTTAGCATTATGACCGGATCTATTGCAGATTTGACAAATAACATTTCTTTGCATATTTAACTGATATCCCCTTGATCTGCATTGATTAGCCATATGACCTACTCTATTGCATGTAAAGCATCTACCTTTGAATGATTTGTTTACTTGCATAATTCTGCATTCATGGGATTTGTGTCCATACCTTTTGCAGTTGAAGCACTGTCCGGAGAAGGATGAATTAATCTGATTCATTCTCATTCTGCATTGATTAGCTTTGTGACCAAAATGGTTGCAGCTGTGGCAGTATCCATTGAAGGATGGATATTTTTGAGCATTTGGCTGTCTTACCGGAGGTCTTCTAGGCCTGCTCCTTGGATTTTCTGATCCAAGATTCTTCTGACCGGATCCGGAGCTTTCTCCTTTCTCATATCCCAAGCCATACTTGTCATCTGTCCTCTTTTGACTTCCAAGAAGAACTTCAAGTTGAGCAGAACTTATCTTGAATTTCTCTTTATATTCATTTGCTGTTTGAAGGTCTCTTTTGAGAGAGGCAATTTGATCCTCAAGTTTTCCTTCATTATCTTTGGAATCTTCAAGATCAGATTCAAGGTGTCTGATAATCCTGTCCATCTGGTGGCATTCTTCTGATTTTTCCTTAAGAGATTGTTTTAGATTGTCTTCAGCCTTTCTTTTTTCTTCAATCTCTTGAGTGAACTTTATAGTTCCTGATTCCATTTCATGTCTTAACATGATGACTTCTTTTGATAACTTTTCACATAACTTGGTTTGCTCAGTCAATTCTTCATTTGTATTGCTTTCTTCACTTTGTCTTGCCAACTGTTGGAGCAGCTCCTTTCTCTTTTTCATAGAGAGACTTAATTTGTCTTTTAATTCCCTCATGAATTCATCAGCCTGTTTGAGTCTTTCTCTTAATTCACTGACTTCAGAATTTGACTGTTCAAGATCCTCAAGGGCAGTCTTGAGTTGCTCCTTTAAACCATATGCATCCATTTGAAATCCCAGATCTTCCTCAAGCTGTTAGGCTCTATTAGGAGGAACTTGGCTCTGATACCAATTGTTGATAACTGAGAGGGGGGGGGGGGTGAATCAGTTATCCTAATTATTTCCCTTATAAAACTTTCCTTTTAATTGAAGCAGCATAAAATCAAACACAAAACATAAACCATGAAATAAGAAACACATGACACAGTATTTTTGACGTGGAAACCCTGTTAAGGGAGAAAACCACGGGGTGATTAACCCAAGAATTATTCTCTGTTAGAAGAATAGGAAACTACAAAAATGGCACTTGCCAATTAGGGCTCACTGCCCGAGCACACTGCTCACAAGAGGCTCACTGCCTACAAGAAGACATACTGTCTTACAAAGTGATTAGAATCACAGTCTTGAACTGATTGGAAGCATCTGCATATGCTGGAGTTCAGTTCCGGTTAGGTTCAGTATACTGATCTGCTGCACTTCATCTTTCCTCTGTTCTTTAGTCTGCTGTCCTTTCACATACCGGATCTTTCTTGTTACTTCTGCTCTACTCTGGACTTGTTCGCATATCCTCACATACATTCCCACCTTTTACCACTAAATCCATCCTCTATATATATCCGCACAAGTACTTTCATCATCTTTTTAGTCGGCATCCGGAACAGTCTAGTTTCTTACAAACTTAGTTCTGTCGGCTGAATCCTTGCTCACCAAGCAATGCGGATCAAGCATATACTTGTAGATATCATCAATTATGTCGGCCAAACATGATTCATGCCACCGCAACCTTTATCATCATCTGTAATACATCCGGAAAGTAGTTTGATACTCGATCAGTCAGTTCTTCCTCTGTTTTCACTGTCTCTCAGGAATCCGGTACTCAACTATTCATATCTTTTTCCTTGTCCATCTCCGGAGGCTAAATCCTTGGAATATACTACTCAAGATAGTCCTCTTGACTTCCCCAGATCCGCACTGCACCAAGACACTTCCTCTGAGAGATCCGGACCAATCTGTCGGACCTTGCCACATGCTCTGTTCTTGTTCACCGGACCACCACAATCTTCAATCTGACTTCCGGTAGAGACATATCATGACTTGCGGATATGTGGGATGACCTTTGTTGCCATCAATGACAACAACCATGAATCCATATAGTGTCTCTTGCCAACAATTTCACCATCCAAGCATTGGAAGACTTTAGAGGCTTTATATTTTCAAATAGCCTCTTTCATTGCATCCCAAAGAATGGCAAGTTCGCATGGACTAATGGAAGAAAATATTTTAATTACATTGTTGAAAGACTAGATAGGTTTCTTCTCTCACACAACTAGTTAACAAAAAATGTAAATATCTCAAATAGCATTCTTCTTATTGATGGATTAGACCCCTTTCCCATTTTTCTAGAATTTATGGTTGAAAACTTCAAAAGATGTATCTTTTTCAAATTTGAAGATATGTGGTTTACAGATGCCAATTTATTACCACAACTTCAGTATTGGTGGGAAAATTAACATTACACCTAGGGGTCAAGAATGTTTTAATTGGCATAAAAGAAAAAATTTATTAAAATTCATGTTAAAAATGGAATCACAACCACTTCAAAAACATATTCAAGGAAAAGGAAAGAATTCAAAATCAACTCCCTACCCTATATTCTCACATCATTACTCATGGCATGGATGATCCAAGCTACATAGAGGAGAAATAAAGAAGAGCAACATGAGATACTTTTGAGAGAGGAAGTTTTCTAGAGGCAATAATCATGAGAAATGTGGTTGAAATAAGGAGATCAAAACACAAAATTTTTCCACATCTCAACCAAAATTAGACGGGCATCTAATTTCATACATAACATAAAACCTATGGATGGGGATATCATCACTACTCAAGAAGAGATTAAAAAGGAGGCTATAAAATTATTTAAGAATCTTATTTCTAATGATGAGAGAAGCATTAATGATCTTAGTGCCTTGTGTGAGTTAAATATATCCCTAAGCTGGTTCTAGATTCTCAAAATGTGAGTTTGATGAAAGAATTTACCCAAGAGGAGATCCTAGTAGTAGTTTTGTTAATGTTAGGTGACAAAGCTATTGGTTTAGATGGTTTCACAAGGTTGTTTTTTAAGAGTAAGTGCAAGAAGATGGGGGGCCAAAAAGTGGCCAAATTAATTTTAAAAAAAATTAATTCATAACGTGAGTGCGTTATAATGCGCTAGCATTATAACATATAACGCGAGCGTGTTATAATGCACTCGCGTTATGGCTTGGTAATGACGAGCCTTAGGCTTATCATTACCAAGCCATAATGTGAGTGCGTTATAACTTTCTATAAATAAAAAAAAAGTTTCCAATCTCATTTTTTTCTGTTTTCTCCTCTCAACCCGCAGCGTGGAAACCCTCGAAAGCATGCTCGCATCTTGTAAAGCACTATTCAACACAAAAAGTTTATCAATTCGTCACCAAAATGCTGCCATGACGTCGAGTACGCCAAAGGGGTGAGTTATATTTGTTTGAATTTGTTTCTAAATAGGTAGGTTTTTGTTGATTTTTTATGTATATTTCGTTAATTGTCAGGAAATGTTAATGCACCTCCTCCTCCTCCTCCTCCACCTCCTCCTCAAAATCTGCAAAATCCTGAGGAGGAAATACATGCAGAACAACAACCTCCTCCATTCATTCCTCGACATGCCCCTGGAACACAAGAAAATATAATGGGGCAAATTGAAAACAACAAAAATGAAATTGAAGATATAATTGCAAGGTTGAAAGATCCTTCCACTTCAACCTTGCATAAGTCCATGCTTGCCAAATCTCTTGAGTCTATGTTATCAAATGTAGATTCAATTAGCAAGCAAATAACTAGTTGGATGGATAAAAAGAAAGAGTTTAGAGATTACTATGCAGACAAGTTGTCATACCAAGATGCCAAAAAATTACAAATTACAAAATTAAACTTGTGTTCAATTTTCACAAACCCACAAACAAATCAATCTCCACCCATTACATGCAAGAGGTTCCCTATCCATTGGTGTAATAACCAAGCGATAAGGGACAATTTCGGGTAGAGGTGGTGGATGGTTTTTGACCATCCTCCATGCAATAATAATGAGGTCCCACAATACTTTTTAAGGAAACTCTACTGCGAGTTTGTCCTCAATAAAGTGCCAAACTATTTTGATATGCGGTACTTCTAGGGTAGAGGTGGGGGGTCAACACAAGATAGACCAGGGGCACATGTCTTGACCCACAGTGGGTAGTGAGATGAGTAATTAGTAGACTAGCCCATGAGCATGTTTCTATCCCTTCCATTGTGAAGGAGAGTGTTGAGGTTGATACACTTCAGTCGATTAGTGCCTTGACCTAGAGCATCATAGAGCATGCCGGTCCTACAACACAGAGTGGGTTGGGAGATAGTGCGAGGAGTAGGGTCTCACCACATACTTGCCAGGCTTGCGGGTCAGCCTGTGGTTATGACCCCATGAATAGTCAGGACACAGGTGCACAGGCTACATCTGCAGCTGAGCAAATGGTGATGACAGATACCCTCCTAAGTGAGACTTTCAGCCTTGATACTCAGGTAAATATTAGCAAATTTATTGAATTTAATTTATTAAATTTCATTTTTGAAATACAAGATTAACTAATTTAAATTGGTGATTTTAATGAAATTTCAGGGTCATAGCATCGATGCAATTTTCAGTGGTTCTCCACCTGCATTTTTCACTAGATCATCTACTGTTGAGGTATGTAACTAGTAAACAATTATAAATATTACATGTGAATAGCATCATTATATGAATGGTATTCTAATTTCTAATTTTGGATGTTGAATAGGTTAATACTATAGATTTCATGGCAACACCTGCCAGCGGTGGTGGACTTCAAAGCTTTACGGATGTAATAAAATAAATAGTTTAATGAATGAATTGTACTTACTAAATTTGTGTATGTGATTTGTGTGCTTTATTGTGTGTACTTCCATGTTTAGATGAACGTGTGTGTATGTTAGGAGCCATGATTTGCATCACTATTATAGTTTTCGTAATTCAATAATGTTGTTTTATTTCCAGATGATGTAGGCTACGGAGATGCCTCCCCATGTTCATAGGGCAATGGAGTAGGGTGTGGCCTCTATGATTCATAGCTCCATGGCATTGACAAGGGTATGAGGCAGATTAGTAAATTTCAATTTACATTCATTGGTATAGTTGTCTATTTTTGAACAATCAAAAGATTATTGATTTGAAGTTTAATTTCTATCTGGATGGTTTCTATAGGACATGACATCACCAGGGCCTATTCCTGCTACTGAGGCAAGCGAGGAGATAGATTATATGTTAGCGGTAAGTGATTATTTTGTTAAATATTTCATTTTTTATAACATGTAATTTCTATATATTAATGTCTATATTTTTATTGTAATAGGTAAAGATGTAGGAAGACCTAAATAGGAGGAGCAGCCCTCGGGTTCATAGTAGACCACCCACATGCGCGTCTCCATCCCCTAGAAGATCAAAGGCTACTCGTGATTTATTCTCTTCACCAGCCAGAGGGGAATGACTTTTTATTGTGTTCCTTTGTTGTATGCCTATATGGCATTTGTGGACATATATTTTGTATTGTACATAGTTGACATTGTATGCCTATATGGCATTCTTGTAAGCCTATATGGCTATTTTGTATATATTTTACACTTATATCAACAGATATTGATGTATGCCTATATGGATATTTGGTTAATACAAATCTTTTTTATTGATGGCGTCCATACTTGCATTATAAATCCATGTTTGAATGGATATTTGTAGATGGTTACATCAAATATTTAAAGTCTGATTGTATTACATAGGATGTTTGCATTTTCTTTGATAGGCTTGATAGGCCATGGATTAAATGATGGTGTTTGATGGAAAAGTATGGTACTAGAAGACTCTAGTTCATTCTTAATAGGCTTGTGATTGATAATATCTTTGCATGATTGCACTTGATCTTGGATCATGGGCATGTTGTTAGGATTTTGATTGAATTGTGGTGTTTGATGGATAGGCATGGTACTATGTGACTTTTGGATAGTCTTGGGAGAGGTACACTAATTGAATTTGTGATTTCTAGTTTGAAATTTTTCCTCCACTAGAAGTCCTTGGAGGAAATCTAAAAAGGATGATTTGGATGTAGTGGGTTTGGATTGATGGGATAAGTTGGAATGTAAGGATTATGAGATGGAGGATTTGAATAGGACACATAGGATAAATAGTTCTCACATGCAGTTGGGATTGGAGATATGAATTGAATATGAGGACCTTGGTCTAAAGTGGTTCTTCCCTTACCAAAGGTACCATAAGGATGACCATTAGATGTCTATTTAGGATTGGCATGATAGCTAGTGCTAGTCATTTCTTGTTTGAAATATTCTTGCATGTTCATGAGTGGGAGATGAAGGTTGGAAAGTTTGCATGTAATGATCTCATAGTTAATGCTATTGTCATCTTGATATCATCTTGATCTACAAGACTATCATCATCATCATTGTCAAAGGGATTTTTTGATTGATTTGGATAAAAGATCTCATTTAAAGGATGCATGGTTTGAGGACCTATTTTGATTGTAATTTTGGGTTTTGCATGAGCCTCGCACAAGGTAATAGGCATAGGGTTTTTATCTTGCACAATGATTTTTTCAAACCAAGGGTCTATGATGGAAATGATTAAGGATGATAGAATGTTTGGATTTTGGACTTTGAGATGTTTATGGTTGTAAATGTTTATTGTTTGGACTCAAATTTTGTTAAATGGTTGTTTGAAATAGGACACATCAAACACAACAATAAGATTGGTTTAAGTATGGATGCAAATGATGTTTACTAGTTTATTAAATGAAGACACATCAGGTACATTAATTGCCTATTCTATTGAAGTGGGTGTATCAATCTCCATGGGCTCAGTAATATTCTGGTTTGAGGACATGGTTGATACATGGTGAGACTAGGAGTCTTGTTTCAGTGGGATTTGAGCATAGGTATAGCAATGATGATAATTATGGTGTCATGGATATGTAGGTACATTTGAGCATTGGCAAGACTTGACCATGTTTGTAGTTGATAGGTATGGGTTATGATGTTTGATTCATGATTACAGGTGGTGTTGTGGTTTACTTTTAGTACATTGTTCTTATCTCTTAGATGCTTGATTAGTTCCTTGACTATGGTTACTCATTTGTAAACTTGTTTGGAAAGTTGAATCTATGATTGATTTGGTGAAGTCTAGAAGTTATATTATTTGATATCTCAGTTTGGAAGTTACTAATGTGAATATGATTTTGCATGTTTTCAATGGTTGGGATCTACAAGTTATGCATTTTTTTGGGATGCACACCTTATTGATTGTAGTGGGATGACTTGAATGCATATTGCCTATATCCACGGGATTGATGCAGTGTTGATGTAGACTTTGTTATTTTTCCTTGTCTATGCTCATTTGCGCATTGGTATGTTGCATTGGGATGAGAGGATGGATGATGAGAATGATTGGATAGTTGGTTATTGGGACTTGTAGCATGTTTATCATGATGTCATGGATATCTTAGTTGCATAGTTTAGTGTGAGCTTTTGACAGTAATGATGGTTTATCTTCTTAGATTGGAGATCATGGTTCTACTTTGGAGTTATTAGTATTATAGTTGAGTGTGTGTGGACCATGGTGATCTTCATTTAGGAGATGGTTATCACAATACCATGTGTAGTTCATATCATGGTTCAGTGGGAGCTTTGATAGTGATGTGTATTCGTCACCTAGTGATGGATGATCTTATATAGTGGTTGGGTGTAATGGACAAACTCTTGGATTATGATTATTATTTGTAGTGAGAGTGCTTTGACATCTTGGCTACTATTTTTAGGAGATGGTTATCTTCATGTGGTTGTAGATGTAGATCCTTCATTTAGAGGTGTTTGGTAGCGTGTCTTGGTGGACTCTTGATTCTAGATTAGAGTATTAGCATGATACAAGTTCTCTTGAGACTAGGATGTCTGTACTGGTGCATGTGATCTTCTAGGAGGAGATTTTAGATCATGATGTCATGTTTGGATACCTAATTTTGTAGTTGGAGTTTTGACAGTTGTCTTGTTGGTTCTCTTGGTATTGAGTACATTGGTCATGTGCTTGGGAGCTTCATGATAATGTGGTGTTGCATTTGGAGCTTAACATGGATTGATTGGTTGTAGGTTCTCATACATACTTTGAGACTTGGGTGAGGCTAGAGTTCTCTTGGGATTAGAGACACTTGTTGAGATGGTTACCCTTTAGAGGTTTTAGCAGGAAGACCAAGGAGACTTTCACTTGGATATGGGTGTGAGTTAATTATGGACCTAGAGAAGATTCTTATTGGAGAGAGTCATTGTGGCTTGGTGTATCTTCGAGAAGCATTCTCATTCCCCACTCTTGGTCTACTCAGCAGACTATCATCTAAGAGGTATTTCCCATCCTTTAGATGAATTTTTTTAATGCTTTATCTTCTCATGGTTATGGATCTTGAGCTATGGTTATTGGTTCTAGAGGGTTCATTCGAGGGGTGTCTCTAAAGATGCTTTTTCTCAGGTGCTAAACTGGAGTTGTCTAGATGCACAAGTGCACCTCCCTCAATGAAGTTCATTTTGTTAACTTAATTCATCCTAGTGACTCAAGGGGTTGTTATATTCTTTAGGCACAATCTTTCATAGACTAAAACATTCACTCCATATTAAGGCACTCAAAGGAGGCTCTGGAGATGGAAAATGGCGCATTAACTCACTTATGTAAATTTTGGACTTTTAGGCAATTGCAAGATGTCTTAGAGGGCTCAATTCTTCAAGGCACCCATTTTGTTCACCACTTGTAGCATCACTTGTTCAAGGTGCATGTCTGGGATTCTCCGGCGCGATGTGTGATTTGGTCACAGCAGGCGCCTAGAGTGAATAGGCTTTCATCCTGACTTAATACACTGCCTCCTTCTGACGATTTTTGGGGTAGCAGAAAAACTTTCACCACGGGCAAATATCTTAGAGATAATAAAAAAATGAGAGAGGTTATTGTAGAGGCACTCTACATGATCATGTTGCCTTAGATAGAATGTTTGTAAGTGACACAGTTTTTGAGTAACATCTCGTCAAAGATTTCTACCTTTTTGCACTTTGGACTCTTCAGGGATATCATCGGTACAATGTAGCTTAGACTGTTTTGACATGTTTGGGTGAAAAATAGTACCATACCTAGCGTAAATGTACCCATTCAGATGCATTGGAATAGTCAGTTTGGTCGCATCAGGAGCAGGATGAAAGTTACACCCCTTTGCAACTTTACACTGCCTCCTTCTGATAATTTTTGGGGCAGCAGAAAACCTTTCACCATGGGCAAATGCCTCAGAGATATAAAAAACTGAGAGAGGTTATTGTAGAGGCACTCTATGTGATCATGTTACCTTAGACATAATGTTTCTAAGTGACACAGTTTTTGAGTAACATCTCGTCAAAGATTGCTGCCTTCTTGCACTTTGGACTCTTTAGGGATATCGTGGGTACAATGTAGCTCAGACTATTTTGACATGTTTGGGTGAAAAAAAGGACAATGCCTAGCATAAATGTATCCATCCAGATGCATTAGAATAGTCAGTTTGGTTGCATCAGGAGTAGGACAAAAGTTACACACCTTTGCAACTTTACACTGCCTCCTTCTGACGATTTTTGGGGCAGCAGAAAACTATTCACCACGGGCAAATGTCTCAGAGATATAAAAAACTGAGAGAGGTTATTGTAGAGGCACTTTACATAATTGTGTTGCCTTAAATGGAATGTTTCTAAGTGACATGGTTTTCGAGTAACATCTCGTCAAAGATTGCTACCTTTTTGCACTTTGGACTCTTCAGGGATATCGTCAGTACAATGTAGCTCAGACTGTTTCGACATGTTTGGGTCAAAAATAGGACCATGCCTAGCATAAATGTACCCATCCAGATACGTTGGAATAGTCAGTTTGGTTGCATTAGGAGCAAGATGAAAGTTACACCCCTTGGCAACTTTACACTGCCTCCTTTTGACAATTTTTGGGGTAGCAGAAAACCTTTCACCGCAGGCAAATGCCTCAGAGATATAAAAACTGAGAGAGGTTATTGTAGAGACACTCTACATGATTGTGTTTCTTCAGATATAATGTTTCTAAGTGAGATAGTTTTTGAGTAACATTTCATCAAAGATTGCTACCTTTTTGCACTTTCGACTCTTTAGGGATATCGTGGGTATAATGTAGCTCAGACTGTTTCGACATGTTTGGGTGAAAAAAAGGACAATGCCTAGTGTAAATGTACCCATCTAGATGTGTAAGAATAGTCAGTTTGGTTGCATCAGGAGCAGGACAAAAGTTACACCCCTTTGCAACTTTATACTACCTCCTTCTAACGATTTTTGGGGCAGAAGAAAACCTTTCACCATGGCAAATGCCTCAGAGATATAAAAAACTAAGAG
The DNA here is from genome assembly GCA_027924645.1 of Cunninghamia lanceolata. Taxonomy (NCBI): domain Eukaryota; kingdom Viridiplantae; phylum Streptophyta; class Pinopsida; order Cupressales; family Cupressaceae; genus Cunninghamia; species Cunninghamia lanceolata. The sequence continues at coordinate 4,040,809 of BSBN01000033.1, forward strand.
AGGTTATTGTAGAGGTGCTCTACATGATCGCGTTGCCTTAGACAGAATGTTTGTAAGTGACACAGTTTTTGAGTAACATCTCATCAAAGATTGCTGACTTTTTGCACTTTGGACTCTTCAGGGATATCGTCGGTACAATGTAGCTCAGACTGTTTCGACATGTTTGGGTGAAAAATAGGACCATGCCTAGTGTAAATGTACCCATTCAGATGCATTGGAATAGTCAGTTTGGTCGCATCAAGAGCAGGATGAAAGTTACACCCCTTTGCAACTTTACACTACCTCCTGATGATTTTTGGGGCAGCAGAAAACCTTTCACCATGGGCAAATGCCTTAGAGATATAAAAAATTGAGAGAGGTTATTGTAGAGGCACTCTACATGATCGTGTTTCCTCAACAAAATGTTTCTAAGTCACACAGTTTTTGACTAACATCTTGTGAAAGATTGCTGACTTTTTACACTTTAGACTCTTTAGAGATATCGTGGGTACAATGTAGCTCGGACTGTTTCAACATGTTTGGGTGAAAAATAGGACAATACCTAGTGTAAATGTACCCATCCAAATGCATTGGAATAGTTAGTTTGGTCACATCAGGAGCAGGACAAAAGTTACACTCCTTTGCAACTTTACACTGCCTCCTTCTGACGATTTTTGGGGAAGCAAAAAACTTTTCACCATGGGCAAATGCCTCAAAAATATAAAAAACTGAGAGAGGTTATTGTAGAGGCACTTTACATAATTACGTTGCCTTAAATGGAATGTTTCTAAGTGACACAGTTTTTGAGTAACATCTTGTCAAAGATTGCTGCCTTTTTGCACTTTGGACTCTTCAGGGATATCGTCAGTACAATGTAGCTCAGACTGTTTCAACATGTTTGGGTGAAAAATAAGACCATGCCTAGCATAAATGTACCCATCCAGATGTGTTGGAATAGTCAGTTTGGTCACATCACGAGCAGGATACCAAAAATACAAAAGTTGCTTTGTGCAACTTGACAACATTGACACTTTTTTGCAACATGACTCAAAGACTCAAACTGACCCCAAATGACTCAAAGTGACTTAAACTCACCTTGATTTTGGTGCCCAATGTACATTATAGAGGTCAAGGTGCTCCGTATCATTCAAGCATCTTAGATGAGTGCATAGGAAAGGAAAAAGTTTTAAGTTTCATCATCATGATCGCCTAATATCAAGAGACTTTAATGGCTCAAACCTTAGCATGGAGTCCTAAGGCACATTTCATGTCTCCTTTCATCTAGTTTGGCACCCTTATGTAGATTTTTCAACTTGATTTGGTGCCCTGTATGTGAAGGAAGATCTAAGGCATGAAAGTGGATGTCATATTGCAAGAGTTTGGATCATCAAAATTGAAAGAAATAAGTCTATTAAGCTTGGGCACCCTTGGTCTTCTTTTCATTCATTATGAGCACCTTGGGAGAATGGTATATAGGTCATCATCATAATTGGACACCCTGGATCCAGAGTGTTGGAGAGATCATCAAATGGAGTCTAGAGGAAGTAGGGTGAGTTATGAGTTTGGTCGCATCAGGAGCAGGACACCAAAAATGCATAACATGATGATGTAAAAATGTGTACATATGTGTAAAAATGTAGGAGGAAATAAAAAAAAGATAAACCTTACAAATTAATGTGCATACTTACAACTCAATGTAACATAACTTTACAAAATCAATGTGAATACTTACAAATTAATCCAATGAACCATCCGAGTCTACTCTACTCTTTATTGTGTCAAGTATTGCTTCATGGTCAGACTCATGAACCTTCCACAATATTTTGTTCAAAGGTCTACCCCGATACTTTATCAAATGAACATTGCATGCCACAACAAGGTTTGAGTAATGAAGAATCTTCCGATGCATGTCAAAGTCCTGAAATAGCCAAATATTAACACTCTTATGTGGGTACCTTCTAAGCCATGTTCCAGTAATAACCACTGATCCTGTAGGGTATTCGATGTTTTCTCCATCTGTAACAAGGGCCTCCAATTTCTTTTTGGCCTCAACACAACGACATAAGTAATAATCTGTTCCATCTTCATTATCTTCATCTGCAATAACTACATTTATGTGCCCTACATTGATATGTGTAGCAAATTAGATGAAATTAGTCAACATTACAAAAACACTACAAAGTAAGATGACATTACCTGGTTGAACTAGATGAAATTAGATGCATATACATGCCCTATATTACCTGGTTGAACTAAATCTGATATGTGGTCAAAGTCAACTGATGATTCCATCTATGTTAGTTCCAGTGCCGTCAGGGGTCGATACATGTCAAGTGGGTTAAGATAACTTAACTGCCATTTGTCAACCCACTCCTTTGACTCGTACTCATCCTAGACTTGAATTGTACAGGACGAACAAAAGCATGACATCTTTCATTTATGGATACTCCATGAACTTGCAATTGAGCTTCTGAAAGAGTGCATCTCATTTGATCCTGTCAGTGTACAACAATCCTCATATGGTGCAATGTTAGTATCATCTATCAACCAAAAAAATCTACGAACTAAAGACTTACCTTCATTACTTGGACCCATGGAAGCATTACACCACTCGACAATCAATTTTACATCTGTGAACTTTGCATTGTCTTTATACTTTAACTCTTCTCGTGCTATGGCTCTTTTGATACATGCTCTTGCACCATCATGCTCCCTCTTTCCATCCCCGGCCTCACAAAAGTTCCACATATGTTGAATACCTGTAAAATTATGCCTCCTACTTAGCCAATAGAAATTCTACAAATTCTTGAATTGTGACACATAGTTATCTGACCATATGATATGCTGACTGAACGATATGCCCCTTCTAGTCAAATCATTGTAGAACACCTGAAAGCAACCTTGCACAAACTTCATAGAATGCGTACGATCATCACTAATATAGAAATTATACTCCCTTATGATCTTTTTTTCATCCTCTGTACTATCATTCGCATGAATGAATGCGATGTGCACAAATATAGAAACCTGTGTGGAGTTGTAATATTGTGATTGCACCTCATGCTGTGGCTGTAGACTGTAGTTCTCTACAAAGTTGACAACTAAAACAATGCTACCAACCAGAAATGTGTCTTTGCATAACTTGAATTGCAAGTCCAACCATCGAGCTCTATGGGCATGTCTTGCATACTCATACACTATGTTGTCAAGAAATATAGGCATAAACTGATACACTGGAATCTTTTCAATAACTAATTCACACCTCTTTGCTTCTTTACCATCTTTTGTATTGTATGCCATTGTTTTATACTTGCCAAACTCTACTAGTTCATTTCCAATCACATGTGTTATTTCCATATGTTCACATATTGGCAAATGTTGCAAGCCACCGCAACAATGACATGTGCTATCCAAGCATAATTTCTTGTAGAATATTTGACCTTCCTCTCTTTCACATAAAATTCTTGATATGAAGTCTCTTGAAGATGTTGGTGGGGCACATATGGCACAACCCTAGAAATCATTGTTAGTATGCATCTCTAAACATATAGACCTATAAGCATCAAAATGGTTAGAAAATTCAATATGTAATCTACAACAACAAGTAGTGCATGTGTGATTTATCTTAACATAGAAAGGTTTTAACAATTCAAAATATCTTTGACAAATTTTAATTTGAGGATACTTCTCTAGAAATTTACCATAAAACTATGTTTGAGTCTCATCCAAAAAATGCTTTGGATGTGGCTCGTGGTTCTGACTACCGATTCTCCTTCTTACCACATCCCTTTGATTTGGAGATACCCTTGTGTAAGTCTTTTAAAAGTCTTCAATTAGTGATCTCAATGCTTCAACAATTGGTTTATCTTTTCGTGGTAGTCTCCTTGAGAACACCCATAATTCATTGGCATTAGTGTCCTCAATTCTTTGGCATCTTCCAACGGCTCTTGATAAAGTTTTCCTATTAATTCTCAATTCTTGACTTGTCTTTCTAATGAGACGAGCTTTCCTCGTTTGACTACTTACTATAGTCGATGTAATCACATGCCGTGTTGCATTACTATCTTTTGTACGTGAGGTGTTACCCACACTCTCATACACACTCATTAGATTCTTGACAATAGATTTTTCACTTGAAGACTTTGATGTTCTCAACCCAAGAATCTTCATGATAGACCTATACATTATACTTCGCATCATTTCAACGAATAGTTGACATCTTGCAGTCTCATTTAACTTTTCAAAGAACAATCTCCAAATCTTATTAGCATATCTTCTACAAGTGCATTTTGGAATCTTACCTTCCATTGGCTGCAAAATATTCTCATCAATATCAATCAAATACTTTGTCTTTCTATGCAAAATTCTAGGTGGTGTCAAGTTAGGTAAATTCATCTCAACATTAGGAATTTCATCAATATTTGAATGAGATGGGTTAGATGGCATACCTTCGATCGAAGATGGAATAGATGACATACCTTGAGGTTGAGGTGGGAACGATGGCATACCTCCTTCATCACATGTGAGTGGTGATGTACTCTCAACTTGAGATGTGGTAGATGGTGTCCCTACATGTTGACTTGTGGTAAAGGACGTGTCTCCAACTATGGTATTCAAATCTCTCATACAACAAAGTTTTTGCATTCATTCTCTTTGTGATGGTTGTGGTTACTCTTCAATTGGTATGTCTTCATTTATCATGTCCAATTTCCTCTTCTCACGAAGTTCCCTCATAGCCACTACTTTCTTTGCATTCTTAGCTTATATCTCTTTCTGTGTTGGTTTAATTCTTGATCGTTTCCTCGGCATGACGGAGAATTTGTCTGTAGCATGATAAAGAGAGCAATATTAGTTCCTAAGAAATGAATACAAGGTAATAGTGGGATTGTATTTTTTTTAATGTTGTAAGGATTTATTCTTGTATAGTTTGACATCATGGTATGTTAAGGTTTGTTTATTACACATAATTATTAAAGAGCCCAAGTGTAGAAAATATACATGGCATCATGTGAGATTGTAGGCTACTTTCTTGATTGGGAATGTGTCTATTTTAAACATGTATGATAAAGCATGATAATGTAATTCAATCTAAAATAAGGAAAATGTAAAGAACATGCATGTAAAGACTTGACATACCTAAAAAATGAAGATTTGAATGGAGAGAGTACCCAATTATGTAGTGTTTTTATCTTCTTGCATCAAACTCCTCAACAATTTGAGTTTTTCACCACTTGCTTCCTTTTCAATGTTAAATTGAATAACACTCAAATATCATTACTAACAACAATGCTATTAACCAATCTATAGTGTTACATTCCTAAAATTGAATCACAATTAACATTGCAACACTACAAAAATTGAAACTTGAATAGATATATATCAAATTTGGTGTGAAAACTATGTTATTTCCTCCTCAAGTTGGCAAAGCAGAAAAGGTGGTGGAAAGATCATGCAAAGGTGGTACAATGTGTCAAATGTGCATGTGAACTTCCCAATAGCATGAAAGAACTTCTTTTTTGTCAGAGCACGCGTAGAATCAGTAAGAAAATAGAGCATGTGGGCCTAGATTACAGGGCTAACCACTTTTTTACCATTTCAATAGAAAGACAAAATACGAGTGCATTATAATGCACTCGCACTATAACGTGCTCGCGTTTTGTCCTGCTATAGATTCATCACATCCTTTGCATTCATCACATCTCTTTCTTGCAAGAGCTTGCCAGATGCTTCGCCATATGATAGGCATAACACTGAAGGGGCAAACCCTCATAATCAATTTCTTGATAGAATATGCCCTCAACCCTCAACGTCAAACCCTAATCCCTCAACCCTTAACTCTGATCCCTCGACCCTCAATGCTCAACGTCAAATCCTAATCCCTCAACCATTCACTCTAATCCCTCAACCCTCAACCCTATCCCTAAACACTCAACCCTCAATGTCAAATCCTAATCCCTCAACCCTAATCCATCATCCCTCAACTCTAATCCCTCATCCCTAAACCCTAAATGCTATCCCTAATCCTACACCCTCAATAGACTTGATACTATACCTTAAACTCTAATCCCTTATCCCTAAACCCTCCAACCCTATCCCTAATCCTTACACCCTCCACACTCTACTTTAACCCTAATCCCTTAAACCTCAACCCTATCCCTAAACCCTTGACCCTCGAACCTCAACCCTTAACCCTCGACGTCAAACCCTAATCCCTCAACCCTTAACTCTGATCCATCATCTCTCAACCCCAACCCTAAACCCTAAACCCTCAACCCTCAACATCAAATACTAATCCCTCAACCATTCACTCTAATCCCTTAACCCTAAACCCTATCCCTAAACCCTCAACACTATACCTTAAACCCTAATTCCTCAGCCCTCAACCCTAAACCCTATCCCTAAACCCTAATCCCTCAACCCTCAACCCTAATCTGTCATCCTGCAACTCTAATCCCTCATCCCTAAACCCTAAATGCTATCCCTATTCCTACACCCTCAACAGACTTGATACTATATCTTAAACCCTAATCCCTTATCCCTAAACCCTCCAACCCTATCCCTAATCCTTATACCCTCCACACTCTACTTTAACCCTAATTCCTTGACCCTCAACCCTATCCCTAAACCCTTGACCCTCGAACCTGAACCCTCAACGTCAAACCCTAATCCCTCAACCCTTAACTTTGATCCCTCAACCCTCAACACTATACCTTAAACCCTAATCCCTATCCCTCAACCCTTAACCCTTAAAACTTAAACCCTAAGCCTATACCCTCAACACTTAACACTATATCTTAAGCCTTAAACCCTCATCCCTAAAGCCTCAACCCTCAATCCTTAAACCTTCAACCCTAAACCCTATCCCTAATCCCTCTACCCTTGACACTCTAACCCTAACCTCGACATTAAATGCTAATTCGTCAACCTTAAACCCTAATCCTAAACCCTCAACCCTCAACACTATACCTTAAACCCTAATCCCTCAACCCTCAACCCTAAACCTTATCCCTAAACCCTCAACCCTAATCCATCATCCCTCAACTCTAATCCTTCATCCCTAAACCCTAAATGCTATCCCTATTCCTAAACCCTCAACAGACTCGATACTTTACCTTAAACTCTAATCCCTTATCCCTAAACCCTCCAACCCTATCCCTAATCCTTATACCCTCCACACTCTACTTTAACCCTAATTCCTTGACCCTCAACCCTATCCCTAAACCCTTGACCCTCAAACCTTAACCCTCAACCCTCAACGTCAAACCCTAATCCCTCAACCCTTAACTCTAATCCCTCGACCCTCAACCCTATCCCTAAACCCTCAACCCTAAACCCTCAACCCTCAACGTCAAATTCTAATCCCTCAACCCTTCACTCTAATCCCTCAACCCTAAACCCTATCCCTAAACCCTCAACACTATACCTGAAACCCTAACCCTAAACCTTGTCCCTAAACCCTAATCCCTCAACCCTCAACCCTAATCTATCGTCCGTCATCCCTCAACTCTAATCCATCATCCCTAAACCCTAATGCTATCCCTATTCCTAGACCCTTAACAAGTTCAGTACTATACCTTAAACCCTAATCCCTCTACCCTTGACACTCTTATTTAACCCTAATCCCTTTACCATTAACCCTATCCCTCAACCTCAACCCTCAACCCTCAACCCTCAACCCTCAACCCTCAACATTAAACCCTAATTCATCAACCCTAAACCCTAATCCCTCAAACCTAAACCCTATCCCTAAACCATCAACCCTCAACACTATACCTTAAACCCTAATCCCTATCCCTCAACCCTTAACCCTTAAAACTTAAACCCTATCCCTACACCCTCAACACTTGACACTATATCTTAAGCCTTAAACCCTCATCCCTAAAGCCTCAACCCTCAATCCTTAAACCTTCAACCCTAAACCCTATCGCTAATCCCTTTACCCTCGACACTCTAACCCTAACCTTGACATTAAATGCTAATCCATCAACCCTAAACCCTAATCCTAAACCCTCAACCCTCAACACTATACCTTAAACCCTAATCGCTCAACCCTCAACCCTAAACCTTATCTCTAAACCCTAATCCCTCAACCCTCAACCCTAATCCATCTTCCCTCAACTCTAGTCACTCATCCCTAAACCCTAAATGCTATCCCTATTCCTAAACCCTCAATAGACTCGATACTATACGTTAAACTCTAATCCCTTATCCCTAAACCCTCCAACCCTATCCCTAATCCTTACACCCTCCACACTCTACTTTAACCCTAATCCCTTGAACCTCAACCCTATCCCTAAACCTTTGAGCCTCGAACCTCAACCCTCAACCCTCGACGTCAAACCCTAATCCCTCAACCCTTAACTCTGATCCCTCATCTCTCAACCCAAACCCTAAACCTGAAACCCTAAACCCTCAACCCTCAACATCAAATCCTAATCCTTCAACCCTTCACTCTAATCCCTCAACCCTAAACCCTATCCCTAAACCCTCAACACTATACCTTAAACCCTAATCCCTTAGCTCTCAACCCTAAACCTTATCCCTATACCCTAATCCCTTAACCCTCAACCCTAATTCGTCATCCCTCAACTCTAATCCCTCATCCCTAAACCCTAAATGCTATTCCTATTCCTACACCCTAAACAAACTCAATATTATACCTTAAACCCTAATCCCTTATCCCTAAACACTCCAACCCTATCCCTAATCCTTATACCGTCCACACTCTACTTTAACCCTAATTCCTCAACCCTCAACCCTATCCCTAAACCCTTGACCCTCGAACCTCAACCCTCAACCCTCAATGTAAAACCCTAATCCCTTAACCCTTAACTCTGATCCCTCGACCGTCAACCCTATCCCTAAACCCTAAACCCTAAACCCTCAACCCTAATCTGTCATCCCTCAACTCTAATCCCTCATCCCTAAACCCTAAACGCTATCCCTATTCCTAGAACCTCAATGGGCTTGATACTATACCTTAAACACTAATCCTATATCCCTAAACCCTCAAACCCTATCCCTTATCTCTTAACCCTCATGATTAATAGCCTTGAACGTAAAAAAATTTAAGGGGAACATAACGCGAGCGCGTTATAACGCGCTCGCGTTATGTTCCCCTTAAATTTTTTTACGTTCAAGGCTATTAATCATGAGGGTTAAGGGATAAGGGATAGGTAACGCACTGGCGTTATGTCAAACATTGCAAACAACATACTTGCGGGAAAGAAAAATGCAAAGCAAAACATAACGCGAGCGCATTATAACGTGCTCATGTTATGTCTTGCTTTGGGAATCCCAAGCCTTGGGCTTGGGATTTGCTTTGGATTTCCAACCCAAAGGCTTGGAGTGCCTTATAAACAGTCATAGACGTGTTTTTCTATATTCTTCAAAATTTCACATAATTTCATTCGTGCTAACCCTCAGATTTGCACGTGTTTCAATGTCAAACAAATCGAACACATGGGTAATGTTAGGGTTTCTCTTAGCTGTTTGACGATGTGATTTTTTTCACATTTTAACAATTTTAAGCCTCTCATCTTTAATTTCTTTTGTTTGTGTGTCCGCTTTTAGGCAAAAACCACTGTTTGGTCTTTTTTTCATTGTAAAATAACTATTCTTTCAAATTTCAAAAAAATTACATATTTAGAAACTAGACTCCATTCTACAAATATTAAAAAAATAAAAAAATGATTTTCAATTAGTTTTCAAAATTTATAGGGGTAGCACAGCCAAAATTCTATTTTTTAGGATGTGTCCACTTTGAAAATTAGTAAAAAATAAAAAATTCATCAAAAAATTATCAGAAAAATTAGGCATAAACTACATGCTATTAGCTAATTTCTCACATAAGTGATTTTAAAAATACCCAAAAAAAGTTGACCTTTTGAGGGAGCCACAAAACATGCTATGTTATGTTTTTTTGACAGAAACAACACCAATTTCTGTGGCTCCTTCTTTTGAACCCCTTAATCTATGCCATTTTCAAAACAAAATAGTAGTTTAGAAAGTAGACTCAAAGCACTACGAACATTGTTTTGGTTGCATCTCCAAATTTTGAGTGTAACTATGCTCAATTTCTCATCCAAGGCCAGTATTTTCTGATTTCAAAAAAAAAGTGGCCACTTAAGACCCCTTTTTGGCCCCCCATCTTCCTGCACTTACCCTTAAGAAATGGATTTTTGTGGGAAGAGACACGTATTCTGTGGTTGAAGAGGCTAGGAAACACAAGAATGTATTCAAGGAGTTGAATGCCTCCTCTATTGTTCTAATTCCTAAGATAAAATGCCCTTTCTCTTTTGAAGAGTATAGGACACTATTGATATGTAACATGTTCTATAAAGTCATATACAAAGCAATTACCATGAGATTGTTCATTGTCTTATGACTTATTATTTCAAAAGAGTAGGAAGGCTTTATTCTAGGGTAAGAAATAGTGGAAGGGGAACTTATTACTCATGAAGTCATACACTCTATACATGAGCTCAAGATACCTGTCATGGAAATCAAATTGGACATGGATAAAGCTTTTGATAAATTTAAGTGGGAATTTTAATTGAGGTGCTTACAAGTTTTAGTTTTTCTAAAGAATGGTGTAAGTGGAATTATTGATGCATTTCAAGGGTAAGATTCTCAATGATAGTAAATGGATATTCATTTGGATCCTTCAACTCTACCTGAGGACTTAGGCAAGCTGATCCCTTATCTCTTTATCTATTTATAATCATGGTAGAAGCTCTGAGTTGGGAAATCAAGGCAAAAAATTAGAAAAATAATTGGAGGGGCATCCAATTACCTTTTATGAAAGAGTCCATTACACATGCACTTTTTGTAGATGATACTATGTTATTTGGAAGGTCATCTTTTGTGGAGGCTATTTCCATCAAAGATACAATCTCATCTTATTATGCTTTGTCTAGACTATCCATCAATGTGGCAAATTCAAAGGTATATACCTTCTTTATTTTCCCTATTGTTCAAACAAGGACTAGTAATATTCTAGGATATAAAATGGAAGTACTTCCAAGAAAATATCTAGGTATCCCACTATTTGTTGAAATAGGAAAGAAGGACCTTTGGAAATATATTTTCATCTCTATCAAGAACAAAATTTTATCCTAGAAAGGAAGGTGGTTGACCCTGGCTAGAGGATTGATTATGATCAAGGTAGTTCTAGCAACCACTCCCACTTATATGATTCCAATTCTAAAGATGCCACCAGGGGTCTTATTAGGCTTGGAAAAACTTATAAGGATCCTTTTATGGTAGGGTAGTTCTGATAAGAAAAGCATCCATCTTATTTCATTGTAGAAAAATTGCAAACCAAAACTGAATGGAGGTGGTGGTATTCTAAACTTGGAGATACAGAACTTAGCCTTTGGAGCTAAGTTGGCATGGAACACATATAAAAAGCACAATTCTAAATCAGTTAAAATCACACAAAATAAATATTTATATAATAGGAATATAAAAAGAATTTTTATAATTGCTAATCTTCTTACTAGATCTAAAATGTGGATTTTTTAATTCAAGGAAGAGAAGTCTTAATTCCACATCTTACCTAGATAGTTCATAGGAGGGACAAACCTATTTTCTAGGAGGACTCTTGGAATGGTCACTCTCCACTATTAATAAGATCTGACCTAAATGAGGAAAAAGAATACTTAAAACTAACCTGAGGAACAAAAGTCAACAATTAACCAGACTACATGGTCTCGATGAAGTCTGTTAGAGTGAGGTGGAAGAATATTGAGGACTATCCCTTTCCTAGAAATCAAAATAACATTTTGAGCAATATTTCTCCTGAAAGAACTATCATCTTCTCAGAGAGTGAGGATGAAATAAATTAGGTTGTAGATAAATTAGGAATCTACACTATTAACCAAGGTTACAAAATTCTTTGTAGGGAGAAGCAGATTCAAAGGCATTACAAATGATGTTGGGGTGATGTTTGTCTACCTAAAGAAGGAGCCTTTTCATGGTTGACATTACACAATAAATTTTAACAGGTAAAAAACTTAACAAGATGGGAATTTCTTCCTCTTCTTAGTGTTAGATCTAGGGCACACAACTGAGAGGGGGACGGTGAATCAGTTGTACAAAAACTTGCTTCCAATTCAAACACTTAAATCCTCTTGTTATTTAATAGCATATCAATTAAACACTCGTGAAAGCATAAAGCATAAACACCAGAGTAGATACACATCAACACATGAGACACCAAGATTTTGACGTGGAAAACCCAGTCAAGGGAAAAACCACGGGGTGATTAACCCAAGGATTATTCTCTATTAGAAGAGTAAGAAAAATAGATGGCACATGCCAATTAGGGCTCATTGCCTGGGCACACTACTCACAAGAGGCACACTACCTACAAGAGACACACAGTCTACAAAGTAACAAGTATTACAAATTTGAACTGGAGATTGACATCTTTACCATGTCTGGATCAGTTCCATTTAAGCCCAAAAAACTCCTCCTTTGCATTTCTCTCTTCTTCGCTATGCCACACTCATCCACACCAAGACACACTTCAAAATGAATTCACAATCCCTTATTTATATAAGGCATCGACTTAGGAACAATCATCTAAGTTGGCAAACACCTACAAGATCATTCGCAAAACGTGTAATACATCTGGTCGGCCAGTCTCAAGAAGAACACCAATATCTATGGTTATTCTTCAAATGCACACTCTAACTTTAATGTAGATCACCGTCATTAACTGGACATGATCCAATGATCATCATAACCTTCCCTGAATCACCAAACACATCCGCACTTTATCAACTTACTGGAATTCTTCTCTTCTTCATCTGGAACTTCAAGAACACAGTCTGTCATCACTATCATAATGCAAAAGGTGCTTTCGAACCTCCAAACTATGAACAAATCTAGTTGTCACTTCACACAAACTTCTTCAACACTCTCTCCGATCCATAGAATGAGATAATGCAATTCCAGATCTCACCAGACCAATCCTAACACTCTGTCACCACTGAACACCTGCCGGAACTGGTTCTACTTGAGTGATCATAACTTATTCAGATCTTCATGCAGACCTTTGAAATCTTGACTGGAGCATCTTAAGACTCATATCTACAAACCCTTTAAACCGCATCCTCTGATCCTCAACCTATTGAGGACTTTTTCCTTCTTCTCATCACTATTCTTCACTATTCTTGATTGAGACTAATTCTCTCAATATCCTCACCACACAGCTCATCCAATCCTTCTCATTAATGCAATATGAGTATGTTGACATCAATGACAACATTGGTTAACCTCATACTTGCAACAATCTCCCCCTTTGTCATTGATGGCAACATATGATATGAAAAACCATCAAGACAAGAACTTCTCCTTTCTGTCACAGCTCCCCCTATCAGCAACAACTCTTCACATGTCTTCTCTTTCTTTATTGCTCCCCCTTTGATCAACAACCACTTGTTTTTCACATGTCTTCTCTCCCCCTTTGACATCAATGGCAAAGGTCTTATACTTGCAACTCTAACACATCAGAATCATGCCAGCTACTCCCCCTGAGTAGCAGCTCCCCATCAGCAATCCAGATCACAAGATATGACTGTGATATCCACTGGACTGATGCACATCAATGCATCCTAGTTCATCACCAGGGGGGCCATGACCCCTAACTTCTCCCTGAGATACTCAAAAGAGTCCTTGGGAAGAGGTTTAGTAAAAATATTTGCAAGCTGATCCTTGGAGGGCACATACTCCAATCTAACTTCACCCTTGTTCACTTGCTCTCTTAGAAAGTAAAATTTGATAGATATATGCTTGGTCTTAGAATGCAACACCGGATTCTTAGAAATATTTATTGCACTTGAATTATCACAGAAAATTGTGATAGGCTCCTTATATTCTACTTGAATATCTCTTAGCATCTACTTCATCCACAAAAGTTGAGTGCAACTACCTGCTGCTGCAATGTATTCTGCTTCAGTTGTAGATAGGGAAATTGCCTCTTGTTTCTTGCTTAGCCAAGAAAACAACCTTTTTCCCAAAAAGAATGCTCCTCCACTTGTACTCTTCCTATCATCCACATCTCCTACCCAATCTACATCTATATATGCATGAAGAGAAAAATTATGATCTCTAGGATACCATAGACCATACTCAACTGTTCCTTTTAAGTACCTAAAAATTCTTTTGATTGCCATGACATGAGATTCTCTGGGATTAGCCTGGAATCTCGCCACAAGACCAACAGCCTACATTATATCTGGTCTAGTTTGAGTGAGATACAATAATCCTCCAATCATTGATCTGTACTTTGTCTGATCTGTCTTAGGAGAGTCATCATCTTTGCTTAACTTACATCCGGTAGCCATGGGAGTGTTCATTGGCTTTGAATCTTCCATTCCAAATTTCCTCAATAATTCTTTCACATATTTGGTCTAAGAAATAAAGATTCCTTTCTTTGTCTAAGTAATTTGCCGACCCAAGAAGAATTTTATTTCACCGAGCATTGACATTTCAAACTCACTTTTCATTTGATTTGCAAAGGTTTTACACATACTGTCTCTTCCTCCAAAGATGATATCATCAACAAATACTTCAACAATCAAGATGTTTTCATGATCAATTTTGAAATATAGGTTACTATCAGCAGTACCTTTGTTGAACCCAATCTTCAAAAGATGTTTGTCCAGCCTTTTATACCATGCTCTTGGAGCTTGCTTTAGACCATACAGTGCCTTCTTTAATTTGAAGACCATATCACCATGCTTAGATAACTGAAATCCATCTGGTTGTTCAATGTACACTTCTTCCTCTAAGTCACCATTTAGGAAAGTAGATTTGACATCCATCTAATACACTTTGAAATCCTTGGAGGCAACAAATGCAAGAAATAGTCTGACTCCTTCAATTCTTGCCATCAGAGCAAAGGTTTCCTCAAAATCAATCCCTTCTATTTGAGAGTAGCCTTTGCAGACTAATCTGGCTTTATTTCTGATTACTTCATCAACTTCATTTAGTTTGTTCCGGAAGACCCATTTGGTTCCAATCACATTCCTATTTCTAGGTCTAGAAACAAGATCCCAAGTGTGATTTTTCTCAATTTGCATCAACTCTTCCTCCATTGCTTTGGTCCAATTTTCATCATTGTAGGCTTCATTTATTGTCTTAGGTCCAATCTTTGAAATTAGACAACATTCATCTGAATTTTGAGTAACATTCCTTCTAGTTTGCACACCTTTGCTTTTGTCACCTATGCTCTGATCTTCAGAGTGGTTCAGTCTTACATACTTTGGAACTTTGGGAGTTTCTTGCACTTCTGCTTCATGATCATGCTCATTCAGATCTGTCTCTTCTTCCTATTTACCGGATCAGTCTGAATCTGACTTTCAGGAGAGGATGGAGCTTCTTAAACCAGAACATCATTCTGATCATCTTCATCATACTCATAAAATCTTGAGGGCTTCTCAATACCTTCATCAACCTTCACATTTGTACTTTCTATCATATTTCTCAGTTTCTTATTGTGACACCGATATGCTTTGTTTTGAGTGGAGTAACCCATGAAAATTCCTTCATCACTTCTAGCATCTACCTTTCCTAGATCTTCATCTCTTTTAATGTAACACTTGCTACCAAATACTCTAAAATATCTCATAGTAGGAGTGATGCCAAACCAATGTTCATAAGGAGTCTTACTGGTATTGCTTCTAATTTTAACTCGATTGAGAGTGTACACTGCAGTGCTGACAGCTTCTTTCCAAAACATCTAGGGAACATTTGCTTCCATCATCATTGTCCTGGATGCTTCCTAGATGGTCTGGGGGCAGATAATTGTCTCTTTATACCATGCTTCTCACAAAAATCTATGAATTCATCAGATGTGAAGTCACCACCTCTATCAGACCTCAAACATTTTAGTTTTATTCCAGTTTGATTCTCTACCATAGCCTTGAAGATTTTGAACTTCTCAAATGCTTATGATTTCTCTTTCAAAAAGGTAACCCACATCATCCGGGAATGGTCATCAATCAGTAACATGAAGTATCTATCACCTTGCATACTCTTGATTCTTGTCAGACCACATAGATCAATATGAACTAACTCTAATAATCTGATAGAGGACTTATCCTTGCTTTTGAATGAGACTCTACTCTATTTACCAAGCTGACATTCTTTGCACAACCTATTTGTAGGTTTTACGAATTTTGGAAGATCTCTTATAGCCTGAGTATTGCTTATCTTGATGATGCTATCAAAATTTACGACACATCCTTCTATGCCATAACCAACTCTGATCAACTTGAACAAACAGACAACTTTTATCAGAACCAACCAAGTGGAAGATATTACCTTTAGTTTGAGTACCGGATGCAATCTTTGTTCTGGATCTTTCAAGGATTTTGCATTTTCCATCCTTGAATTGGAGATCATAGCCTTTGTCCACCAACTATCCAACACTGAGAAGATTGTGCTTCAAGCCTTCAACATATAGCACATTACCAGTTTTGTTTCTTCCATTAAAAGAAATAGTTCCTCTTCCTCTGATTCTACCAGCAGAATTATCACCAAACTTTACCACTCCTCCTTCATACCTTTCCAAATCTAAGAACTTGTTCTTGTCACCTGTCATATGGTGAGAGCATCCATTGTCAATAACCCAATCATCCTTTTCTTCAACTTGGGCAGCCAAAGCTCTTTCTACAACCTTATGATTGATAGATTCAGAGGATATTGGATCTTCTTCCTTGATGGCAATAAACACCTATTCATTTCCGGATTTGTTTCCTATCTCTGATTCATCATCTGTTATTCCTTCATTATCATCTTCTTCATGAACATAATAACAATTCTTTTGGAACCTTTATCTGTTAGAATTTGACCTTGTAGATCTTTTCGGACATCTTGAGGCAAAATGACCAATCTTATTGTAGTTGAAGCACTTAAAGGGTAATTTTCCTTCATACTTACCGGATCCTCTTGGCAGTCTCTTTGCAAAGAGGGCTTCAAGTTGAGCTATTTCTGCTTCTTCCACTTCCATGTCTCTTCTCATTTGATCATACCATGACAACTTCCTTGAAGAGTTTTCTCCCGGATCAAATCTTTGTTTACCTTTCACAGAGGCACTGGCTTTGAATGCAGATTCAGTCTTGGGGGGATCATCTCCAAACTCGGTCATTTCCAATGCAGCCAATTTGCCAGCCAATTGGTCTCTTGTGATAGTTGTATGGGCTCTGAATTCATCAATGGCAGCAACCTTGATTTTGTAGACAGCAGGAAGGGATCTGAGAATTTTGCCAACAATCTCATTTTCATCCAAAACTCCACCAGCATTCCTGATTCCACACACCAGCTCATTTACTCTTGGCATAAAGGTAGTAATATTTTCATTATCTCTCATTTTTAGTCTTTCAAATTTCCCTTTGAGACTCTGCAACCTTGCACTCTTAACATACTCATCTCCTTCATGTAGAAGTTCCAGTTTAATCCAGATCTCATAG
Organism: Cunninghamia lanceolata; assembly: GCA_027924645.1. Lineage (NCBI taxonomy): Eukaryota > Viridiplantae > Streptophyta > Pinopsida > Cupressales > Cupressaceae > Cunninghamia > Cunninghamia lanceolata. The sequence continues at coordinate 4,058,271 of BSBN01000033.1, forward strand.
GCAGTTGGTAGGTCAATAACATTTGAAAGCTCTGAGTCAGTTAATGCGCATAGAAGAGCCTCTTTGGTCCGTATTGTTTTCAGCATCTATGATTTCATTTAGAGTTGTCGGACCACCTTGTGGAGGTGTATATGCTTTTGTGACCATGGACAAGTATGCCTTTCCCATACACTCCAAGTGACATTTCATGCGGCCTTTCCAAAGAGTGAAGTTGGTTCCATCAAACTTCAGACTGTCCTTCTTGAATGACGACATCCTGGATCTCCTCAAGCGGTTAAGCTCTTTTTAGAGGAACTTAGCTCTGATACCAATTGTTAGATCTAGGGCACACAACTGAGAGGGGGGGTGAATCAGTTGTACAAAAACTTGCTTCCAATTAAAACACTTAAATCCTCTTTTTATTTAATAGCATATCAATTAAACACTCATGAAAGCATAAAGCATAAACACCAGAGCAAATACACATCAACACATGAGACACCAAGATTTTGACGTGGAAAACCTGGTTAAGGGAAAAACCATGGGGTGAACCCAAGGATTATTCTCTGTTAGAAGAATAAGAGAAATAGATGGCACATGCCAATTAGGGCTCACTACCCGAGCACACTGCCTACAAGAGACACACTGTCTACAAAGTAACAAGTATTACAAACTTGAACTGGAGATTGACATCTTTACCATGTCTGGATCAATTCCATTTAAGCCTGAAAAACTCTTGCTCTACCTTTCGCTCTTCTTCTCTATGCCACACTCATCCACACCAAGACACACTTCAAAATGAATTCACAATCCCTTATTTATACAAGGCATCGAATTAGGAACAATCATCTAAGTCAACAAACACCTACAAGACATTCGCAAAACGTGTAATACATCTGGTCGGCCAGTCTCAAGAAGAACACCAATATCTATGGTTATTCTTCAAATGCACACTCTAACTTTAATGTGGATCACCGTAATTAACTAGACATGATCCAATGATCATCATAACCTTCCCTGTATCACCAAACACATCCGCACTTTATTAGCTTACTGAAATTCTTCTCTTCTTCATCTGGAACTTTAAGAACACAGTCTGTCATCACTGTCATAATGCAAAAGGTGCTTCCAGACCTCCAAACTATGAACAAATCTAGTTGTCACTTCACACAAACTTCTTCAACACTCTCTCCAATCTGCAGAATGAGATAATGCAATTCTAGATCTCACCAGACCAATCTGTGACACTTTGTCACCACTAAACACCTGCCAGAACCAGTTCTACTTAAGCGATTATAACTTATTCAGATCTTCATGTGGACCTCTGAAATCTTGACTGAAGCATCTCAAGACTCATATCTACAAACCCTTTAAACCGTATCCTCTAATCCTCAACCTATTGAGGACTTTTGCCTTCTTGTCATCACTGTTCTTCACTGTTCCTGATTCAGACTTATTCTCTCAATATCCTCAACACACAACTCATCCAATCCTTCTCATTAATGTAATATGAGTATGTTGACATCAATGACAACATTGGTTAACCTCATACTTGCAACACTTAGTGTGTGTTATGCGATGAGTAAAAAGAAGATATGGACCACCTCATTCTAAATTATCCTTTTAGTTATAAATTCTAGAAATGGTTATGTTCAAAGCTCGATTAGGTATCTCTCTTTCCTAATTCACTTATTGATCATTTCATTAGTTGGCCTACTCTTTATTTGGATCCTACATATGGTTGTATTTGGGAGGTAAGCCCATCCTTGATTATTTGGGACATTTGGATTGAGAGGAATCTTTAAATATTTAGAAATAATCCTTCTATAATAATGAAGGCCTTGAGGATACTTGAAGGGGAAATCTCAGAAGTGGTTATGGCCAAGGTAATGGAGTGTGCAAACTCAAATAGCAAATTTTAAAATTGGGACAACCTTTTACTTAATAAATGGTAGATGTTTCATCCTCATCCCAATCATGGTTCAATTAAAAATAATTGAATCAAAGAAAATATAAATCTTATTAAATGGTTACCCCCAATTACCCCTTTTATCAAGCTCAACTTTTATGGAGCATCTCGAGGAAACCTTGGTCTTTTAGGGGCAGCCTACATTGTCATGGACTCATTTGGAAAGCTCATTATTTCCAAGGAGATAAAATTACCCAAGCACGCAAATAATGGAGTTGAAGCTTTTTCTCTTTTCAATGATTTAGAACTTTCTATAGAACATGAAATCAATCACATTTACATTGAAGGAGATTCATTGATAATTATTAACACATTGAAATCTAAAAAGGTATTAGACTAGAATATTAATTATCTTTTACAACCCATCTAGAGGTGTTTAGATTTGTTGGATGAATAGAAATGTTCATATTTCTACATCAAGGTGAATGGAGTAGCCAATTAGTTAGAAAATCAAGGCATAGATCAAAATCAATGTTTCAAAATCCTTAACCTAGGTCCTTGTAGTTGCCCTCCAGCTCTTCAAAATTTACTAGACAAGGAGGCATCTCTGTAATTCTTTGTCAACAAATTCCAGATTGAGTAGTTTCCTTTGGTGGGCTGAAGTTCCAAGAAAAAATTCAAATTCAAATCTAGTATTTTCAGTTAACATTAAGTGTTAAGTTTAACTTCATATCAATTTCATCACTGGTTTATAGAATTTAATGCTAGCTGATAGGTGGTTGTGCAATGTCTTTTTGCTTTCATCTCCATCCTTTCATTAGGAGGATTCTAAACTCTTCACTAGATATCTTTGTACTGAATTTACTTATGATATTATATGACATTGAGGTCACTTTCACAAAAATTAGATCCTACTAGTCAGTATCATATCTAGTGCTAGGACAAATGGTACCAGCTTATTGTTGGGTTCGGTGAAGCCCAAATTAGCAAGTTTCTTTGTTGGGTTCAGTGAAGCCCAAATTAGCAAGTTTCTTTGTTGGGTTTGGTGAAGCCTAGATTAGAAAGTTTCTCTCACAATTTGAAATGGTTGCCTTCTTTGTAATAGTTTCCTTTTGGCATGTGTTCACCAATTTAGAAGTTGTCTATTTCGAATGGATTTTTCCATTATTGGAGTTGGGACTATTTTATATAAATACAATTGCTGGTTGAATATGTAATAAATAGGAAGTATTTAGAATTAATAAAAAGAGATAATCCCTGAAAGTGGACGTAGCCATTATTGGGTGAACCACTGTAAATCTTGTGTTCTTCTGTGTCTTTTAAATCTTTTAATTTCTATTCTTATTTTCTGCAATTTTCATCAACAATTGGTATCAGAGCCTAGTGGAGAAACTTGGTGCTAGAAATCGGTGAAGAATTTTTGAAGCCATGGAAGATGTAGACAAATGGAAGATTAAAAAATTTGTAGGTCACAACTTTGGTTTATGGAAGATCTAGATTCACGCTTTTTTGATTCAGAAGGATCTTGCCATTGCGCTGCAAGGGAAGTCCAAGAAGCTAGAGAAGATGTCAGATGAAGACTAGGATATCTTAGACCAGAAAGTAGCTGCAACCATAATCCTATCACTATCAAGCAATGTCCTTTTCAATGTTGCCACGGAGACAACAACTAAACAGATTTGGGAAAAGATATGTGACATGTACGAAAGCCATCAACAACGAATCAGGTGTTCCTGTTGAAGAAAATGGTAGACTTAAAAATGAAAGAAGGTAATAGCATGTTGAATCATTTAAATGAATTTAATATTGTTATCAGTCAATTACTTTCTATGAATGTTAATATTGAAGAAGAAATGAGAGCCATGTTGTTGTTATGCTCTGTTCTTGATAGTTGAGACAATGTAATCATGACCATAAGCAATTCGGTATCTGGTAAAAGTCGATTCGAAGAAGGGGAGGATACAAAAAAGCAAACAATACTGTGGTATGATGGTGTAGCAGCCACTCTTCTCAATGAAGATATGAGAAGAGGGCAAAATAGAATAAATGGTGATGCCTTGACTGTCGTAAGTACTAATAACAAAGGAAGGGGTCAAGATAGAGGCAGAAATAACAATAGAGGAAGATCAAAGTCCAAAACCAAAAATGACGAATGTTAGTTTTGTGGCAAACTAGGTCACACAAAAATGAACTGTTGGAACTACAAAAAGGCACAAGAAACGATGAGCAAAAATGAAGCCAACATAGCATGCCAAGAAGATGCAGGTGTTCTTATTTTAACTAAAGAAGAAATTTTGACTACTGGGTGGGTGCTTGATTCAGGGTCATCATTTCATGTCACTCCATGTAAAGAATATTTCAAAAATTTGCAACTTGGTGACTTCAGTAAGGTTTTTCTTGGTAACAATGAATCTTGTGATGTTGTTGGAATAGGTGATATTTCATTGAAATTAAAAAAATGGATATGCTTGGTTGTTACGAGATGCTATATATGTTCCCCATCTCAAACAAAATGTAATCTCGGTTGGGCAATTGGGTTCTCAAGGCTGTGAGATTAGTTTTGAAAGCAATATATGTAAAGTCAAAAAGGGGGTGTTAGTAATTGCAAGGGGTAGCAAATTAGGCACCCTGTATGTCATAGAGAGTCATGTTGAAGTGGGAGTTGTTAATCTTATTTCAAATTCATCTTTGGAGATTTCCAAGCAATGGTCTTTGGAGCAATTAGATGATGATTCTATTATTAATAATTTTCTTAGCATTTTTAATAGTGATAGTTTTGGGGATTAGTTAGATAATGGTGAGCAGGTTGATGCCATAGAACCTAGAGCAGATAAAATTAATGGCGATGACAATGAAAATTTGAAGGTGATTGAAAATGAGCATGTTCATAATGGCGATCATAATGAAAGTTTGGAGTCAATTTGTGATGGTGCTCATAGTGAAATTTGTGCATCTGGTGCTACCGCTGCTATAGAATCAGGCTAGAAGAGTGTGCCATTGGAATTGAAAGCTCTGTGCTCTAGAGACAATGATGTAGATAGCCATTGGTCAAGAACTCCAAAGCACTGTGGAGGAGGATTTGGTCCTACGCAAGTGTGGGATACCCTGCAAAGCTAGTTTACCATCACTATGATGTTCGGGCTATTCTTGTTGAGAAATTTGTTGCTACCTAGAGCTGTGTTCTACATAATTTGCTAGTGTTTGGGTGCCATCTATGGAGTAGGCATGGTGAAGGGATTTGAGGGTCACTACAACTATGAATTGCTTGGGGGTGACACTAATTCAGTGGCTTATAGTCACACCAAACAAAGCACTAGGGATTCCCATGTTTCACTTCTGGATCTTCTTCCCTTTAGGTTAGTTGTTGTCTTGGTCTACCTGACCACCATTCCCATCACAATAACGAGTCGATATATGGTGTCTGAGAAGGCTTCTGATAGAAACTTCAGACTGAGAAATTCTAGAGATGGAATTGGAATGTATGAAGGAGCAGATCAACAATCTGCTGAGAGAGACAGGCCACATGATAGGCCTGTTGAGTTTTCAAACAAATGATCGTATTAGAACTACAGGGGATTTTCTCAGAGCATCTATTTGGTATTCAAGTGGGAGATTGTTGGGTTTGGTAAAGCCCAAATTAGCAAGTTTCATTGTTGGGTTCAATGAAGCCCAAATTGGCAAGTTTCTTTGTTGGGTTTGGTGAAGCCCAGATTAGAAAGTTTCTCTCACAATTTGAAATGGTTGCCTTCTTTGTAATAGTTTCCTTTTGGCATGTGTTCACCAATTTAGAAGTTGTCTATTTCGAATGGATTTTTCCATTATTGGAGTTGAGACTATTTTATATAAATATAGCTATTGATTGAATATGTAATAGACAAGAAGTATTCATAATTAATAAAAAGAGATAATCCCTGAAAGTGCATGTAGCCATTATTGGGCAAACCACTATAAATCTTGTGTTCTTCTGTGTCTTTTAAATCTTTTAATTTCTGTTCTTATTTTCTACAATTTTCTTTTCATTTGCTTCTGCAATTTTCATCAACAATTGGTATTAGAGCCTGGTCGACAAACTTGGTGCTGGAAATCGGTGAAGAATTTCTAAAGCCATGCAAGATGTAGACAAATGGAAGATTGAAAAATTTGTAGGTCAGAACTTCGGTTTATGGAAGCTCCACATTCACGCTTTGTTGATTCAGAAGGATCTTTTCATTGCATTGCAAAAGAAGTCCAAGAAGCTGGAGAAGAAATCAGATGAAGATTGGGATATGTTAGACTAGAAAGTAGCTACAACCATCATCCTATCATTATCGAGCAATGTCCTCTTCAATGTTTCCACAGAGACAACAGCTAAATAGATTTGGGACAAGCTATGTGACATGTACAAAAGGGCATTAACAATGAATCAGGTGTTCCTATTGAAGAAACTGGTAAACTTAAAAATGAAATAAGGTAATAGCATGTCAAATTATTTAAATGAATTTAATATTGTTATCAGTTAATTACTTTATGTGAATGTTAATATTGAAGAAGAAATGAGAGACATGTTGCTATTATGGTCTCTTCCTGATAGCTGGGACAGTGTAATCATGACCATAAGCAATTCGGTATTTGGTAAAAGGGGAGGATAAGAAAAAGCAAAGAATGTTGCGGTATGATGATGTAGCAACCACTCTTCTCAACGAAGATATGAGAAGAGGGCAAAATAGAATAAATGGTGATGCCTTGAATGCCGTAAGTACTGACAATAGAGGAATGGGTCAAGATAGAGGTAGAAATAACAATAGAGAAAGATCAAAGTCCAGAACCAAAAATGGAGAATGTTGGTTTTGTGTCAAGCTAGGTCACACAAAAAGGAACTGTTGGAACTACAAAAAGACACAAGAAACGATGAGCAGAAACAAAGCCAACATAGCATGCCAAGAAGACATAGGTGTTCTTATTTTAACTACTGGGTGAGTTGTTGATTCAGGCTCATCATTTCATGTCACTCCATGCAAAGAATATTTCAAAAATTTGGAACTTGGTGACTTCAGTAAGGTTTTTCTTGGTAACAATGAATCTTGTGATGTTGTTGGAATAGGGGATATTTCATTGAAATTAAAAAATGGATATACTTTGTTGTTACGTGATGTTAGATATGTTCCCCAGCTCAAACAAAATGTAATCTTGACTGGGCAATTGGGTTCTCAAGGTTGTGAGATTAGTTTTGAATCCAATAGATGCAAAGTCAAAAAGAGGGCCTTGGTAATTGCAAGGGGTCGCAAATTAGGCACCCTGTATGCCATAGAGAGTCATGTTAAAGTGGGAGTTGTTAATCCTATTTTAGATTCATCTTTGGAGATTTCCAAGCAAGGGTCTTTGGATCAATTAGATGTTGATTCTATTATTAATAATTTTCAAGTAGCATTGTTGAGAGTGACAATTTTGGGGATCAGTTAGATAATGGTGAGCAGGTTGATGCCATAGAACCTAGAGTAGATAAAATTAATGGCGATGAGAATGAAAATTTGAAGGTGATTGAAAATGAGCACATTCATAATGGTGATCAAAATGAAAGTTTGGAGTTAATTTTTGATGGTGCTCATAGCAAAATTTGTGCATCTAGTGCTACCGTTGCTATAGAATCAGGCTAGAAGAGTGTGCCGCTGGGATTGAAGGCTCTGTGATCTAGAGAGGATGACATAGATGGCCATTGGTCAAGAACTCCAAAGCATTGTGGAGGAGGATTTGGTCCTACGTAGGTGTGGGATACCCTGCAGAGCTAGTTTACCATCACTATGATGTTCAGGCTGTTCTTGGTGAGAAATTTGTTGCTGCTGAGAGCTGTGTTCTACATAATTTGCTAGTGTTTGGGTGCCTTCTATGGACTAGGCATGGTGAAGGGCTTTGAGGGTCACTATAACTATTAATTACTTAGGGACAACACAAATTTGATGGCTTATAGTCACACCAAACAAAGCACCAGGGATTCCCATGTTTTGCTTCTAGCTCTTCTTCCCTTTGGGTTAGTTGTTTTCTTGGTCTACCTAGCCACCATTCCCATCACAAGAACGAGTGGGTGTGTGGTGTCTGAGAAGGCTTAAAACTAATATAAACTTTGGATTGAGAAATTTTAGAGATGGAGCTGGAATGTATGAAGGAGAAGATCAACGATCTGCCGAGAGAGATGGGCCACATGATAGGCCTGTTGAGTTTTCAAACAAATGATCGCATTGGAAGTGCAAGGGATTTTCTCAAAGTAGCTATTTGGTATTCAAGTGGGAGATTGTTGGGTTCAGTGAAGCCCAAATTAGCAAGTTTCTTTGTTGGGTTTGGTGAAGTACAAATTGGCAAGTTTCTTTGTTGTGTTTGGTGAAGCCCAAATTATAAATTTTCTCTCACAATTTGAAATGATTGCCTTCTTTGTAATAGTTTCCTTTTGGCATGTGTTGACCAATTTAGAAGTTATCTATTTTGAATCAATTTTTCCATTATTAGAGTTGAGACTGTTTTATATAAATACAGTTGCTGGTTGAATATGTAATAGATAGGAAGTATTCAGAAATAATAAAAAGAGATAATCCGTAAAAGTCGATGTAGCCATTATTGGGTGAACCACTGTAAATCTTGTGTTCTTCTGTGTCTTTTAAATCTTTTAATTTTTGTTCTTATTTTCTGCAATTTTCTTTTCATTTGCTTCTACAATTTTCATCAACACTTATTTCATTCCTTCATTTATTGAAGATTACATCTCCGCTGGCAGCAAGGTACATGTGGCATACTCAACATATTTTCAAAGAGTATGGAGTTAAATGCAACATTTATTCTACTCCATCTCCAAGACATTCAATTTAGAACTTATTACATTTTCTCTAATATTTTTGTATCATTGTGCCACGTTGTTTCTTCTTGTGATCTCTTCTTATGATTTTAGGTTTCTATTTTTAGTGCCACCAATGGGGAATAGGTCCAAAAATCTATGCTTTTGTCTTCCTATTATGAATTGGCAACCCAAAATTTAGGGTTTCTTCAACTTAGTTCAACGATGATAGGTCTTTGACATCGAGTGCCCCCACATTAAATTTTCCCCTAGAACCATCATAGGGCATCAATTTCTTAGAGCCATCGATAGGTTCTTAAGGTAGTTTGAAGTCACCTTGATCCTTTTGCCTAACATCATGTATATTGCCTAGGAGGTGGCATTTCTACAGTTAATTGGCTTTGGTTTTATTTTTGAGTATTATTTTGGCCGATAGGCCATTCTATATGTGCACACATCTTGTAACTGCCAAATTTTGGTAGTCCTTCACTTTTTTTTTTCTCTAAAATTTTAAATAATAAAATTGTTAAAAATATGTCAAGCCACAACTAAAATTAGAATATGGTACATGGGTGGTTGGTGTTTCATTTGTCTTATGCATATTTTAAACGAGATTTTAAAGTTTTTCAGTTTGTTTAATATATATAGAGGGGATGGAAAAATAATGCCTCTTTACATTGATAGCTACTCTTTGGTTGAGGTCTATATATTTAAATATTAATATTAAGGTTGTTATAGCTGCATTGCTGGATCCTATGAGTGTCTAGCATTGCGTTATATATTTTTAGCCAGCCTTGTCCATGACCGTTACAAATACAATGCAGTTCTTGTCACTCATCAGAAGTCTATTTAAAGCACAAGTAGTAGTTGTTCTAGGTGCCATTACTGAGGGCTATTGCATCACATTGGTGGTTTTTTATGGCTTATCGACCTTCAGTTTCCTCCTAAGACATTTGTGGCATTTTGCTTGCAGTCAAGGATGTGGGCGTGAAGATTTGGGTTCACCTTGTTTTTGGATCTGACATCCTTCCTCCTACTCACAGCTTTCGATTAAAGCATGTGGTCACGGTAGTTTCAAAGGTCATCAATTTCAAGTTTTTTGGTTGTCGTCTTCAATCTACAACCACCATTTCTAGTCTTCTGATCAACTTTACTGGCAGATTTGTCATCTTCCAATACCAGAATTCACTAATACTCTAAACCCTCCTAGCCACCATCTATTCAATCATCATTTGATCCACACGAGGGAGTCATTGTGTCTGGTTTGTGATTATTTAAAGGAGGACAAAGAGGTAACCATTTTGAAGGTTTGGGTCACTGTTTAGTTTCTGAGTCATGAATTTTAGTGCTTTACATTTTTTGACTTTGGCATCTTCCACATTGAAGTCCCCATTGTGTATTCAGAATCATGCTAATTACAATTACTTTGTGGTCAAGGTCTGGGAGCACCTACAGATGTAGGTCAATGTTCAAACCTTGCAGGTTATAATCTAAAACCATTAGGCATTATATTTGTTGTTATCTTTTTTCTATTACACTAGTAAAAGCACCAAAGGTGCTATCAAATGGCCGATACAAATACAATGCAATTCTATGTTTTAACCGCTCAATAGGAATTTCCATTTTCAACTATTATGTTGTAATCATGTCTGTACTGCAAGTTATAGCAGGTGGATATTGTTTGAGTCACATGTTTGTCATCATCGCCATTACATATACAATGTAGTTCTATGTTTCAACTGCTCAATACGAATTTCCATTTTCTTTTATTAGACATGCAATTTCTATTTTCAACTATTATGTTGTAATCATGTCTGTACTGCAAGTTACAACAGGTGGATATTGTTTGAGTCACATGTTTGTCATCATTGCTGGAACCCATTATTGAATGTTACAGGGAATTAGATATTGATACAGGTCTCAAGTTGAAGAGGAAACATCCAATAGCACTGGCATTGTTGGTAGGTTGTGACTATGATCCCCAAGATTCCAGTGCTCTAAGATGATTCCATTGAGTTGGAATGGGTTTGTTTGCATGGATGGGATGCATTCACTATATTATTTTTGAGCTTTGCAAGTGCTGGTAGAAATTTGTTGGCTTTGTGGTGATTGATGTGAGATAGGTTTTGGAAAAGTTGCAATTCTATGTTTAGAGTCTAAATATATTTTTTTGTGTTGAGTGTTACTCAGATAGTGTGAAGACATTAAAAGTTTTTGGCTACTTTAGAGAGACCTAACATGTAAAATGTGTATAGGTCCTATTGTGATGTTCACAACATGCCCCATTTTACTCCTTAGCAAAATGAGGACCTCTGTTGTGGCTGTTGCTTTTGCTTTTGTGTGTGTTGTTTTGCTTGGTGGTAAAGGGAAAAGGGGGTTCAAATTACAAACCTTATTAAAAATAGAGAAAAAATGCATTTTCAGTACCAGGGCATGATATGGTTGGATTCCTTGTGAAAAATGAGCTAGGGTTGCTTTTTGAACCATCTTAAAATTTGCCATATTTTGCAAGTTATGAGCATTTTGGTAAAATCTAGGAGGGAAGGGTTTGCTATTTGCACATACAAGTCTGCTTATATATCAGATTTCATATACAAGGCCCTTTGTATATCACTGTTCATATACAAGGTCATTTGTATATGCAAAGGGTTGTTTTACTTAGTCGCATGAGCAATCGGGTTTTTATACATTGTGCGCACTGTATGCATTTTAATAAAGGTTTATGCATACATACAAGGTGGACTCGAAATGGTTTTAAAGTTAGAATGAATGAATGTTTGAGTTCCGTTGCATGTATCTCATGTTGTATATTTGGCAGGTCAAAATATACAAGGTAATATAGAATGGCTATATACATCGCGTGGAATTCAAATGTTATGAAACAAGGTTAATTTGTTGTATATCCATGGGCTTGTATGTTTGAGTAACATACAACGAAATATACAACGCACTTATGTATTGCGCGAACGCGAAAGGAAGTTAAGAGGAGTTAAATCGTTGCATATCTGCCATTGTATATTCGAATATACATTACAAGATGCGTTGCTATACATACAAGCTAGATTCGAAACAAAAGTCCAAAATAGAAAATTCATTGTATATCAGAAAATACATACAAACAAAACATACAAGGGGCGGACCTGAAATAGCTATGAAATAACAAAAAGTCCTTGTATATTTCGCGCCTTGTATCTTATTGCATGCATTTTGATATATACAATGGCGGACATGAAAAGGTTTTTAATATGGTAAATTCATTATATATTCGTGGATTTGAAAAGAGGGTTTTGTAGTATACAAGGCTCGATATACAACATGGACTTAAAAGGTTTTTGAAACAATGTTAAGTTGTATAATTCTGGCTTGTATATTTGCATATACATTGTGATATACAAACAACTTATACAATGCGGAATCGAAGGAAAAGTAAAATCTAGTTAAATGCTTGTATGAGGTCCAAATGTATATTTTGAATATACAAGCCAATATACATTACCCAATATACAAAGGAAAAGTAAGGTCATTGGCATGAGTAATACAATTGGTAGGAAATTGTTAGAGGGCCCCGATGGGTGAATGTTACACCGACAGAAGAAAAGGCTTAGCCGAATAATAAAAGACATCGGCCAAACAATGGCGATTGGCCAATCATTGTTTGGACTCACCGATGAGTGGATATCACGCTGATAGGTGGGAAAAGGACATAGCAATGAAATTTTGAGGTCGATTTTAGGGCCCGAATGCATGTTTTTGGTCAATGACGGTTGACCCGACCAGTTTAAACATTGAGTATGCAGTTTGGACTCAAAATTTTCACAGATATAGGGCCTGATTTCTACGTTCACACAGTCACGACTAGATTTAATAGCTATTTTTCTTCCTGCAGGTTTACTAATTGATAACACTTATTGCTGGTTTGTTTTTGCAGGTTTACAGTTGAGGAAGGAGCTGAAGCTTAATGGTGATGACGTCATAAAAGAAGGAGATCTGATCTCAGGAGCAGAGGAAGATAAGGATGAGGGTGAGGAAGTCAAGGGTCTTTATTGATGAAGACAAAATGCAGCTGAAAACATTATTACAGCGGACAAACAGAAGTTATTATTGAGCTGCTAGGGTTTCCAGAAGGGCATATTTCACCCAGATTTGATGCCTACTCAGAGATATTTTTGGGAGACTTGTTCTCCAACATTTATTGCTGTAACCAGAGGTTTGAACCATTGCATAACTAGGGTTTTTAGCTATATTGAGGACAATCAAAGTCTATATATTGTGCCTCTATACACTGTAAAACTTTACACAGGGGCTACATAGAGATTTGTAGCAGTAAAGATTTAAAAAGCATAACATTTAGAATAGAGGGACCTTTTAGTTTAGAAGTAGAAGGAGGAGGTCACCTATGTCTGTAACAAGGAGCATGTGGAACATCTTGCCTCCTTGCTGTATTTGTAAAGCTTGTAAGTTTTCTGTAATCTGATCAATGAAGCTAAGAGTCATTCAGACATTGTAAATCTTATATGACTATCTGTTTCTAATATAATTGAATCTAGAATTTTGCATCTATCTTCTGAGTGTTTTCTGTCTCTTCATTGTGTTTGAAACATTTTTTCTTTTAGAGCTTGCAATCTTAAGTGTATGTTTGTGAAAATGCTCAGAACTTAAATTTAAGGTTTGTTGTCTGTGGATTTGATCAAGTTACTGTATGATTTATAAAGTGCATAACAGAACAATTAGATCCTTTGGTAGAATGAATGATGTTTAGATTAGATCTTTCTAACTTTTCTCAACCCATTTGAAAATACTTAGCTAAAAACGTAGAAATTTAAAGGAAATTGTCTCATATTTGAAAGAAGCATGCATAGTTGAGTTGAAAGTAGATAGTTTTCATAATATTTAAGAAGAGAAAGCTACAATAATTCAAGAGAAAAACCATTTAAAACTTTGTAGCACAGTAACACTTTTATGCAAGAAAATGAACAAAATGCTGATATGTATGATCTTTTGCATAGTTTGAGTCCAGTAAACCATCAAGAAACCCTAAATCACGTAAGGCACCTTGAACATTATAGCTTCACATTGACCAACTGAATTTTCCCAACAGGTCAAGACCTAACCATATTAAACTTGGGATTAAGCAAATCTTAACTGATTCCTTCATATCTTTCAAGTCAGTTTTGGTTCATTTTATGTGAATTTTTAACTATTGTTATGACTATCTCAAAACAACCATGAACAGTCTTTAGCGCTAGAAGGAGGCCTGATTTGAGTTAGGGTTTGTTTCAAGAAAAACTGGCTAATAACAGTTATAGAGTGACTAGGTCTAGATCTAGTTCAAGGGATATATTTGTGCAATTACCTGATATAAGGCAAAGTAAGAGCCCTTTGATTTGGATTCCTAAAATATCACAAGTTGGAAGTTCATCTAGAACACCCCCTGGATCACCTTATACTATCCATAACTTTGTGAGTCCTGACAGATCTTTATTCAAATCATTGAATCTTGGTTCAGGTACTCCTAGAGGTCCTAGTCCTCCTAAAGATCCTAATCCCCTAGGAAACCCAGGTATTCCCATAGGTCTAGGTCAAGCGCAAATACCTACAATGGCTTATTTTAATACCAACTCTCCCATACACTTCAATGATTACAATGAGATGCCCAAAAATCTGGAAAAGATATGTCCCAAATACCAGTTACACCAAGACTCGGAAGACCATATTAGAATATTCAAGGAGGCATGCTTTAGGGCTAGATTAGAACACGAGAATGTGGTGTGTAGACTGTTTCCCTACACCTTTAATGAACAAGCCTTTAACTGGTATGTAAACTTACCCAATGGCTATGTTTCTTCTTGGTCACTTATGGAAGAAGTGTTTCTGTCTAGATTTAGAGGACCCATTGATCCTTGCATCTTGTATCGTAAATTGGCTACTATAAAAAGAGGTGAGGGAGAGCTAATTGATAATTTCAATGACAGATTTCAAAAAGCCTACTTTAGGTTGGTAGTCCCTTATACCGTAGATGACGATACCTTGTTGGCTATGTACTATGATTCCTTGGATCCTTTAACTGCCATGTTTGTCAAAAGAAAACTTGACATAGATTCAATATCCAAAGCCTATAAAGAGGCGGCCTCAGTAAATCAAGAGATGAGGCATACAACTTATAGCCCATTTGTTAATAGAGGAAATTTTGGGATGCAGAATCAAGCACAACCTTGGAATGGAGTCCCTATGCATCACACTCAATCATTAAATCTGGTTCCTACATACACACCTATGTATAGTCCTACCCCAATCCAAGCTATAGCTCCTTACATAGGTAACATTGCTAATAACAGTCAGAATAGTGACCAGCCTTTCTTCTGACCTCCTAGAGATACAACTATGGCAAAAGCACAGGAGGAAAGGGAAGAAATCAAAGAGATCACTGCACATTTAAAAAGATTAACCACCGAAGTGACATGACTAAGAAACAAGAATCTTTATGGAAGAGGCAACTAGGGATACAATCAAAATCAGAATTATAACCAAGGCTAAAATCAGAACTATAGGTCAAACCAAAATCAGCATCACAATCAGAACTATAATTAGAGCCATACCCAAAATAACAACCAAGGCCAATGTTCAAATCAGAGCCAAAACTATAATCAACATCAAAGTCATAACCAAGGGAAACCAATGCAAAATAGAGGGCCAATGGTAGACAATAAGGCTTGGGGTAATAATAACAAAAATTAGAATCAGCCTAGGCTACCCAAAACATGGAACACTGGACCAAACAATGGTATTGTAGATTCTCCTTTTGAGAATATAGATAATCATGATGCAAAACAAATGACTGGCATCCAAATGGCCAATACATCATTAAAAAACTAGTGTAGATTTCACAATACCAATGCCCATGTTGAGCTTGACTGTCCACAGTTCCATTTAGTGGCCAACATTTTTAATATAGAGGTATAGCCTCCTACTTCTAAATTTCTCATTCCCAAGGGTAATGAGGTAGTACCCTCAGGCTATGATATAGCTTTAGTTTTAGAAACCTTTACCTTTGCAACCACAGAAGAGAAAAAGGATGAATTGTTAGAAGATGAACCCTACTTTTGTGAAAATCTTTATCCTGAATCAGCCTTTGTGTTAAATACTTTTCAGTTTCCCTTTGAAACTGAAAATGAAGTATTAACTAAAACAGAAGAGGTGCAAGGTTTTCAATAGATAAATAAAAACCACACTTACAATTTAAGGAACAACACTAGGCCAGGAGGACCTTTCACCACTTCCATTCCTCCTAACAACTTCAATACCCCCCTAGATTAGAATGCTAGCAACAATCTTGCCATACTTAAAGCTAATCATCATACAAATAGTGGAATAACAGTACAAAAGACCCAAACAAGTAAAACTGAAATAGTATAGACAACAAGATTAATGAGCTACTTGTCAGAGGAAATAAAGAAAATCAAAGTCAGTGTACCTCTGAGAGAATTATTAAAAACCCCAGGGATAATAAATGCTTTTATAAAGTCCTCAGATACAAATGGGGTTGCTGCTAATATAGCTGATCCTAATAGAGATTCACTGCCTAAAGAGAAAAGTAAGAATGTTGAGCAGCCTTCCAATACAAATGTAGTAATGTACGCTGATAAGAAGGATGCTCCTCCTTTCTTGTTAACTATTAGATTGTGTGGGAAGAACATACACAATTGCATGGTGGACTCTGGTGCCTCAGCCAACGTAATGCCCTTAGGGATATGTAAAACTCTCGGGCTGACTCCCACGAGATTTGCTAAAGTTATCACATAGTTAGATAAAACTAAGGTTATTGTGATAGGAGAATTGATGAACATTCAGATGCAATTAGCTTTAGACCCTAGGGTAAGCCAATTCATTGACATTCAAATAGTGGATATACCCATGTATTATGGAATGTTGCTGAGTAGGGATTGGTCCAAAACATTAAACGGATATATGGCAACTGACTTTTCACATATATGGCTACCTTGGAGAGGTGTCCCAAACCAAATTAGAATAGAGGCAGAACCCACGATGAAACATATGATAATAGAGTATAATTGAACAAATGAAATATTATATGCTATTGTTGAACCTGGTGTTTATAGGATTACTAACAATGGGGTACAAATTGAAGAGATCATGATGTTAAACATTAGAGAAAAATGTGTAAGCAAGGAGACAGCATTATTCATTGAGTTTGATGGAAATTCTTCAGATGAAGAAAACAGTGCAATGGACAAGTTTGGTCATGCCATTAGACAAGAGGTGGAACAATGCATTAAACAAAATCTGCCAGTCCAATGTAAACTATATAAGGACAGATGTAGAGTTCACAATAGGCCACATTCTGAGGAGAATTGTAGAATGTGTAAAGATATCATTGAATATGAATACAAAAATGCACGAAGATGGTAGAATTGCAAGAGGAAAATGTGAATCCTGATCAACCACAGAGATACTTTCATAGTAATGTAGACGCTCTAATTTCAAATTTAGGAGAGGGAATAAAGGACAAGGGTAGTTGTCTTTTTGATTTGCAAGTTGAAAATACACATATGCGAGTTGACCAAATAGAAATACCCATGAATAAACAGACCAGCACCTCACAAATGATAGAAGGGACAAAGCATGTGAAGATAAAAGGTTAGAAAAGTAAAGATGGCATGTGGACACTAAAATGTGACAGATCCAAATCAAAATAGGGTGCGGGTGTAGGTGTTGAACTCATAGATCCTCAGGGTAAATCATATCTAGCAACATATAGATTACAGTTTTCATGTACTAACAATATTGCTGAATATGAAGCCTTAATTTTGGGACTCGTCATGGCCATCAAGAAAAGGGTAAAAATGATTAAGGTATTTTCAAACTCTGAACTAGTAGTCAGACAAATAAGGAAACTATATGCTTGCAACTACAAGAAAAGGATTTGTTACAGACATAGAGTATGGGGTTTAATAGATTCATTTGATGCTTTCAACATAGAGCATATCCCTAGAAAATTAAACCATAGGTCGGATGCACTAGCAGTTGCTGCTAGCAAACTAGAACCCTTGACACTGTTAGGATTGAGGCGATTTGTTGTTGAATTAGTTAATGTTCCTAGTATCCTAAACAATGTTACACACTTTCAAGTATTTGGAGGGGATCAACAAATTATTGACTTTCTAACCTGCAATGAGGTATTCGAAGCTCAAATCATTGATGAACAAGAAAGACCTGAGATAGCATGGGATGAAGAGGATATAATCAACTTGAAGAGCAACTTTTTACCCAAAGGGGTAATTGAATTAGAACATATTTTTGACTTTGATGGAGTGATGAGATAGAAAGACTTGCCCAAAACAGAAGGGGGTAAGTGTGATTTATACAATTTAGGGATAGAGCAAAATCCACAAAATGTGCCGATCGGGAAGGCTTGCTCTAAGAAAATAAGAAAAGAAATTTTAGATGCTCTGAAAGATTACAAACATGTAATAGCATGGACATATGAAGACTTGAAAACATATGATACATCTATCATAACTCACGTAATACCTTTGAGACCGGAGGTTAAACCATTCAGGAATAAACAAAGGCTGTGAACGCCATTCTAGAGCCTTTAATCTTTGAGGAAGTTAAAAAATTGTTGTCTGCTAGAATAATTTTCCCAGTCAGACATTCAATCTAGGTAGCTAACCTAGTACCAGTAAGGAAGAAAAATGGAGACATCAGGTTGTACGTAATTTTTAGAAATTTGAATAAAGCATCTGAAAAGGATAATTATCCTCTGCCTCCCATAGACAAAGTACTACAAGCTGTGAATGGGGCAAAGATGATGTCTTTCTTAGATGGTTTCTCGGGCTATAACCAGGTTTTAATAGATAGAGATAACAGATTAAAAACCACCTTCACTTGGAAATGGGGAAATTATGTATATAGACGAATGCCTTTTTTTCTGATCAATGCAGGTGCCACTTTTCAGAGAGCCATGGACATTGCATTCTATGGATTATTAGGTAAGTGCATTGTTGTGTATATGGATGATCTGACTGTGTATTCCAAGGATGCATCCTCTCATGTCGAAGATCTCAAAAAAATACTTAAGCGATGTGAGAGGTACAAAATTTCCCTCGACCCTAAAAAATGTTCATTTGGAGTTACTGAAGGTAAATTACTAGGGCATGTCATTTCTGAAGATAGAATATCAATTGACCCATATAGAATAGAATCAATAAAAATTTTACAAATACCAAACAGTAGGAAAGAGTTAAAATCATTTTTTGGTAAAGTTAACTTTGTTCGAAAGTTCATCATGGATTTTGCAGAAATCGTGCAGCCATTAAATGCCATGCTGAAAAGGGATGCATGAATGGAGTGGACGCCTGTGGCTAGAGCTGCATTTGAAGATATCAAGCGGGCCATTTCTGATGCCCCTATACTGACAAGCCCAAACTACACAAAGCCATTTTATATCTACTCCTTCGCATCCTCCCATTCAGTTGCGGCTGCCTTGACGTAGAAAGGTGCAGATAATGAGGAAAGGCCCATTGCATTTATGAGTGCACCTCTGAAAGGCGCACAATTAAGATATCTGGATACTGAATGACAAGCATTTGCATTAATAAGGGCTGTGAATAAATTTAGACATTATATTTTACGCAGCCAGGTCAAAGCCATAGTGCCCGATGCAGCAGTGAAGATGCTACTGATGCAGAATGAACCTGGAGAAAAGAGAGCCAAGTGGATCACCACGCTGCAAGAATTTGACATGGAAATCATTCCCATGAAGCTAGTCAGAGGGTAGGCATTAGTGCAAACAATAGCAAACATAGACCCAGATTTGATAAGACAGCAGTATGTACTGAATTCCCATGACACATCAGACTGGTATGGCGACTTAAATGCTTTTCTAATAGCTGGAAAGTACCCAAACAAGATGAAAGCTTCTAAGAGGAGAGATTTGAAGATTAAAGCACAAAAATATATGGTGCAAGGAGGTCTTCTGTTCAGGAAGAACGATGAGGGAATTTATTTAAGATGTCTAAACCAAGTTGAAGCGGATAAGGTGTTAACAAAACTACATGACAAGTACGGAACTGGTCATGGTTCCCATCTAGCTACAACACACAAAATATTGAGAGCGGGATACTATTGGCCCATGATATTCAAAGATACAGAGAGTCACATCAAGAGTTGCCACACCTGTCAGACTGTAGCAGATAACGGAAGAAATCAGGCCAACCCATTACAACCTGTGATTGAATCGGGCCTGGATTTTATTGGAGTCATCAATCCTCCATCTTCTATAGGACACAAGTTCATACTGACAGTGACGGACTACTGTACAAGGTAGACTGAGGCCACATGCTACAAATTCTCCACAACTGAGGTAGTTATCAAATTTCTTGAAGAGAACATCATCACCAGGTTTGGAACTCCCTATTCATTGGTATGTGACAACGGCCTTGCTTTCTCTTCTTTAAAGTTTTCTAAATGGGTATTTGAATATGGGATAGTTTTAAAGTTTTCTTCAAATTATTACCCTCAAGGTAATGGATTAGCTGAGTCTACAAACAAAATTTTATTAGACATAATCAAAACACTAATCACAAAGAGTCCTAGAGAGTGGAATACCTTGTTAAGATACACACTGTGGGTAGATAGGACCAAGTTCAAAATAGCTTTAGGTAGTACACCCTATCATTTAGTTTATGGGACTAATCCCATACTTCTAGTAAATCTGAGAATACCAATCTAGAAGTTTGCCAATGAGTATTTAGGCTTTGATAACCATAGGGAAGCCAGGATAGTACAAATGCTACAATTAGATGAGAAAAGAGGTCAAGCCATCGAGAAGTTCGCCAAACACCAAGCAGTAGTTAAGAGGTGGTTTGATAAGAGAGCAAGCATCAAGACATTTAGGATATCAGACTTAGTGTTGTGCAGGGACAAAGCACATGAAAAGAAGGGGAGCCATGGAAAATTTGACAAACTATGGTTAGGCCCATTGCAAGTCTCAGAAATAATAGGAGACAACACATTCAGACTCAAAATCTTGACAGGGAAAGATGTGCCATTACCAGTTAATGGCCAACATTTGAAACACCACTTCCAGGCTTGAAGTAAAGGGCAATCCTTTTTGTAATTTAGTTGTAAATAGTGTATAGTTTTCTTTTGTTGTTTGTTGTTGTAGGTTAGTTGTTTGTACAATTTTGTTTTTGTTTCTTTCTATTTTTCTTTTGTTTTTCTTTTATTTTTCTTATACAGTCTGTTGGGTGGGTTGTTTGTTGTCTCCTCAGCAGGGATCTTTGTTTTACTTTAAAGTATTAAGGAGCAAGCTAACAACCATTGAAAACAACATAAAATTCAGAATAATCAGGTTAATCATTTGCAATTTATGCATAACTTATTGTGACTGTCATAAGTGTAGAGAGTTGCTTAGCTTCTAAAATTTTGTATTCAATAATAGTGATTGAGAATTCAAGGGAAGTTTCTCACGATGACATAACTAAAATCCTTGGGTTTGTTGAACTTACCAGTGTAGCTATTAGGTGAAAAATCTGAGGTCACCCTTGCTACCATTACAATTCTCAGCTTAATTTCAGCAAATGCTCATTCCTTGCATCATGAAGTTACAAATTGCTATATCTTGTGAAATTTCTATCAAGCATCAAAATCAATAAAATACAAAAATAAATAAATAAATAAATAAAGAGAATTATACTAAAAATCTAGATTAAGCCATCTAAGTAACTTTACCGAGGCTATAGATGCTCGCCGGCAGTAGGGCTCTACTTAGGAGAATTGTAACGATAACCTTGTCGGGGCTATGAATGCTCACTGGAAGCAAGGCTCTATCCGGTTGGATATGAGGGAATATCCTCAACTATGTAGGCTAATGTGAGTCACTAGTTTGTTCAATTGATCTTCAAGATGAGGATAATTAATCACGTGCACACACTTGAACTGAAAATGAAAATTCATGCACCCTTATTGAATACCTTAGGTCTCAAGTTGAATAATAATTTGCAGAAAAGATAGTTGAAAGTTATGGATTTATTTTATTTAATTTTCTTAAATACTTTGAATTTAATTATTTTGTTTGGTTGCCATTTGTTGTGATATTCACAACACGCCCCATTTTACTCCTTAGCAAAATGAGGATCCCTGCTGTGGCTGTTGCTTTTGCTTTTGTGTGTGTTGTTTTGCTTGGTGGTAAAGGGAAAAGGGGGTTAAAATTGCAAACCTTATTAAAAATAGAGATAAAATGCATTTTCAGTACCAGGGCATGATATGGTTGGATTCCTTGTAAAAAATGAGCTAGGGTTGCTTTTTAAACCATCTTAAAATTTGCCATATTTTGCAAGTTATGAGCATTTTGGTAAAATGTACGAGGGAAGGGTTTGCTATTTGCACATACAAGTCTGCTTGTATATCAGGTTGCATATACAAGCCCCTTTGTATATGAGTTTGCTTGTATACAAAGGCCTTTGTATATCGCTGTTCATATACAAGGTCATTTGTATATGCAAAGGGCTGTTTTACATAGTCGCATGAGCAATCAGGTTTTTATACATTGTGTGCCTTGTATGCATTTTAATAAAGGTTTATGCATACGTACAAGGTGGACCCGAAATGGTTTTAAAGTTAGAATGAATGAATGTTTGAGTTCCGTTGCATGTATCACATGTTGTATATTTGCAGGTCAAAATATACAAGGTAATATACAATGGCTTTATACATCGCGTGGAATTCAAATGTTATGATCAAGGTTAATTTGTTTTATATCCGTGGGCTTGTATGTTTGAGTATCATACAATGAAATATACAACGCACTTATGCATTGTGCGGATGCGAAAAGGAAGTTAAGAGGAGTTAAATCGTTGCATATCCGGCATTGTATATTCAAATATACATTGCAAGATGCGTTGCTATACATACAAGCTGGATTCGAAACAAAAGTCCAAAATAGAAAAGTCATTGTATGTCAGAAAATACATACAAACGAAACATACAAGGGGCAGACCTGAAATAGCTATGAAATAACGAAAAGTCCTTGTATATTTCGCGCCTTGTATATTATTGCATGCATTTCGATATATACAATGGCGGACATGAAAAGGTTTTTTAAGATGGTAAATTCATTGTATATCCGTGGATTTGAAAAGAGGGTTTTGTAGTATACAAGGCCTAATATACAACGCGGAATTAAAAGGTCTTTGAAACAATGTTAAGTCATTGTATAATTTCAGCTTGTATATTTACATATACATTGCGATATACAAACAGCTTATACAATGTGGAATTGAAGGAAAAGTAAAATCTGGTTAAACACTTGTATGAGGTCCAAATGTATATTTTGAACATACAAGCCAATATACATTACCTGATATACAAAGGAAAAGTAAGGGCATCGGCGTGAGTAATACAATCGGTAGGAAATTGTTAGAGGGCCCCGATGGGTGAATGTTACACCGACAGAAGAAAAGACTTAGCCGAATAATAAAAGACATTGGCCAAACAATGGCAATCAGCCAATCATTTTTTGGATTCACCGATGAGTGGATATCACGTCGATAGGCGGGAAAAGGAAAGAGCAATGAAATTTTAAGGTCAATTTTAGGGCCCGAATGCATGTTTCTGGTCAACGATGGTTGACCCGACCAATTTAAACATTGAGTATGCATTTTGGACTCGTGATTTTCATGGATTTAGGGCCTGATTTCTGCATTCACATGGTCATGACTGGATTTAACAGTTGTTTTTCTTCCTGCAGGTTTATTAATTAATAACACTTATTACTAGTCTATTTTTGTAGGTTTGCAGTTGATGAAGGAGCTGAAGCTTAATGGCAATGACGTCATAAAAGAAGGAGATCCGATCTCAAGAGCAGAGGAAGATAAGGATGAGGGTGAGGAAGTCAAGGGTCTTTATTGATGAAGACAAAATGCAGCTGAAAACATTATTACAACGGACAAACAGAAGTTATTATTGAGCTGCTAGGGTTTCCAGAAGGGCATATTTCACCCAGATTTGATGCCTGCTCAGAGATATTTTTGGGAAACTTGTTCTCCAACATTTATTGTTATAACCAGAGGTTTGAACCATTGCTTAACTAGGGTTTTTAGCTATATTGAGGACAATCAAAGTCTATATATTGTGCCTCTATACACTGTAAAACTTTACACAAGGGCTACATAAAGATTTGTAGTAGTAAAGATTTAAAAAGCATAACATTTAGATTAGAGGGACCTTTTAGTTTAGAAGTAGAAGAAGGAGGTCACCCGTGTCTACAACAAGGAGCATGTGGAACATCCTACCTCCTTGCTATATCTATAAAGCTTGTAAGTTTTCTATAATCTGATCAATGAAGCTAAGAGTCATTCAAACATTGTAAATCTTATATGACTATATGTTTTGAATACAATTGAATATGGAATTCTGCATCTATCTTCTGAGTGTTTTCTGGCTCTTCATTGTGTTTGAAACATTTTTTCTTTTAGAGCTTGCAATCTTAAGTGTATGTTTGTGAAAATACTCAGAACTTACATTTAAGGTTTTTTGTCTATGGATTTGATCAAGTTACTGTATGATTTATAAAGTGCATAACAGAACAATTAGATCCTTTGGTAGAATGAATGATTTTTAGATTATATCTTTCTAACTTTTCCCAACCAAACTAAAAATACTTCGCTAAAAAAGTAGAAATTTAAAGGAAATTGTCTCATATTTGAAAGAAGCATGCATAGTTGAGTTTAAAGTAGTCAGTTTTCATAATATTTAAGAAGAAAAAGCTGCAATTATTCAAGAGAAATACCATTTAAAGATTTGCAACATAGTAACACTTTTATGCAAGAAAATGGACAACATGTTGATATGTATGATCTTTTGCATAGTTTGAGTCCAGTAAACCATCAAGAAACCCTAAATCACGTAAGGCCCCTTGAACATTACAGCTCCACATCGACCAACTGAATTTGCCCAATAGGTCAAGACCTGACCATATTAAACTTGGGATTAAACGAATCTTAACCGATTCCTTCATATCTTTCATGTCAGTTTTGGTTCATTTTATGTGAATTTTTAACTATTGTTATGACTATCTCAAAACAACCATCAACAGGTCCCTTAAATTTGGTGGTTAGAT
Source organism: Cunninghamia lanceolata (assembly GCA_027924645.1). NCBI lineage: Eukaryota > Viridiplantae > Streptophyta > Pinopsida > Cupressales > Cupressaceae > Cunninghamia > Cunninghamia lanceolata. The sequence goes on from BSBN01000033.1 coordinate 4,083,099, forward strand.
CTTTTCTATTTCACATGTCAAGGAGTGTTTGGGTGAATTTTGGTATGGATGTTTGTTGCAAATAAATTTAGTTTTATTTTTTGTATAGAGGGGCATGGTTTTATCTTTTTTTACTGCTAAATTTGAAAGATATAAATAAGCAAAGAATAAATGTATATGCAATGTGTATGTGCCTTGTGGTTTTGCAGAAACCATATATTCAATACATTTATGAGATATTCTGCACCTCAAATTAGTGATTCAGGTAACAATTAAAATAAAGTGAATAGTAGCCATAAATATTCATTTAGCTTTATCAAATCTAAAATATTATTATATCTCTCATTGTCATTTAATGAATGGGTATAAAAAAACTGATTTAGAATGGCAATTTCCCTATTGTGACAGCTAATATCTAGCTGAAACAATATATCTAATGCAAGATATCTAGATTTTTATATAGCTGAAATTAGTTCTTTGATATCAAAAATTAGTTCAGGTATATCAAAATTCTTTCTGATATATAAACTGATATATATATAGCTGAAATTAGTTCTTTGATATCAAAAATTAGTTCAGATATATCAAAATTCTTTCTGATATATAAACTGATATATATATATATATAGACACTAAATTGTACAGTAATGATTGAATTCACTATCTATAATGATTGAATTCATTTTAAACTAAACTATCTATAATGACTGAATTCACTGTACACTAATTTATCTAAACTGAAATTAATTTTTGATAGCTAACTTAGTTCTTTGATATATCTAGATTTAGTTCTTTCATAGTTTGGATTAATGTATAACTAAAAAATAAAAATCTAGGTAAGTCTTGGATAGTGATTATAGGGATATATAAATGATTTTTTTTAAAAGTCTTTTAGAAAATTTTTTATTTAGAAAATATAAATGATTATAGGGAAAATGATATTATGATAAATTTTAGTTTATTTATATTAATATTATAATTTTTTTAAATTCTTTTAAAAAAATAGTATAGTTAAGATTTAAATTAAATCTTAGTTTTAAATTAGTTTTTATTTAACTCTATTAAATTAGAACTAAAAATTAATTTGATTTAGTTTACAAGTTATTTGTTATTTTAAAATCTTTTAAATTGTTTAATCTTAATTTTGGTTTGAAAATTTTTACAGATACTTTTTAAAATTGAGTTCAACAAATCAATGGTAAATGTTACTTGTAAATTTATTTATATTAATTTATTTATAAATTGGACCTTTATATTGCATTTAATTTATTTTTAAAATTAATATAAAAATTTTAATTAAAACAATATATATAAAAGTCAAAAAAATTTGATTTTAGTTATCATTTCATTTTTTATTTATTTAGTTATAAAAAATTTAGTTTACTTAAGATTTAAATAATCTTAAATATAAGCTTAGATTTAGTTTGAAATTAGTTTTTATTTAAAAAATAATTTAAATTTAAAGTAAGTTTAGTTCAAATCTAAATTTAAATTTTATTTAATTTTAAATATAAAATAAATTTTATTATAATGTAGTAAATTTTAATTTTACTTTACTATTACTAAAAGTACTTTTTAAAAATATATCTTTTATACATTGAAGTTACTTACTTTTTGAAATTGTTTTAGGTTGATTTATTGAATATATATCTTTTATGCACTATTTAGATATTTTTTTAAATTGTAAATTTATGTTACATTGATTTATTGTATTTAGAAAGTTTTTTAATAGACTTTTTTTTTGCAAATCAATATAAGTTAATATTTTGTTACACTTTTGTAAGAAATAAGTAGTGTTCAGTGAAAATGATGCCTCTAATTCACATTTATAGTAATATCATTGTGTTGAATTACATCATATAATACCTAATAAAGTTGCAACAACAACGTCTGTGGCATCGACCCTATAAATCGTTGGGGAGAAATAAGGTATTTAAATTATTTAGAAAAAATAAAAATTGCTCCATTCAATACCCATTCATCTCTATTGTAAGACGTAAATCCTGATAGTAAGAAATTCCAAGTATAAAAGGAACTTACACCTATGTACAAGGATTTCTTTCTAAGCAGGTGTCGTTGATAAAGTGAATCTCTTTCATGTACTAACTTGGTACCATGTATTGTTCTCTTTTGCGTACCTTAAGGTCTCTCTCATGTATGGTCACGTATATGGAGAGGACTAACTTCTTCCACGTACTGATGGGTATATTGGAAGGGTGGGTATATAGAAATGTTCGGTATATTGGACTGATAGTATAAAGAAAGGGAAACCTTTTTGGAGAGATAAGGAACACTCATATTTAAAATGACTTCAAATATTAAAAAAAAATCATACGTGTTCATTATCAACTATATGATCCCATTTAATAAATGACTTGCTTGAATCTTGCAACAAACTACTTTTATGTTGCTTATATTTCTCTCAAAAAATACAAAAAAAAATCATTTTGAAAACCCTTATGATATTATGATTCACTCAATGAATTCTACGATGTTTTAAGTATTAGCTTGATGTGATTTACATGTAGTGTTAGTTGATAAGAGTTGTAGTCATATGTGGAATAATATAAGATAGCCCCCATATACAGATTTTTAGGAATTCTTTGTGAATCTTTTACAAATATTTTTTGAAATATAAAGATTTACAATCTTTGAAAACTATAATAACTTGATATTCATTTCTTTCTTATACAAGCCTCTAAAATCTCTTAAACTTTAATATGCTTATAAATATTTGATTAAACATAATTTATGATTTTATAATTATTTGATTGTGCACTATTTGTGTCTAATAAGATTTGCAAATAGTATAGGATAATATGGTGTCCATTATTTCTCAAGGAGCTATTTCTAGTTTGAAGAATGGGGTTCTTGGTCTCAATCCTATACTTAAAATATTGGACATGAAGCAAATAACAAGTAAAGAGCATTCAAAAGAAAGATATCATGCATTACTATCAGATGGGGTTCAAACACACTTAAGTTCATTGCCAATTGATTGCAATAAATTTCTTGTCTCCAGTATTCTTAAAAAAGGAACAATATTGCAAATCAATGACTATAAATGTGACAATATACGCAATCAAATGTAAGTATTTTTAATTATATTTATAAATTAAATGTGTAATCTATATTTCCAATAATAACAAGATTTTAAAATTTTGTCATAGGTTTATGGTCATTCTCAACATGGATATTGTTGAACTAGATGCTGAAATGGTATCATTCAAGCATACCATTGATGATAAAATCTTAGTTGGAAGTGATACCTCTTTAGACTTGCAGTCCAATGATGTTGCATTACTATCCTCAAATATTTTTGGCTTGACTGATATGCATAATGGTTGCTCTTTGAATATGGGTCCAGTGCACATGGTAAATAAAGTGATCCATTCCATTCCAATAATTGTGTTAACACCTTTCCATGAAAGATGGACTATCAAATGTAGAGTGACAAACAAGGTGGCAATTCGATACTTCAGTAATGCTAGAGCACAAGGAAAAGTATTTAGTTTTGATGTTGTTGACAGTGATGGTGGAGAGATTTGCGTAATTTGTTTTAATGAACTTGTTGACAAATTCTCCGAAGATATAAAAGTTGGGTCTATTTACGCTATATCAAATGGGAAATTAAAGTTGGTAGATAAATATTGAATAATTTGTCAAGTGATTATGAGATAACACTAAATTACACCAGCAATATAGAACTTTTATCTAGTGATGATTTATCCATTCCTTTTGAAACTTTTCCTTTCGCTTTAATAAGTGAAATTGAGAAGATGACAATAAATTCATTGATTAATGTCATTGGTGTTGTCCTTGAAGTTGGCCCTTACAATACAATATTTAGGAAGAATGGAGGAGAATTGAAAAAAGGAGTTTATATATCAGAGATATGACATAGTGTAGCATTGAACTTACCATGTGGGAAACAATTTGCATGAAAGAAGGTGTTGAACTGGAACAACTACAAAATGATGGCAAGCTATCTATCATTGCTATTAAAGGTGTACGAGTGTCAGAATTTCATGGTAGATGCATAAGAACAATCACAATAAGCAAAGTATTTATAAATCCTATCATTGAAGATGTAGAAAAATTGAAACATTGGTATAATGATATTGGAAAAAATAATCCATGTCGTTATTTAACAACCCCATCTCATGCTTGTGGGCCTATTTTTACACAAATGAATACTACTGAAATATAAAATGGAGTCAAAACCATTGAAAAACCGTGATGCATTCTACTTAGGGCAACATTGATCTCTGTTGATGAGATGAAAAACTTTAGTTATCTAGCATGGCCATTAGTGAATGGTAATTCACAACGCCGATGAAAAGTGACAAAAATTACAAGTTGTGGATGGAACTATTCCAAGTGTGCAAAAACCTATCCTAAATGTGATTAAAGATACATATTTAGGGTTTTCCTTGAAGATTATGCAGGTTCTATATGGGCAATAGTTTTTGATGAAGCAGTTATTGCAATGTTGGGTGTTAAAAGTTAAATATTGTGTAACTAATTGTAGTAAATATCATGCGAAAATTAATTAATGTTTTTTTAAAAATGGACCTTCATGTCTCATTGTTATATATAGCATTTTAATTTTAAAGAATTGTATATCTTTAATATATTTACTATGTATATCTAATAATTGGACGTCTACAATTTTAAAACATATTTCACATTGCATAAATTATCAATGTATTTATGTTGTTGATATAAGATAATGCTGACCCATTCTTAGCTTATAATACTTATATTTATGTCCTTGCATATGTAAAACCTTAATCTTATCTCCAGTTTTGATCATGTGTCTTAGAATAGTGGGCCCCCTATATTAATTGAATCGTGCATGGTAGAGGAATAATAGAAAAAAAGTTATTGATTTCATGAGGGCGACAAGTGTTCCCTTGCATATGGAGTCTGATGAGTTGCATCGAGAAAATATTGTATGTACTACTCCTGAAGTGGTTATTCAGAATAGTGAAAATTCTACACATCAACATAGAAATGTAATTAATAGAACTTGGTATGCTTCTATGAGTGAAGATACTCATGGTGCCTTGAGGGACACAGATGTGTCATTACCTACAGAGTTAGATAGATTGAACCAGAATAATACTGCACATGCTCATGTTGATGTAGATGTTGAGAACATTATAGTTTCTACATGACAACGTAGAAATGCACGTCGTAGAGCTTTGTATGCTTCTAGATGTGAAGATATAAATAGGAAAAGAAGGGAAAATTATCATATGAGAAGAGATAGAGAGAAGGACAAAATATAACAGATGTCCAAGACCCTAAAATATCTGCACACTAGCATAGAAATGTACGTCATCGATATTTGTATGCTTCTAGATGTGAAGATATAAATAGGTGAAGAAGGGAAAATAACTATATGAGAAGAGAGAGAGACAGATGAAATATAAGAGATGTCCAAGAACATGATATATCAGTGACATTAGGTTTTAGTAGTGTGAATGAAGACAATATTGATAATGTCCATTCTGCTCATACTACTTGTATTCCTCACTCACTAAATGATATTGATATTGATATTCATCTCCCAGACATCCATACAGTGATTTCATCTAAAATTATGCATGATCTTCATCTTCCACAACATAATGATAATGAGGACTTGGTTCATGGCACTTTGATTCATCCCACTCAGCAACAACACTTGCAACGTAATGTTGCAGATAGTTCACTTCAATGCAGTTCTTTGAATTCAACTTCCACTCCCATGGAAATCCCACATGAATCACCACAATCGGTGACAACAAGGGACAAAGGTAAATTAGTTTGCCATTACCAAAATGTGTGGTCCTCTTGACATCCAAATGAAGCAGGTCCTTCCAATTAGCAATCCAACCTTTTTGGTTACCACTCTTTTGACAAAGATCGTGTTTTAAATGATAATTTAGTAGACATGACAGTCTTGATTCTAGGGAAAATATCGATATATGGATGGATGAATTTGAAACAAAATTTACAGTTATGTACAACCCTAATGATCAAGGAGTTTCATCTACACCACATGTTGCTTGCAACCCCCAAGTTAAACTTAGTGACAGATTACATAAAATACAAAAAAGATTTCGCAATAGGATAGATCAACTATCTATTATTCCAATGTGTTCAATTTGTAAAGAGAAATACCCTAGAATAAAAATTAGTCAATCTAATGAAGGGCCTTCTTGTGGTAGGTACTGAATTGAGAGAGATGGGCATCGACTATCTAAATGGAATAACATGGACCCTGGGGAGCAACCTTATGTTCTACAAGCACTTACTCAAGTTGAGGAAATGCTTATTGCTAGAGTGAATCCAATCATACAAGTTACCCATTCTCGTGGTGGCCAATACAAATACAAAGGACACACAATTAATTTCCCACAAGATATAACTACAATTGCAAGGTGCATACCACAACGGATATGTGAGCTTGACATTTTGATTGTGAGAAGGCATTCTACCCAATCTAGGTATTATGATTGTTATGTTAAAAGGTCACGTGTATTAGCTGCACTACAATATAAAATAAAATATGATAAATACTACAGAGATGTCGAACTTGATAAAAAATCGATCATGGCACTGCTAGAAAAAGATATGGATGTCTCTAAAAGCCTAAGATTTGTGCAATCCAATATTAATGATGTAGACATATCAAATGCATGTGATGATAGTTTAGCATGAGAAGATGAACCTCAACATCAACCTTCATCTTTTGTACCTAGATTTGGTTCAACACATCAAGAAATAGTTAGGAGATTTGTTGAGAATAATGGTAACAACTCAATTGACATGATTGAGTGGCCTCATATTGGTCAGTCACCAATTAATGAATACACCATAGAAGGTTTGTTTGACATGGCATTTCCTACTCTATTTCCTACTAGTGAAACAGAATGGTTACAACCACGTATACATGAATATGCTTTACATCTAATGTAGTATTATGATAATGGGTTTGCAAGACATCCCAGGTTTCGGTATTTATTGTTGAATAAGAAGTTACGACAATGGAGTCAAGCAATAGCTACAATATTTGTAAAAAAAAGTGTAGAGGATGGTGTACCTATGACAGTTGTAGATTTATGATAGCATTTGAGATATTTCCTTGATGATTGCCTACCACAACAAGTGATGTGTTATGGATGTCAATTAAGAGGAACTAGAGCTGACTAGAAAACATGCAGAAATGAATTGATTGATATGATAACACAATTGGGTTGCCCTCCTTTTTTCATAACTTTGAGCGCAGCTGATACAAAATGGCCTGATCTTTATCAACTAATGCCAACACAAGCCCCATTAGACTCAAGGGATGCATACAAGTGGAGAAACAAAAATATAATTGAAAATCCCCATATTGTTGCTATGTACATGGAGCATCGCTTCAAAAATTTTCAGCAAGAGATCCTCTTCAAATATTTTGGAGTAAAAGACCTATGGGCAAGGCATTCAATTTAAAGTAGTATAATTGTGAATAAATTTATATGTTATTATAGAAATACATAGTATTTACCTCTAAAGATATTGTGTTATTTTTTATAGAAAGGAATGGCAACATCGATGTTCAGTGCATGAGCATATTGTTGTATGGATAGAGGGTACACCTAATGTAGATACATTGGATTGGGATAATCGAAATGAGCTTCAAAAGGCAAAGGATTTCTATGACAAATTCATAAGTGCATGGAATCATCTTGAAGAGAATGAAAGAAATGTATTCAAGCCACGATCTACAAAAGATGATTCTTGTTTGATGGACACAACTAAAATTTTGGCTACAGATCAACTTGTAGATTATACAGATTTATTAAATCATGTTGTACACCATACCAAATGTAGCTTGGATACATGTCTATGAAAGAAGGGTCAAATCAATGTTTGTTGCGACAATGCTCCTTGGCAATTGCAAAGTGAATCCAAATTATTCATTGATGATGATGGACAAAAAAATATTTACCAACACGAAATGATGAGAGAGTGAATGTTCACAACCCAAATATGCTTTCCATATGTAGGAGAAACATAGACTGTCAACCAATATTGTCTCCTCATGCAATTCTAAAATATATTGCAAAATATGTGTGTAAAGAAGAAAGGAGTTGATAGAGTTATTATGACATGCTGACTAGGATGTCCAAGACAAATAGCCCATATGACCCTGCATTATGTTGATATAGAAGGTTCCTGACTGAAATAGTTGTTGAATATGATATAGGTGCACAAGAAACATGTCATATGATACTTAAACTACCTCTTGTTGAGTGTACTAGGTCCTTCATTTCTTTGAATGTTGGACAAAAGTTGTTTTGTCATGTACATTTCAACCATGATGATTATCCATCCATGCATATATGGGCGTCTTGTACAATTAGATCATCTATGTATGGTAGAAGTTGCAAGACCTTGGTCATATTCTCTGCATCATAGATATAAAAAATGGAAGCCCCAAGATATACCAGCAATTGTTAGAGTTTGGCCAAAATATCTTTCAATCCCAAAAAGTGACTCACCTGAATATGAGTTATTTTGTTAGAGTGAGTTGTTATTATATAAACCATTTAGTAACATTAGAGTTGATATTGGAGATGAAAAAGAAGTAATTATTCAACATTGGGAGGTAATTAAAAATACATATCATGCATGGCATGTACATCAGACACCTGTTTCCTTAGAGACTACTGATACTAGTGATGTAGAGATTGAAGATAATGCTCCTAATGACAATGTAGAAATGGAGGAGTGGTAAGTTTTGTCTAGCTTGGCACCATGACAAGATTTTTAGTTATCTGATATTGATCTTCTTGGTAGGCGTGACTTTGACATAGAGTATGATTGGAAACAATATCAATTGCCAAATGTTTGACAAGAAACAACCATAGAATTCATAGAGTCAAGCCGACTACGAAATCCAATACAAAGAGAATTTGATTATCAATTTAATCCTTCAATTAATTTAAGTGAAAAGCAAAAAATTGCATTTGATGCAATCATGAGACATTCTAAATTGCTTGATAATGATGAACCTCTTAAGCTGATCATCCAAGGAACTGCTGGAACAGGGAAATCTTACCTAATTAATTGTGTTAGGTATGCAATGGATCATAAGTTAATCAATGGAAAAAGCCCCTTTCTACTACTTGCACTGACAAGAGTTGCTACTTTCAACATACACACCACTACAATTCATGCATCTTTAAAAATTCCAATTAAAAATGTCAAGCCTTTGAGTGGTCAATCATTAGCTACTCTACAAGAAGATGTCAAGCATATCTAATATATTCTCATTGATGAAATGAGTTTAATAGGCCCAAAATTGTTAGTTGATATCAACATGCGCTTGAAAAAATTATTGCCATCACATGGCACAAAAGATTTTGGTGGAAGGTCAATTATCCTTGTTGGTGATCTTGCCCAGTTACCTCCTATGTGAGACATACCACTATATGCAGGTCTCACTTATTGTATTACTATCCTTACTAAATTTTATTGGTGTAAATGTTTTGTTTCTTAATCTATTTTGAAAAAATTGTACTTTCTATGTTTACAGGTAGCACTTATGGTAAAGCATTGTGGACTACATTCCAAACAGTTGTGACTTTGGACACAATTTTTCATCAACAAGGGCATGATCCATAAAAAGTTAGATTTAGAGAAATATTAACAAACATTAGAAATGCAATTGCAATATATGATGATTGGAAAGTCCTTATGGGTCGAACAAATGACTCAATAAGTCTTGAGGAGCGTATAATATTTGATGCATCTATGCATTTATATGCCACAAATAATATGTTTTTTCTCCACAATAAGAACATGCTAAAGTTACTCAACATGCCAATTGCACGTAGTGTGTCTAAATACACCCGACATATAGAATCACATGATGTTGATGATGATCACTTGGATAGGGTGGTTCTACTATGTGTGATGTTGGTATGCAATTTGTGGGTAAATGCTGGAAGAATTAATGGACAAATTGGTACTATAAAAAATATAGTTTATCATCAAGGTACTCAACCACCAGAGTTGCCATTATGTGTGATTATGGAATTTGATAATTATGTGGGTGTGCCTTGGGATGTTAACAACCCAAAGTTTGTCCCTGTTTCACCTGTTACGAGAGGCAATCGTACACAAATCACCCTCGAAATGGCATGGGTTTTAACAATACATAATTCACAAGGGTTAACATTAGATAGAACAATAATAAATATTGGTGATGTAGAGAGGGTTAGTTTAACATTCACTGCTATCTCTCGAGTTAAATCTCTCAAAACTTTGAGAATATCACCACCATTCTTATTTGAACAATACAGTAAGATAGAAAATAAAAATTATGTTAAGAATAGGAAAGATGAAGAGCATCAATTGCAATCGTTGTCTCTAAGTTGATCATTAAGAGAACATCCAACAAATATACAATTTATTTGTTGTTCATTTACATAAATGAATATTGTTTTGTTAACAATAATGTTATGGCCTTTATACTTGCAATAATAATTTTTCTTTCAATTATGCCCATGTAATAATAATTGTATAAAATAAAATATTTCATGTGATCTTATTTCATATAGCTTACTATTTAATATCATATTCAATGTGATTTATTAAAAGTTATATTCAAAACATTGATATATGTTTATGTTGTTATTATACATTTTTCTATTGTCTTCATTTCTCTTTAAAATTCTTGTGGTATTAAATATATTATATAAGTTGTAGATATAGCATAATGAGGCAATCATAAAGGGGGAACAAGAAATTTCAACAAGATGAAAAGATCTTGCAGTTACTAAATATATGGTTTTTTTATGATTTAGTTTTATAATGGCACATTCATGATTTAGTTCATGTGGTTATTCCTTTAATACAATTTCATTATTTTTATTTGAAAAAATGATTTTCTTATAGTATTTATTGCCTTCTCCACCAACTATTACATTTAATGATTTTCTAGAAAAAATATAAATATATACTATTTAAGAATAGGCCTATAAATATTTGTGCCTATCGGCCATTTGATAGCACCTTTGGTGCTTTTACTAGCTTAAACACTAATCATTGGAAAGATATGCTAGAGGGTTACAACTCACTAGGGATGCTCTCGTCGAAGGTATTTTCCATTGCACTTGCTTCGCTCATCTCTTTTGGTGGCATGTGTTTAAAATACTTATACAAAAAGGCCTTAAGGGTGGGTGCAACAAAACTCTTAATAGTGCTATTGATGCTCATCATTCCTAGCTTCCCTCTGGTTTAGACATCATGGCTAAGGAGTTGTTCATTGCCATTCATTTTCTCTATCTTCATGCACCAGATCTAGCATTGAGACCTCCAAGTTCATGTTCTTCATATGTTATGACTTCTTCTAATGCTATGGCACCAAATATAGAACTTGGTGACTCTAGCTTGGATTGGAGGTTCCTCTATGTTGTCTATATTTTGGTTCATTTTTTGTTGTCTATTGGTTTCTATCCATTATTGTGTTGGCCTTTCTATACCCTATAACGGGTCCCCGCTTTGCTACTTTATTTGTTGCCAACTTTTTATGTATATGAATTTTTATAATATTTAATATAGTATGGGTGTCTAACTATACCCTTTTATAAATAAAAAACTATATAAACATTACATGAAAAGGTTAGACAAGAGTCTTGCTGATGGCCAATGGCACATGCAACACAGATATTGTTGGGAATCAAGGTGTCTCAACCTTGGTAAATTTTTGGCATTTACTTTTTACTGTGGTAATTAATTATTACTGTATAGTAACTTTCTCATTTACCGTGCTTTGTCATCTAGTTACTAGACATGTGAGTTGTTGATGACTGGGAGGTGACTTGGATGGTGACAAGGAAGTTGTGTTTTGTCCTCACATGGAGGATAGGCATCCCATATTGTGGTAGAGGTTTTCTACCATGTGTCAGCACCTTGTGTAATGTGTAAAGAGTTATGATGCGTAAGTGTTATGATGGATTCCTATGAGACAATCTATGATGCATAAGAGTCAAGAATGGAAGATTCTATGACAGGTGAAGACAAGTGTTGAAGGCCATCTTTGAGGAATGTATCTTTGGGTACCCAAGCTGGGTTATGACATGTTGTAAGAGGAATATGCTATATTTAGTCAGTTTATGATAGATTCTCCTACAACTATAAGTGCTATCATGTATGATGGATTCTATGATAGTTGTAAGGTACGTAAGAGCATCTGTGATAGCCTACCTTGGGATTACGCACCCACATTGGGAAGGCATATTGTGACAAGTGTTAAAACCTTGTTGTAATGTAAGACAGGTGTCCCTAGGCATGGGTAATGGGTCATGAGGCCAAGTTGGATGCCCATCTCTAGAAGCTTCTCATTTTGCCTTGTAATTTGTATATAAACAGGTGCTTGGAGTAGGAGATGCATAGTTTGTTTGATAGGTATTGTTATGATGTCAGAATATCTCCAAAATCGACATGTAAAAGACTCTTCAAAGAACTTGCATTGCAAGTGTATTGTAAACTATTGTTGTTTCGATAATACATTGTGTAGGTTTTAGAGTGTGGGGTTTTTCTCCCATAAGGGTTTTCCCCATGGTATATCTTGTGTCTACTCTCTTTCTCTGTGTGTATGTTGTGTAATCTCTATGTTGTTGTCTTAACATCACTGTAACTGCAAGGTTTAAAAGAATTTACATACTACTTCCCTCATTAGATTAGTGTAGGAAGCGTATTTCACGTACCTAGCTTCCTTTCAATTGGTATCAAAGCCTAGCTAGTTTTGGTCCTAGCTGCTGGGTAGAGGGTTTTTTTTGTACTGATCTTTGATTGAGTGGTAGTTTGTGCAGAGTATTCTGTAATCTTGCTGCAGGAAGGAGATGGCAGGCGCATCTGGAAGAATAGAGTTAGAGAAGTTTAATGGCAACAATTTTGAGTTGTGAAAACTTAAAATGGAAGACGTGCTTGTTGACCAAGAATTTTTTTAGTGGTGAATCTTCACCAATTGGCAAATAGTTTGAATCTAGAAATGCAAATTTGGTGAATATATTGCAACTAGTGAGGGGCTAAATCACTCGATTTTTACAAAAAATTAGTTTTTCTTGGTTACATCGCGAGAGAATTACTTTTGTAAACCAATAAATTAAATTGTTTTGCTAAGTAAATTATGTGTAATTAGAGTTGATTTGCCAATAGTTTATAATGAATTTATAAATCTTAATTGGATTCGCCATTACTGTTATATTCTTGTCATTACTTTCGGGGTAGTATCGCCATTATAATAATACATTATCCCATACTTTAGGGCTAATTTCACTTTGAATATGTGTTTCATTCATTATCATTGATTATCATTTCAATCAAATGGCTATAGTTGAATTTCATGACCCTTTTAACATGTGCCTTTTAAAAGGCTTGCTGGAGCCTAAAATTTGTTTTGGGCCACATGATTAGATTATGATCTTGTGGCCCAAAACAAATTTCAGGCCCCAGTAAGCCTTTTAAAAGGCACATGTTAAAGGGGTTGCAGAATTCAACTAGGTCTGTTTGATCAAAATGATAATCAATGGCAGGAATTTAATTTAATTTTAGTCTTGTTTTAAAGTGAAATGTTAGGGTGGGGGCCCTGACTTGATTGGCTAAGTAATTCCGTTGTGTTAAAGATGGTCAGGAGGTCCAGTTTGCCCCCATCGCTGTGGTACCAGAGGGCGTGTCATTCCAGCATCACGGATCACGTGAAAAAAGTTTACCAAGCACCAAAAAAAAGTGAAATATTAAAAAATACTTAATCCAATGCATTTTGGATAGTGAATTTGTGCTTGGTGGTGAGGGGCTCTGCCCCTAAACCTTGCCTATATCATGACAAGAGCATGCTGGGGCCGCTCTCCCCAGACCATGCGAGGGGGCACTACCCCCTCAAAACCTGCAATGGGGCGATGCCCCCTTGACCCCCACAAGGGGCGCTGCCCCTTGACCCCACTGGTGGCTACCACCCCCAGGCCCCTACTTCAAATTTAAACAAAAAACAAAAGAATATATGGGGGACTGCGTCGACCAAATATGCATTTTTTTAAAGGAAGGATTCACCATTATAATTAATTTCTTTAGTAATCATTTTTAATATTCGCCATTGGTTTTATTTTTTTTAGTGAGTTTCACTAGGATTAGCCACCATTTTTTAAATTTTTTAATGATATGTATAGATTCGCCAAGAAAATTAATAGTTTTTTTTTTAAAGGAAAGATTCGCTAGGAAAATTATAGCACTTAGCTAGGATTCAATAGGATTTTATAGGTTTTTTAGCGGGGTTTTCTTAAAGTTATCACTGTTATTGACAAAGACCTATGGGAAACAATTTCTAGTACAAAACAAATAGCAATGGCTCAAGCTGATTGAGATCTCAAGGATTGGAAACCTAAGGGTCTTGTGAGACTCTATCTAGCTGACTCTATCTTGTTGAATGTCCATGACGAGAAGACCATGAAAGAACTATGGAGGAAGCTTGGAGATATTTATCAGGCCAAATCCCTAGTGAACAAGCTATTCCTGAGGAAGAAGTTGTATTCTCTAAGGATGGAAGATAGAGAATCCATTGTAGATCACCTAAATGCCTTTAACATGCTAGTTGCACAGTTGACATCCATTGGTGTGAAGATGGAGGAGGAGGATCATTGTATGACCTTCCTTTGTTCCTTATTAGACTCGTGGGATCATCTTGTAATGGCCATCGAAAACACTACAACCACTTTCAAGATAGATAAGGTAGTGTCTAGAGAAAGTCATCTAGGTTGGCCAAAGAAACTATTGCAATTTGTGGAAGACCCAAGGAGAAAGGGAAGAAGAAGGACAAGAACGTTGAGAAGGGTAGATCCAAACCCCATGGGAGATCCAAATCTCCTAGAAAGTCCAAGGCACTATGTTAGAGCTGTGGAAAAACTAGACACTTCTGGAAGGAGTGGAAGGAGGAGAAGAAGAAAAAGAAGAAGACCTCTGATTCAGATTTTGATATGTCACAAGATGATGGTGATGCTTTTATTTCTGCCTTGGCCACCCATGCATCTAAAGATGTGTGGCTGATTGATTCTAATGCCTCTTTTCACATGACCTCGCATCGAGATTGGTTTACAAAATATGAACAATTTGATGGTGGAAGAGTGTACCTAGGTGACGACTCTCCTCAAAAGATAGTTGGCCATGGAAGAGTCAGAATCTAATTGCCTGATGGATAAGTGAAGGGGATCTATGGGCTTATGCACATCCCAAGCTTGACATGTAACCTACTTCTATAAGTAAATTGAATGATGCAGGTGTGTAAGTTGTCTTCTCAAAAGAACGATGCAAGATGACCAAAGGAGCTATGGTGCTTGCAAAGGGTACTCGAAGAGGTACTCTGTTTCAGTTGGAGGCATGCACTTCTTTGTGTTGATGGTGTTTTTAACACACAACGCAGGTATGATTGCTGGTATCACACCTCTCTTGAAAAATGTATCCTATCCTAGATAGGACTGCCCCAAGGATATTACAGGTAGGTCTTAGCTTGCTTGGAATAACTTTAGTGGAATGTCTAACTATGCCAACAAGGGGTCTTACATAAAATGTAGGTTTTATGGAATATGATAGCAGTATGTATGCAGAAACCCTATGATACTTTTAGCAGATTTGTAATGTAGATGCTGCTTATAACCTAACCTAACAAACTTGATATAAATAAAATACAGAAGGAAAAGGAGAGAGAGAAGGGATAAGAGATCCTAAGTGACAGTCACAACGGGGTAAAATGTTGTAGATAGACAAATATTTTCAATAAACCATTCCTTGTTTCACTAGGATAGGAAACCCACAATGTTGCAAGAAATGATGCAATCTCCAAAGGATCCTTATGATTTTCAAATTGTATTCACTCATTAAGCACCTAGAAAATGGCGCAGCTTAACTAGTGGAGTGCAACCAAACTATATTAAATGATAGGGCCCAGGCTAACTATACACAACAACTTACCATCAGTAGGCACTAATAGTATGGACCAAAGCATTCATCAAATATCTTAACATTTACCCATCATTGCAAAAGCACAACTAATTAAATTTAGATTGATATGAACTATGAAGACCAAAGTGAGACAACACATAAACACAAATTCCTAGCAACTTGCAAAACTTGCTTTGTATTGATCACAATTTGGCAGAGTGTTAGCAATTCATTATCAAATCTTTTTTTTTAGAATGAGAGAATGATGGCCCTTTTATAGACAAGGCACCATACCAAGTTTTTGAATCGGTGGTGGAGATTAACTCAACACTGATGGGCCAAATTACATGGTCTTTAATGAAGTACAATAGTTTGTTACATTGTTGGATTTGTATTTCTCCTTTAGGAAAAAGTTAAAATACACCTTGCAAATACATTGAATCTAGACAAAATGGATACCCATCTAGTTGTACATGATGAAAAGTCAATTTTCAAGGCCTAATAAAGCCAAAACAGAGTCACATGACACTTGAAAATATGAGATGATGGGGATTCATGGGATTCCAAGTGCTGACTGGATCAAGAGGAGTATGTTACACATTTTAGTGAAGATATATCCATCTAGATGCTTGTTGGATGAACATTGTATGACTGGATGACTCAGCTAGCTATGAACAAGTCTTGTGTAATGAACTAGATCTGCAGGAATAGCATTGATGTAGGCATGATCTTTAGTGTCTCCTAGCTCTTGTAGCTCATCTTCATCATCTTGGACATCTTACTGACTTCCTTTTGCATGTGCAGCAGCAATTTGGTTGACAGAATGTCAATTCTGCAACTCTAGGTCAGCAAGGTATCTCTGTGTGTTCATCCTTCCAAGATAGCTTGAATTGACTCTTTTGTCTTCCAAGACCTTTAATTCACCATGCAAAGCATCATTTCTATCTTAAACAAGTCATTTTTTATTAATTTGGATCAAAACATGTCTATTTGTAGCCATGGATCAGTAAAAAACAACCCATTGTCAATGTCACTTTCTCTATGAACAACCTCTTAAATCTAGTGATTTTCACATGATTTTCTACATTTTTTACCATTTTGAGTACCCATTTAGCCACTATGATGATTAGGGAAGTTTTTACGGTCATTACAATCCATTTACAGGCTTTTATTTCATGTTCTTATAGCCTTTTCTGCAAAAAGCAAGATTTTTGGGGATCACGGACTTTTCATGTGCAGTGGCATTAATTATTGTAAAATGTGCCAAAAAATCCACACAAACTTGGTAAAATGTTCCTCATGATGTGATAAATAGATGTCCAGGGAAAATTCACCAAGAAAATCTAAGTTTCAGCTTGAAAAAATGTGTGTTAGGCTAAAATGGGCAAGAAACGAGGATTTTAGGGGTCACTAAACTTAGCGCTGATTTTAGGTGTCATTGACTAAAAGTCAGTTGGAGGTGATTTTAGCACAAGGTCAATTAGAGTCTATTTTAGCACAAAAAATGTAAATGTGCTACTTTTGAGCATCACTGACTTGCATGGATTTTAGGGGGTACTGACTAAAAGTTGGTCGGAAGTGATTTCTCTGTAAGTCGGAGAGACCTAGTTTTAGCACAGAATGTTCTGTGTAGCTAGCAAGGAATTTGGTGCCATCGGACCTGGCACAAATTTTGAAGGCATCCAACCAAAGTTGTTTGAGGTCATTTCAAGCGCAAGTCAGGCAGGGCCTTTTTTTAGTGTTGCAGGGTTTTTTGAAGTGACCGACCTGCATGAGTTTTTGCTGCCGACTGACCTACGCGACTTAAGTCAGTGGAAGGCAATTTCAGTGCAAGTTGGTAGAAGGCAATTTTAGCACAAGGTTGGTAACATACAGTTTTAGTGCAAAGGTCGGTAGGGAGCATTTTTAGCGCCAGATTTTGAATTGGCTAGGGTGAAAGTATATTTAAAAATATATTTAAGTATAAGATTGAATTTCTTATACTTTAAATATTTTTAAATATACAAGTTCAAGATGTTTGAGATAGGTTCCAGATCCATAGAATATCATATGTAGATTCTAGAATTTTGTGGTTCCACCAGATTTCAGACTTAGCCATTTTTCAGGATTTTCAGGGTTTCAGACAGCTAAATCAGAGCTTCAGGACCATGCGACAGGATGAAAGTATATGAACCCCTTAATGAAATCTAGTGGAATTTGACACGAATTTGCAACTCTGAGACCTAGAAACTAGGAATTTCAACTTGACACATCCTGGAGTAGCAATTTCAAGGGCAATATCTAGCGACATAGGATTTTAGAGCAAAATGTTGTAACACCCAATTTCAGTGCAGAAAGCAACAAATGGCTATTTTTAAGCACAAGACCACTCAATACACTTCCAAATCAATCATGCACCACATCAAATGACTCCATGCATGCAAAGTACTCAAATCTAAAACAAATCATGCAATCTAAACACAAAGTCACTTTCTCATCATCATAAGTAACAAAGGCTCAGACTCCAAGCCAAAGAAAAAGAGGGGGTCTCCATTTAGCAAAATGGGGTGTCTATGCAAGGCATAACACTTTGTCCAATAGTTCTTCTGACTCAAAGAAAGAGGTACAGTCACTTCATCCTCGCAATTGGAACCAACCACGAAGAGACATGTTGCTTCAACTTCTAATGGTAGTGTATTTTAGGTACCTAAGGATGCTCATGCTTTGGAAATCAGACTTCCTACTGAGAAGACAATGTTATGGCATAAGAGACTTGGTCACATTGGTTAGAAGGGTCTTAGAGCCCAGAAAAATAAAAACCTCATCAAGGGGTTAGATGATTGTAATCTTAATTTTAACTTTTGTGAACATTGTATTTATGGAAAACAAAACCATGTTCAATTTTACTCAAGTTCTCATAAGTCTTATGGTGTGTTGGATCTTATTCATTCTGATGTGTTTGGTCCATTTAATGTTCCTTCAATATCTAAATTTGTATATTCTATGTCATTCATTGATGATTAAACTAGAAGGACATGGGTTTATTTTCTCAGAAGCAAATATGAAGTCTTTAGTCGGTTCAAAGAGTTTAAAGCTTTTGTAAAGAATCAGAATGGTAAAATGTAATGTCCCCTTGTCACAAGTCAACATTTTCAAAACTTTGAACACATTTCCAACTTGTAAAGAGAACGTTATTATACCAAACTTTCTTAATTTCAATTATAGCAATAGATAAATGATATATTCAATCACATAAGAACATTGCCTTTAGATTTTCAATAATTAACATCAATTATCATTTTCTATCTTGTATCCATAATCTTTGTGATTACTTTCAATACGCATTCTCTATCACTTATATTTCATATATTCCTCTTAGATTCACTATGATATTCTTTATCGTTAATGTCATGATCCCTATCAGTATATATATATTTATCATCACTATCCATGCATTAACTCTTAACTTCATATGAGATGAGGTGAAAGGATGCCCTTTGGCCAATCATGGGTCCACTATTAATCCTTTGGCACGAGGGGTGACTTCTTCACCAACTGGAGCCAAAAGCCACTTCCACTTGTCCAAGGGGTACCTTTTTTGTACCTACTGAGACAAGGGCCATATCCACTTGTCCAAGGGGTGCCATTGCACCTACTGAGACAAGGGCCATATCCACTTGTCCAAGGGGTACCTTTTTTGTACCTACTGAGACAAGGGCCATATCCACTTGTCCAAGGGGTGCCATTGCACCTACTGAGACAAGGGCCACTTTCCACTTGTCCAAGGGGTGCCATTGCACCTACTGAGACAAGGGCCACTTTCCACTTGTCCAAGGGGTGCCATTGCACCTACTGAGACAAGGGACAAAACATACCCATGTTGGCTACTATACATCTCAAACTCACCATCTCATATGAGGTTATATGTTAATCTTATATGTTTCATCAACAATATTTCTTATCTTATGTAACATCTAACATTGTATTTCCTAAGAGTTTATACTTATCATATCATGAAGTTTAAACAACATATAATACAGTAATAACATATTGCATAACTTGGAATTACTTTAATATGCGATTCAACTTTAAGATCATAACATTCCTATATATGTAATATAATGAGCCAATTTAGAGTACTAAATCATGAAATGCAATTACTAATCCTAATGCCTATTTATATATCTTTAATATTTATATCTTTAATATTTATATATTATAATATTTGTTATAATATTAATAATATCTCTATATTGTATCATTATATATGTTATTAATATTATTGTATATATATATATATATATATTTATTTATATATATATATATTTATATATATATTTACACACATATATAGATATATTACATCTTAATAATTAAATATATTAAAATACTTACCTGTAGTTCAGACGATCTGCAGGTACCTTTTGGATGCGGTAGATATTTATTCTTCTCGTTCCTTTTTCTATTCCTTTTCCCCCCTTTTTTTGTTAGATGGGCCCGTTAATATTTATAAGTTTGAAGGGGTGCAATTCACCACCCGTCACCACCCTTAATAAATAAATATTATTAAACTTTGATACTCGATATTTGTTTGTATTAGTTAAGAGCTCCTTATTATGAGATCGGCATCTTCTCAACAGCCCGATTCCATATATGAATGCCGTTATATTATGCAATGAATAAATATATATTTACTATTATATATTATTATTATTATTATTATTATTATATTTATTTTTACTTGAATAATTCCTCCCTATATATATTTATGATATCTTTTCTAGTTATGACTCAGAAATATATATAAATATAATGCGGATCTAAATATATTTATCTATGGGATATTATTTATTTATTGCCCATCTTCTTTTCTTTATTTATTTCCCTTTCAAGGGATATTTATTATGCCTGGTGGTAAAAGACATACTTACCCTTTTATAATTTTTTATTACTTTATGTTATTCCCTTCTATGACATGTGGTACCCATACGTAACTCCCTTAACATATAGTTTATTTATATTATTTGTATTTATGTTATATCATTATAATAAATGATATATTATTTATTTTGTATTATTTATATTATATCATTTATATCATAGTAAATGATATATGATTTATATTATATTATTTATATTTATATTATAATATAAGATAAATATAAGAATATTTATAATATATTATTATTGTTTATGTGTTATTTATAAATATAATAATAATATATCTTTTAATTGTTTTAAATAAATATATTCAATTTATAATATCATTCATATCTTTGATTTGAATGAATAATACATAATGCAGGGACATGACAACCCTCCCCACTCAAGATTGCTTGTCCGCAAGCAATCACAATTATTATAGTTAAAAGATTAGGCCAAAGTATAAGTAATTTAATATTAAAGTATACATTAAAAATGGTAATAATAAATTTAATATTAAAGTATATAATACTTTTTTCTTATTTATTTATTTATTTATTTTAAAAGTTATAGTTATGTTTAGTAGGATTGTGGGTCTAATCACATGGTTATTATGATCACAAATTTTATATTTATATTCATCCTTAATTAATTTATGTGTTTCTTGAAAATACATCTATATATAAGCTATATATGATGTATTTATACAACACATAATATTTATAATATTATATATTATGATATAATATTATAGTTATAAAATAACATTAAGTCAAGATAAAAATAATTTTGTCAAATATATTACTTTATAAGAATTCAATAGAGTTACTTTATTTTACTATTTCATTTAGAGTATTTACTTAATGTAATTTTATTGTTATTAAAGAGTTATTTTGTTTTTATTTATTTATTTATTTATTTATTTTTTTGTTTTGTTTTTAAAAGTATTAATATTTTTATTTATTATTATTTTTAAAATTTATAGTTATGTTTAATAGGATTGTGGGTCTAATCACATGGTTATTATAATCACAAATTTTATATTTATATAGATCATTAATTAATTTATATATGTGTTTCTTGAAAATACATCTATATATAAACTATATATGATGTATTTATACAACATATAATATTTATAACATTAATTGAATTTACTATACGGGTTTATTTATTATGATATAATATTATATCTATAAAATAAATTAAGTTGAGATGAAAATAACTTTGTCAAATATACTTCTTTATAAGAACTTAATAGAGATAACTTAATATATATTTATTTTTGAATTATATTTTCATAACTTTATTTTACTATTTTATTTAGTATATGTACATAATGTAATTTTATTGTTATTAAGAGTTGCTTTATTTTTTTTATTTTTTTATTTTTTACCTTATTTACTCGTTTATTCATTATTTATTACATAAGTAAATTTTAATTTTAATTTTTCTTTTTCTACATATATATATTTTTAAAAAATATTTTAGCAATGTATTAAACATCATTAATCCAGAAATTCATACCTATGATTTTAATTGATTCTTGTTTTTAATTTTTTTTTTTATTTAACTATTATTCACAGGATGGCAGGATACACTGCTCTGATACCACTGTAATGTCCCCTTGTCACAAGTCAACATTTTCAAAACTTTGAACACATTTCCAACTTGTAAAGAGAACGTTATTATACCAAACTTTCTTAATTTCAATTATAGCAATAGATAAATGATATATTCAATC
This sequence comes from Cunninghamia lanceolata, assembly GCA_027924645.1. Lineage (NCBI taxonomy): Eukaryota > Viridiplantae > Streptophyta > Pinopsida > Cupressales > Cupressaceae > Cunninghamia > Cunninghamia lanceolata. Next base: position 4,105,702 of record BSBN01000033.1, read on the forward strand.
ACATAAGAACATTGCCTTTAGATTTTCAATAATTAACATCAATTATCATTTTCTATCTTGTATCCATAATCTTTGTGATTACTTTCAATACGCATTCTCTATCACTTATATTTCATATATTCCTCTTAGATTCACTATGATATTCTTTATCGTTAATGTCATGATCCCTATCAGTATATATATATTTATCATCACTATCCATGCATTAACTCTTAACTTCATATGAGATGAGGTGAAAGGATGCCCTTTGGCCAATCATGGGTCCACTATTAATCCTTTGGCACGAGGGGTGACTTCTTCACCAACTGGAGCCAAAAGCCACTTCCACTTGTCCAAGGGGTACCTTTTTTGTACCTACTGAGACAAGGGCCATATCCACTTGTCCAAGGGGTGCCATTGCACCTACTGAGACAAGGGCCATATCCACTTGTCCAAGGGGTACCTTTTTTGTACCTACTGAGACAAGGGCCATATCCACTTGTCCAAGGGGTGCCATTGCACCTACTGAGACAAGGGCCACTTTCCACTTGTCCAAGGGGTGCCATTGCACCTACTGAGACAAGGGCCACTTTCCACTTGTCCAAGGGGTGCCATTGCACCTACTGAGACAAGGGACAAAACATACCCATGTTGGCTACTATACATCTCAAACTCACCATCTCATATGAGGTTATATGTTAATCTTATATGTTTCATCAACAATATTTCTTATCTTATGTAACATCTAACATTGTATTTCCTAAGAGTTTATACTTATCATATCATGAAGTTTAAACAACATATAATACAGTAATAACATATTGCATAACTTGGAATTACTTTAATATGCGATTCAACTTTAAGATCATAACATTCCTATATATGTAATATAATGAGCCAATTTAGAGTACTAAATCATGAAATGCAATTACTAATCCTAATGCCTATTTATATATCTTTAATATTTATATCTTTAATATTTATATATTATAATATTTGTTATAATATTAATAATATCTCTATATTGTATCATTATATATGTTATTAATATTATTGTATATATATATATATATATATTTATTTATATATATATATATTTATATATATATTTACACACATATATAGATATATTACATCTTAATAATTAAATATATTAAAATACTTACCTGTAGTTCAGACGATCTGCAGGTACCTTTTGGATGCGGTAGATATTTATTCTTCTCGTTCCTTTTTCTATTCCTTTTCCCCCCTTTTTTTGTTAGATGGGCCCGTTAATATTTATAAGTTTGAAGGGGTGCAATTCACCACCCGTCACCACCCTTAATAAATAAATATTATTAAACTTTGATACTCGATATTTGTTTGTATTAGTTAAGAGCTCCTTATTATGAGATCGGCATCTTCTCAACAGCCCGATTCCATATATGAATGCCGTTATATTATGCAATGAATAAATATATATTTACTATTATATATTATTATTATTATTATTATTATTATTATATTTATTTTTACTTGAATAATTCCTCCCTATATATATTTATGATATCTTTTCTAGTTATGACTCAGAAATATATATAAATATAATGCGGATCTAAATATATTTATCTATGGGATATTATTTATTTATTGCCCATCTTCTTTTCTTTATTTATTTCCCTTTCAAGGGATATTTATTATGCCTGGTGGTAAAAGACATACTTACCCTTTTATAATTTTTTATTACTTTATGTTATTCCCTTCTATGACATGTGGTACCCATACGTAACTCCCTTAACATATAGTTTATTTATATTATTTGTATTTATGTTATATCATTATAATAAATGATATATTATTTATTTTGTATTATTTATATTATATCATTTATATCATAGTAAATGATATATGATTTATATTATATTATTTATATTTATATTATAATATAAGATAAATATAAGAATATTTATAATATATTATTATTGTTTATGTGTTATTTATAAATATAATAATAATATATCTTTTAATTGTTTTAAATAAATATATTCAATTTATAATATCATTCATATCTTTGATTTGAATGAATAATACATAATGCAGGGACATGACATAAAAAGATTAAGTGTTTGAGAACTGACAATGGTCGAGAGTTTTGTTCTGCAAAGTTCAAGAAGTTCTATAAAGAACATGGGATTGAAAGACATAAGACAACTCCATACACCCCTCAACAAAATGGAGTTGCAAAGAGGATGAACAAGACGTTGACGGAGAGGGCTAGGAGTATGCTTAGTGAAGCTAGCCTCAAACAAATGTTTTGGACTGAAGCTATTGCCACTGCTTACTAACTGGTAAATAGGTTTCATACCTCAGCTCTTGTTGGTAAGACACCCATGGAGGTGTGGTCTGGTAAAAAGCCTTCAATAAGACATCTTTGTGTTTTTTGTTGTGAGGCATATGCTCATGTCCCTAGGGAGAAGAGGTCAAAATTGGAGAACAAGGTTGTTAAGTCTATCTTCATTGGCTATGGTGTCAGTGTGAAAGGGTACAAGCTTTGGGATCCTGTAGCTGAAATAGTGTTGTGTAGCAGAAGTGTTATTTTCATAGAGTTAACACCTTCCCCTATTGTTGTACAGCCAGAAGAGAAATAAAAGAAGGATGTGGTTCAGTTTTCTTCTACCCCTGAGAAGACTGAACTGAAAGACCCTATGAGACTTGATGATGAGGAGAGCTCTAGCAGCTCTGAAAGCTCAGAAGAAGAAAAACCTCAACCTCAACCTTTGAGGAGGTCTACACGAACAAAGAAGCAACCTGATAGGTTTGGATATTCATTTCTAGATTCTAGTTATGCTTTTGCCTTCATTCCTAACACTAATGAGCCTAGAACTGTGACAAAGGCTATGTGCATGAAAGATGCAGGTTCCTAGAAGGAGGCCATGGAAGATGAGATGGCTTCTTCAGAGAAGAATAAAACTTGGGACTTAGTGAATTTGCTTGAAGGATGGAAACTTGTTGGTTGTAAATGGGTGTTCAAGAAGAAATTTGGTGCATATGGCAATGTTGAGAAGTACAAGGCTAGATTGGTTGTGAAGGGGTACTCACAAGTGGAGGGAATTGATTATGGTCAAATTTTGTCTCCGTTGTAAAGCTGATATCTATTCGGTCCCTATTATCTCTTGCAACACCTTATGACTTAGAGGTGGCGCAGATGGATGTGAAGACAACATTCCTTCATGGTGATTTGGAGGAAGAGATTTACATGTCACAACCACAGTATTACATAGAAAAAGGTAAATAAAATTTGATTTGCAAGTTGAAGAAGTCTTTGTATGGTTTGAAGCAATCTCCTAGGATGTGGTACCTGAAATTTGATGCCTTTGTGTTGCGATTTGCTTAGCAAAGAATCCAACTTTCCAAGCCAGAACAAAGCATATTGTTGTAGAGTTTCATTTAGCGCGAGACATGGTGGAAGATGGGAAGGTGATATTAGAGAAGATAGACACTTTGAAGAATATTATAGATGCATTGAGGAAATTAGTGGGCACTGATAAGTTCAGATGGTGTTCAGTCTATGGGCCTCTCAGCCTATAGCAATTAAAATCTTGTTATTTCTTTTGTCTTTTACAAAGTGTTCGACAAGTGGGAGAATGTTGGGAATCAAGGTGTCTCAACCTTGGTAAATTTATGGAATTTACTTTTTTACTAATTTTTATTGTGCAGTAACTTTCTCATTTACCGTACTCTATCATCTAGTTACTAGACATGTGAGTTGTCAATGATTGGGAGGTCACTTGGATAGTGACAAGGAAGTTGTATTTTGTCATCACATGGAGGATAGGTGTCCCATATTGTGGTAGAGGTTTTCTACCATGTGTTAGCACCTTGTGTACTGTGTAAGGAGTTATGACATGTAAGTGTTATGACGAATTCCTATAACATAATCTATGACGTGTAAGAGTCAAGAATGGAAGACTCTATGATAGGTGAAGACAAGTGTCAAAGAACATTTTTAAGGAAGGCATATTTGGGTTCCCAAGTTGGGTTATGACATGTTGTAAGTAGAATATGCTATATTTAGTCAGTTTATGACAGATTCTCTTACATATGTAAGTGCTATCATGTATGATAGATTCTATGATAGATGTAAGGTGTGTAAGACCATTTTTCATAGCCTATCTTGGGATTAGGCACCCACATTGGGAAGGCATGTTGTGACAAGTGTTAAAACCTTATTTTAATGTAGGACAAGTATCACTAGGTGTGGGTAATGGGCCATGAGGCAAAGTTGGACACCCATCTCTAGAAGCTTCTCATTTTGCCTTGTAAATTGTATATAAACAGGTGCTTGGAGTAGGAGATGTATAGTTTGTTTGACAGATATTGTTATGCTGTCAGAATATCTCTAGAATTGACATCTTGAAGACTCTTGGAAGAACTTGCACTGCAAGTGTATTGTAAACTGTTGTTGTTATGATAATACACTGTGCAAGTTTTAGAGTGTGGGGTTTTTCTCCCATAAGGGTTTTCCCCATGGTATATCTTGTGTCAACTCTCTTTCTTTGTGTGTATGTTGTATAATCTCTATGTTGTTGTCTTAACATCAGTGTAGCTATAAGTTTTAAAAGAATTTGCATACTATTTCCCTCCTTAGATTAGTGTAGGAAGCGTATTCTATGTACCTAGCCTCCTTCTAGACATGATGAATATCACCTTACCTCTCCTAAAAAGATGATTGATTCTTAAATATTAATCACCTCCAAGGTCCTAAGGGTTGGGTCACAATTATAATATACAAACTGAGTGCTTAATATGGTCTAATTGTTCAAAGGTCCTGTGTTTTTTTTTAAAATAAAATTAGGTTATTCTTGTTTTAAATCATACTCAATCTATTGCTGAAAAAAGGTCAAAAGATCTTGAGTAATGCAAGAAAAGTGATGTGGGTGATTTATATCAATCTTAAGAAAATTTAACCACCTAAAATAACTATAATGTTGAGATCAATATTAACTCTATCCTTGACATTCATAGTGCGAGATTCTAAGGAATTAAATGATAAAGTGAAAATAACATCTAATTACTTTATTGCACACGTAGATCATAATATAAATTTACATTCTCACTTACAATATTTAGGAATGAAACATAATATTTCTCAATTAATCATTAAATTAAGAGAAAGATTAGACACTACACCACATATGATGAGGAAAATCTATAGAACCATTATATTGATGTTTTTAGAAGTTCAGGCACAAAAATGCTACACTGGAGTTCTGGTTTATTCTTCAAAATTGTCTCCTTCTAATGTAGAATGATAAAAGCTAAATGCAAAAATCTTAAATGAAAATTTTGGAACTGGACCAATGAACTAATTAATCAACCAACAACCCTTTGAGTGAGATAGGTGTCCTCCTTTTATAGAGTCTTAGAAAACAAAAAGATTCTTTAAAGATACAAGCAATGCCACCTCCAATTTCCATGCATGCAAACTAGAAAATAGTTCTTATTTTTAGACTATAGCCATGCGCATCCTATGTTCCATGCAAAACTCATGCCAAAACTTAGGGATCACTTTATAATTTTATTGAGACCCTTTTTACATTGTCTTAAAGAATGAATAGAATCTACAAAGAATATTATTTATGTAAAAAATAGAGTTCAATTGGAGTTGCCCTTGGTGCTTTGTCTATGTTTGTACTCTACAAAATCTACTAAGCATTTGTTAACTCTATCTTCATCAAGGCCATCAAGCCATTCCAACCTAAACTTCACTTCCTCAAAACTCTAATTCATAGAGTCTATTTGAGCCCTCATTCTCTAGATGTCTCTTTCTATCGCCTTAAAATGGGACTTGCTTTCCAAGCATTTATCTAAAATGTCCTCATCAAAACGTAGGAAAGTTTTTAATTCCTTTCAAGTCTTCTTCATCATAGCCTCTTTTACTATAACCAAGGTATCAAACCTATGCTTATCTGGTAGGAAGAGTTATAGGCCTATTCCTATTATCAATCTTGAAATTTAGTATTCTTATGGATTTTGCAACAAAACATAGTTCTTCATCTTGAAGGATATCTTCTTTCTTCAGTTCTATTTGTCTTATGTAGTCTCATTCTTTCAAGAGCCTATAATCATGCTCAAACTTATCATCTTCTATTCTAAATTCATTTGTGAAAGTCTCTTCTTTCTCTCCAAATTGGAAAGCATATTCATAGCATCCATATCCCTACTCTATGACCTTATTTTCTTCCTCTAAGAATTAAGAAATATTATGGTCAATTAAATTCAACATCTTCTTTTGTAACTGGAAAGAATCTACAACTTGTTTGATCATTAAAAGAGGGGTATCAACGGTTATTCCCTATTGTTCAGAAATAGGAGTGAGGAGATCATTCATAAATGCTTTCATTTGTTCCATAGGTGTAGCTTGAATTCTTCTTTGGTTTGTTTATCTTTGTGCATCCTTGACACCACTGTGTTAACTACTAAACCTAATGAAGCTATTTCCTCATCCCAGGATTGCCTACCCAAATTTAGCCTTGTTATTTGATAGTAAGAGATTGAGAGGTCTTTGTCTTCTTTGTCTTGCATTGGGGTGGCTATTTCTATAATTATTTCACCTTGTTTAGTAACTTTAATTATAGATAAAGTTTGGGGTTTCTTTGAGGGTCTAGCCTTTTATACCTATATAGCTAGGTCTTGTAGGCTCAGAGGCTTCACAATTATCATTTGTCTCTTTTCTATATTTATCTTAAGCCATCTTGGAGTAATAGAATAATCTTATTGTTGTGGAATCTAATCATCTTTTTGATATTCTTCCTCTTGGTCATTATGATTAGATGTTCCTTTATCTTATATCTCCTTCTCTACATTCTACTTTTCTGGTCCAAGCTGAGACATTACTTCAGTAGTTTTTTTCTCTTCAACAAGAACATCAGCTAAAGGAGTATGAAGGAGTCTGGTTCCTTTCTTAAAAACATCTATTAATTCCTATTGTTCTCAATAAGGCAAGAGTTCATCTTCACCTATGTCTTGGTCCTGTGATTGATGTAGAGGTTGCCATAGGGAAACATGTTTCACTAAGGAATCTTGGACATCCTATCCTTGTTAATCTTCTTCCTTATATATTTCCCTCTATCATGACTTCATCTTGGAGGTGTCCTTGTGATCTAGAGGTATCCTATGGATGTCCTTGATCAAGTTCTACCTAATAATTTTCTTTCTCAATTTGTTCTTTAGGAAAATGATCTTTATCTTGTTCTCCTTAGGGCTCAAGCAGATTTGGATGAGGATTATCTTCTTCTTCTCCTAGACAAGCTTTATCTTGTGCCATTTCTTCTTCTTAGTGTTGTTGTCAAACAAAGTGGTGTTATTTTCTAGAGAATATCTAGGAACATATATTAATAAAATCTTGTGGAGTTTGCACTACAGTAACCTCTATAGCCTTATCATCCTTTCTACCTTGTGGTACCTCTATTTCTTGGGTGGAAGGTTCAGGCGCAGGTGTTGTATCTTGAGGTGGACCTTCAGGATCTTGTTGTGTAGGATCTTCTCCCTATCCTAAAAATTTACCTAATGCTTCTCTTATTGGGAGAACTTAAGCCATTTTTTTTTCCCTAATCCTACTACAACTCCTACTTCTTCAGCCATGTATGTGATGATGGTTTGTCTCAATGACTCTTTTACTATACCTACCATCTCTATTAGAGAGGCAGTATCAAAAGCTCTGCTCAATCTTGAGATTTTCGAGTCCATTTTTGTTTTCTTCTTTGCTCTTTTCTTAAAAGAGGTTGGCTCCCTTGTTGTTGATCCTTTCTCCTTGGGTTGCTTTCCTTTTGCTTTGCCCAATTGTGTGATCCTTGCATCTATCCAAGCATTGTTGAAGTCTAATATTGGTTTACTAATGGATTCTAATGACACTTTTTCAAGTCAAGGACCATTTATGTCATAACCCTATCCCTTGAACCTTAAGTGTTTGTATTTTTTGAATTCTTAGAACAATTATTAATTATGAATGTACAACTAATTCATCTTTAATCCAAAAAAAGTAATCATAGATTATAGAATTAGAAATATATATATATATATATATATATATATATATATATATATATATTTAAGTAAATAAAAATTTTAATGAGATATTTTAAAGTACTAAATAAATTATTTTATTTGGATAAAATTTCCTATTTAAAAGTTAAAACAAAATAATAAAGAAAAAATTAGAATTAAATAGAAAAAGACAAAGTGATAAGGATCAAACAAAATAAGAATAAGAATATATATATATATATATATATATATATATATATATATATATATATATATATATATATATATATATATATATATATATATATATATAAGATAAGGAAGAAATTTTAGTATAAATGTGTGAAAGTTCAAAGTTGTGTCACACTTTCATAAAGGAAATAGCCAATGTTGATCTAACTTTTTAACTTGAATAACTGCAAAGTGACATATATGTTTTGAATTTTAAAATGATGTAAATTAATAAAATGTATATTTTTTAGTGTATTTTATATTTGTATTCTTTTATAAAAATTATAAAAATTATTTAAATGTAGTATTTTATAAAATTGACATTATAATTTAGTTGTTGATAAAATGATGAAAATAAAGTTGAATGAAATGTTGTACTTTATATAGTAAATTTTATTTATTTTCCTTCTTTATTTTTGTGTATTCATAACTCAAAAACTTTAGTGCATGGAATAATTTTTTTCCCAATTCAATAAATATATATTTTTAAATAAATCTTGGAAGTTGTGTGTAATGAAAACGTAAATGTTTCAATAGGATGTCAACTTTTATCTTGATTATTTATCCAAAATAGGAAAAAAATTATATCATCTTGACAAGGAATCCCTCCTCTAGTGCATCATATTTTTTTCAATGTTTTTTGATAAACTTTGCTATATTTTCTTGAGAGGACAATCAACACCATATTTTGGTGTTGATGACCTACTTTTAGTAGAAAAAAAATATAAACACTAATTGAAATATTTAAAAATTTATATTTTTACAAACTAGACTTATAGATATGCAAAGGGGTATTTTTAGATTATTTTAAAATGATTATTTGCACAAGTAGGAGTTGTTAGAACATTAAGTTTTTCAAATAATTTCATTTTTTGGTAAATGAGCCCCAAAGTGATACTACATATATTTATAGTGGATGGTTCCAATTGGAAAAATTGTGGCCTAGATCTAATTTAGCTAGAATGAACTTAGATAGAACATAAGTTTCACCAAAGTTGACTTTTAGTTGGAAATACTTAAATTCATTTATGCTGATAAGTTGGCCCAAAGTGTGATACAACTTTGAACTTTTACCCACATAGGATTGGGTGGGTGTGAAAAAAGGGGTGTGTAATCATTAATTGAAAAAGGGTTTTGTTGAAGGATTTCATAAGAATAATTTGTACTTTTGAGTTTGAAAGGACACTTGTTTGTAAATGATCCATTGTTACAAAAAGGATTTCTATTGTCATCCAAGTAGGGATTGTGGAAGAGCGAGAGCTAGACTCTAGGTAGGTGATTTAAATCTAATTGTTACAAATAGTGAATAAATGCTAGATGATAAAGCGCTCTCTCTGTGATTAAAATTTTGTTCCTTGCATGATTTCTACTTATGTGATGCTTTTTTGTAACTGCTCCTTTTAAGCATTTATAAAATTTCTATTCATATGTATGAGAATGAAACAATAATTTATTTTATTATTCTTCCTTTGGTTACATATAAAATTGAAAATAAAAATACATTTATAGAAAAATACATACTTGTACTCTACCTTTGTTTACACATAAATTTGAAAATAAATATACATTTATATATAAATACATATTCAGTATTCTACCTTGTTTACACACATATATACATACATATATGCATTCAAATATATAAGGCAGAATTTACTTAAGATTTTCGAATATATGGTTATCAACTCACAGTAATTGTTTCAAATGAAACTAGGAGCAAAAAAAACATTATTTTTTATTGTAAGATAATGGGCATGGCCCGTAGTTGCACAGGTCGCAACTCATAAAATGGTTGTGGCATGTGCGTACATAGGTCGCAGCCAATATAATCAAGGCTACGCCTTGAGGGGTGTGGCCTGCGATACACAAAATGCAGCCCCATAAAACGCTGTGGCTTGTGTATCATAGCCTATAGGTCATGGCACCTGTGAGATTCTCTTTCTAAAAAAAACAATTACAATATGAATTTTAGTCTATGCTTTTCATTTGCAAATTTTTATCATTTCAAAAATATAAATAAACATATAAAATTTATTCGATTTCAAATTAACCTTTTAGTTAGAAATAGTTACATCCCATTTATATTTATGGTTATATATAAGTATTTCCAAATACAACACTGAAGTTCTATTCAATTTTCATTTAAAATTTAGTTATAATAGGAAAGCAATTATTTCCTTTAGCCCGACAGAATATATTTTATTTTGAACAATTGTTTAAATTTGTTAAGTTGAAAAATCATTAGTTTTAAATAGCATAGTCATTCAGGAAATTTCCTTAGGAAGAAAAGGATGAAAATTAGAAAGTATAAGTTTCCATTTTAAAATTATTATTGGATCTTCGTTGGTAATTCCATTTGTATATTCTTATTTTTATCATGAAATTAATTCATAAGAGATTTTTAAGTATTGTTAATGAAATTATATAATTTTTCAACTTAGTTAAAATTTTCTTAAGTTGAACTCAATCAATAAATCTAGTTATTAGACTAGTTGAATAAATGTTATTCTTGAATTCCTCTTCTTCAAGTTAAAATCGAATGCATGATGGAGATTTTTAATTTCAAATTATTTTATCCTTCTAATTTTTCATTCTAGATTAGTAAACACTAAGAAAGAATGAAACCAAAACCTTTCACACATAACAGTGCCTCTAGTTCATGTTTATGGGTAATGTCGTTGTGTTTGAACTATTTCATTTGCTTGGCTAATCTAGTTGCAACAATGGTGTATGTGGCATCATCCGTATAAATCGTTGGAGAGGAATAAGGATCATCCTGTTAATAAATCCGAGCGAACGGGAAATCTTCCTCGGATAAATGAATGATAGCCAAACATTAAAAATATAATCGAATAAATCATAGTTGACTTTTGTTGAAGTCAAAGTTGAGGAAAATTGTTCTTAATATGTTTTGAAGGTAAATCTTGGTTGAAAAGACTGAATACATGTGAACCCCCTACTTAGTATTTATCCTATATAGTACAAGTTAGTACTATGCTCTATGTTCCATGTTTTATGATAGATGTTCAATGAAATGATTACTTGATGATAGCCATGCATAACAAAATATATATATAATGCATCATTCTAATTACTATTGTAACTACTTATATTTGTATTCAGTCTTGGTTACTAGATACCTGACATCTAATCTCAATGTTTTGATTATTTATTAGTAAGTTACTTTTGGTTTTGTCTATGTCAAGGCATTGATATCAATTATATTGCTTGATGCATTTAGTTTTGATATTAAGATGACCTTAGTGAAGGAGTTATCATTCTTTGTAATAAGATATTAAGTTTAGATTATCGCTATAGCAAATATCTTTCTTAGTTTAATTATTCACCATAGTTTTCTTTTGTTGTTACCTTGAATAGGCTTTGTATATTTGTTGGTTTTGTATTAAATCATTTGATTTATAAACTTGAGTTAACTAGTTATTCTATTGGTAGCGGTTATTGATAGTTCTATTTAATTAAAATGACTTATTTTGTCAACTAACCATAGTTAAAAAAATAGTACCATATTTGAAATCTTCAATTTGATAGTTTAGTACATGATAGGAAGTTGGTCGTAATGAATGTTCTTTTCACGTTGGCCTTAGTAATTGATAGATTGTTTAATGTTAATTTATTTATTGAAAGCTTAGTATATTTGGAACTTCTAGTCGAATTTCCTAATGGGAATTAGGTATATTGTCGTAAGCTCTTCCCTTGCCTGTATGAATCTTGCAGATTAGCGAATGATGTTGATTCTCAATACAAACCTATTCTAGAGATCAAGTAAGAAGACCTTGATGAGGCAATAATTGGATCACTTACAATTACAACTATGATATCCTTTTTTCCTTAAGTGTTTTTACCTCTGATAATTTAAAGTGAAGCAAAGTGTGAACTGTATTTTTTACCTTTTTGGATTAACATTGTTCATTCAAATTTTGTTACACTTCTTTTCAATAAGTCTTGAAGGAAAACCAAATAGTTATGTCCAAGCAAGCAGACATGTGAATGTTAGGTAAACCTTTCATTACATGCAAGAAAGACTTAAATGTCAAAAACCCCTCATAGGTGTTTTCTTTTTTCTCTATTTTTCTATTACCATCCCTGTTTCACCTAAGTGGGTGGCAACCAACGAATAATTGTTTGGGAAAATTGGAACCTAGAAACGGTTGTGTACCCACTTGTACAATTTCATTAACATAGTGAAACTAGAACTACATATCGCTCATAATGAATCCTCATGTTCCTTGATCTCGTGGATACAATGTATGTAGGTAGTCTAGCAAAGGAACCATGTTTCTAGTACACAGGTATGAGGATTATGTGAGAATTGAAGACTACCATGTCTTTTAATAAAGTAGTTATTTAATAAATTTATACCACTACTGTTAATTGAAAAAAAAATGTTTTCTTCTGCTTCAAGTGTGATTTTGTATTAGGAATTAGGAGGGTCCTTATAGATGGTATCAAAGTGCTAGGTTTGAACACTAGGCCAAAATGTCTACTACTGATAGAAAAATTTGAATATTTGAAGATATTTTAATAATTTTTCTATGTTTTGTCTTAGAATGTGATAATTTAACTCTATTTGATCAAAATCCTTTAAATTATTTCTGAAGTATTGTTTTTATGTTTCTAAATGCTTATAATTACTTGCTTCTATTTTCAAAAGTTATTTTGTCTAACATATAAACCAGTGATGGGTATTGTGAATAAATTTATGCTCAAGATTGGATAAAAGTGAGAATCAAAGTAAGTTTGTGTTATTGCCTACCTATCCTTAGTATGTCATAAATGGGTCACATCTTGCCTTCCTCCATTTTGAGGTACCTTATTAGAACCGTTGAACATGATATGGATTGATCCTTCTTATCGATATGAATGAATGAAAATGCTTACAAGTAGCATGTTCTTTCTATTAAATTCTTATTATTTAATGGTAGCATTTAAATTTTTCAGTTAGTTAGGAATGGATACTATGTTTTATTTCAATTATAGGAAAATGATTTTAACTTACAGAAATGATTACGTTTCCTGATATTTTGAAGTTACTACATTTTCTACATTGTTTTATAATTTTAATTCAAAAGGGGTAGTTAATTTGATAGATTGCATTTAAATTATATCTATATCTATGGGGACATGCATCATGGAAGGATTAAATTAATTAGTTAAGTCAATCATCCTTTAAGGTACGTATGTACTAGAATCCTTGTAATTAGATTAAATGTTGCTCTTTAATATAATGGTTCATTTTGGTTATATTGCACATGACTCGTATGACACAGTAACATTAGAACCATATTTTATGGCTTTATATTTACATATACCTTATGTTTACTTAGAGTGTTATAAGTCTATTTCAACAATCCAATTGGTGTCTTGTTTTGTAAGATTCCTTGCCTGGTCTAATTGAAGTATAATGTAGCCTTATTATTGATTTTATTACCCCTATTAGGATATTCTATGTTTCAATCGTGTGCATGTATCATGTAACCTTCTTATTGAATTTATCACTTCTACATGAAGGTTTCTTAAGCCCTTTTTTGCCTTTGATTATAAGTAGGATACTTTTTATTTATGATCTTTAGTGATACTTTATTGTTGATATTCATAATTTGGTGTTTACGTATTGTGCTTATTTAGTTATGAAGTCACCTTCTATTTTAAAGTAGACCTTCAATGATTAGTGTTCAAATTATTTTATTTTGATGTTGATCTTCACTGATTTAGTGATAAGATCATCTTATTCCTTAATGCCAATCTTTTTTATTAATGTTGCAAAACTGAACATCTTATCCCTTGTTGGCAATCTTTATGAATTGATTCTTTGTTGATGGCCTTTAGTGGGTTGGTATTGAAATCACTTGATCTTCTTATTCTTATTGATGATGATTGGTCAATCTTCTTTTCCTTAATTATTGCTATGAAAAGTTTTAGTGTCTTGATCTACTCACCTTGTTATGTTGATCTACTTATCTTTGGTTCTAATCTTTTGTGATTTAATGTTGTAATCGTGATTTAGAATGATAATTATATTGATCACCTTTTCTTTATAATAAGGATCTTTTATGGTTGGATGTTGGTGTTCTTCTTGAATTTAATGTTGAAAATTTTTCTTTTGTTAGTGTTGGTGTATTTTTGCTGATGATGATAAGAAGTATTATGGGATTCTTGTTTTCCATCATGGAATGGTAATTTCTCATGTTTCTCATGTGAGTAATTATAGGTGACAGATATAATGGTTATCTCTTATATGAGTGTCAATATGTGTGTGCTTAGCATGTAATCCTCTAAGTACAATATTTATATGCTACTTGTATGTTGGTCAAGGAATGACTTAGACAATGGTAAATTTAACAATGAAAGTCACTAATACTCAGAAGAATCCTCGAGGTGGATTACTTGTACCAACTGTTAGCCAAAAATAAGGTGTACAAGTCTTGGATATTATTTATTCCTTGTTTGACATCCTCAAGACAGTATTTTATTTGGGTGAACTATGGTCTGTAGGAAGTGAATATTGGACTCATATTGGTCTCCAAACAGTCAAACATCTCTAGCTAGAGCACCCTTTATATTTATATTGCATGTCCTTGAGCTTGTATGGCTAAATCTAATCCCTATCTTGTTCACATAGAAGAATCTATTCGGCTATAGGTAAAAGATGTCCCATATGGACAAGGAAGCCCAAAGAATGTAAGAGCATGAATTGGTTGTCTTGAATTGGACAAATAATCTATATTGGCTAATTCTTGAGTATTCAGATTGATTAAAATAATATCGTTCCTCTAACCTAGAGTAGGGTATCATTTCTCTTTGATTTTAACATAGGTTGGAATAAAATTTTAACGTGACTCAAAATTTTGGATAATGCATTAAGTACTTGACATCTGGGACTAGTGAGAAAGTTCAAACAATGTGTTTAAATAGGTATGAGAATCTCACATTTATGTAATTTTCTGTGTGTAATTTTTCAACTGAATGATGCAAATTTTTAGGGGGGGAGTATGTCATAACCATAGCCCTTGAACCCTATGTGTCCATTTTTTTTAAATTGTTAGAATAATTATTAATTATTGATGTGCAACTAATGTTTCTTTGATCCAAACAAATTAATTATATATATATATATATATATATATATATATATATATATATATATATATATATATATATATATATACATATATACATATATATATACACATATACATATACATATACATATATACATATACATATATATATACACATATATATACATATACATATATATATACACATATATATATATACATACATATATACATACATATATACATACATATATATATATATATATATATATATATATATATATATATATATATATATATATATATATATATATATATATATATATATATATATATATATATATATATATATATATAATGGAGTAAAAAGTGTACACTTGCCTTTTTACCTCCATGTTTATCTCCTAGGTCCCTGTGATTATATTATACATTCGAAATATTCATCCCAATGCAAAATTTCCCAAACCAATGCAACTTGGGAAGTAGGGGCACATATTCTACCTTACCCCAGACTAAAAAGGTGCATTGGGACTTGGGCACCCAAATCCAAGTCCTCCCTAATTGGTTGGGGCAAATTTCAATGTATGTTAGCATAGGACCTTTAAAAGGGTTTCTCCTTGTCGAGTCTTTTGGTTAATTTAACTAATGTTCGTGAGAAAACATATATAATGTGTTTTTAAATTCATTATGAACCTAGATGGTTATAGAAAATTTAAAGCATTGGAGTAAACAACATTCCAAGCATCCATTGTGATTCTAGAGTAGATTTGTATTATCATTATGTGTTGTTGCAAGTTTTGAAGTTATCATCTATCTCTCCTTATGACTTGAAGAGCATTCATCCTCCTAAGGATTTCATCACATAGGTCATATCATTTATGTTCACCATCATTTGATTTCATCATCATTGATTTATGTTTAGCCTCTTCCTTGCTAGGGCACACACTCTCTCTATTAAAGAACAATGTTGGGATGCTTGAATACTATCCTAAGATTTGATTGAGGCAAGTCTCTAAACACCATAACCCACAAACCCCTTTCCTTCTTGTGTGTAGGATATAGGCACGAGATCTGGATAGGTGAAGGTATATGAAGATTGAGTAAGGGAAAGGGTTTTGGGATCTGATAGCATTTCAGGAATATTCCTCTACAGAAGACTTGGGTGACCATGAAATAGCCTTTCTGCCTAAACATACATCAAATCAGGACATTCTCTGTTACATTTCTCTAGTTTTCAGTTTCTAAATATCCCATCCTTTTGGACTTGGGCACCTGTGAAATAGTCCTCTAACTTTCCATCTTTAGGGACACATGTTGTGATATCTCTCTGATCACTCTTGTGAAATTGCTTTCTGATTATCTACTATACATCTCCTATTATGATCAAATCTTTACAAATCTAGGGTTTAGTGTATTAGTTGACCCAGGGCTTGATAAAAGGATTGATTAAATCAAATCTCTCCATGGCACTCTAAAGTACAAGATCTATAGTTGAGTCCTCCTCCCTTTGGTATATATTTGTCTTGGTCTTTTCCTTGAATGTTATTGTGGAAGAGGGTTTGATCTAGTGTGCATGCTAGTCTTCATCATTCACCTTCTTTACACATAACATTTTGGTGAACCCATAGCTTCGATCATTTATATCTTTCTCATAGTTCAAATTAGAACTTGAATTACTTTCATAGCATACTTATCATTATTCATATGAAGATCTTCCATAATCTTGAAAAAATCAATCATTTTAGGCTTGCAAAAAGGTATACTTTTGCATTGCTTTCATTGGATTGAATAGAAAGATTTAAATTTCTAATTTTTAGATCAGATCTGATCCATATTATAGTGTACAATAATTTCATGGTGTTATACCTTGCATTTTAAGATCTCATTTGCTAGGGTTTTATTGAAAAGTTGCATCTTTCCTAAAACCTAGTCAATTTTAGAAGCTAGGGTTTGTAGTCAAAATCTTGTTTCAGATTTTTCTGCTATCATAAACATTTTCAATTTAGATCTACCATTAATTTATAGCATATTTTCATTGTTCATTTGAAAATTTTCAATCATTTCATACCTTGGTTTGAAAATATACATGTTTGTAATTACACATTTTGTATTTTAACATAAGTAATTTGACATTACTTTAACATTCCTTTGCAAGAAATTTTAAAATTCTCTATAATACCTTTTGTGTAGAAATTTTAACATCTTGACCTCTGTATTTTTAGTGACACTAGTGTGTTTTTGTTCTTTGGAAGAATCTCTAAAAACTCGGTTTCCTCAAACTAGTGTTGTGGTGTACAAAAGTCTCTCATATTGATTGCATTTGATAAATGAATAGATCTTATTGTATAATGTTCTTCCAAGACATTTCATTCTGGCATCTTCATGTCATTTCTCTTTTGCATCTTTTCATGCACATATCAAAGATCTTGATTTTCATAGATTCATAACCCTCACGGGTGAGCATCCTTCAATATTAGAAAATCTAACTGAATTCATCTCCATGAATACTCATGAGAAAGATGATTGTGAAAGTTCTTCTTCTATTACTACTACTATAAATCATGATAATGCCTTGGATCTAATATCTAAAGTATATGATGATGATGATGATGATGATGATGATGATTCCATGAGTCATCCTATTCCTCCTTTAGTTAAGTGTTCAAACACATTAGATATCACTAAGGAAGTGAAGACCCTCGATCTTCCTCCATTGGCTGAATGTTTAAATAATTTGGATATCACTAACAATGCAATCATCAACAATTCTCTTAACAACACTTTACCTTCTCATCATTCCAATGCTCTCCCTTCAAAAGACAAAGCATTGGTGGATGAAGAAAGGTCTCTCACATTAAATTCTTTGGGGATGGATGTTGAGTTTAATCAAAGTAGAAACAATGTTAATTCAATCATCACTAATAGACTTATTCCACCGACTGAGGGGATAGTGAATAAGTATACTAATATTCCTAAACTCATTGTGAATGGGCAGCTAATGTGCCTCGTCATTTTAAACTAGTGATTACGGTTTGAGGAGATCCAATGCCACCTCGACCCCTGGGTTACATCTTAAATTATGCAAGACAAATTACTTAAATAAGTAAAGGTGTTCAAAATGTGCAGCAACATCACATGATTGCTCACACATACAAAACCTGTAATAAAAAACAATGTAAGCAAGCACCATAGGTCTCTTCCATCTTCTCAACCTATGGTTCTTCAACCACCTCATCTTATTCATAAGGTTTGTAAAGACTATGATCTTGTTGAGCAGCTTCATGCTACTTCAGCTGAGATTTCTCTCTAGGAACTCATACAAATATTGTCTACATACCACATAATGCTCCAAGAAGCCTTAAAAAAGGTGATTTTACCACCTTCTATTAAGCCTGATGATGTAGCAGCTCTGTTAGATTGTATGCATTAAAAAAAATGGATATTCTATTTCAACAACATGGATTACTATCAATTGAAGTTCAAAATCAAAATTCAATCCTCTTATAATCTTTATCACAATAAACAAAAAGTTGATAAAATAAGTTAAGGTTGACAATGGATTGGATCTTAATGTTTGCAGTATTAATTTGCTACATAAAATCAACATTGATACAAATTCAATTAAACTGGATAAACTTAACATTCATGGCTTTGATAATGTTGGTCGACAATCCTTGGGTACCATAACTTTACCGGTAAAGGATGGACCCGTGACATTATCTACCCTTTTCCATGTCATACCTGGTACACTTTCATATAACATCATCCTAGATAGACCATATATACCATGGGGGCAGTTCCATCTACCCTTCATCGATGAATAAAGTTTATTTACAAAAATAAACTTCACAACATCGAAGTTGATCCGAAGCCAAAAATTTGTTTGCAAATTCCAACACAAAAACAAGTTATCAATCATGAATAGACATCTAAATAATTTAAAAATTGATTCCTCAATACCTCTTTCCATATATAATGTTGTGTAAGATTTTACACCACAATCGAATGCATTTCTTGGTGATGATTGGGTTCATTAGATTTTACTCCTACTTTTATGGAGGAATATAAACTTAATAACTCTAATCATGACACATCAAGAGTTGCCTCGATCTCATCCAAGAAATATTTGGAACTACCTAAGAAACCTAAAGTTTCTTTAGTACAAAACAAAGGCAATACTCTTACTTACACTTCAAAATATGAGAGTTGTGAGGCCCTGTCTTCTTCTAAAAAGATGGAACTTCTCTCTATGGTCATTGATTTCAAATCCTTTACAAAAATTGCAACTACATAGGTAGTGGTTGTGGTGTAAAGCAACAAGGAATCAGAGTACCTTTACAAGTTGTTGCAATTAACTACTCATCTGGTATTGGATATCATTCTTTGAAGCCCACCAAAGCTTATCATCGTCCTAAACTTAATGTTAATACAATATCAACAAGTCCAAGACTAAATATGATATATTCTGAGATCATAGACATGGATTGTCCACCAGGAAGTATCCCATTGAATCAAGTAAGTATTTCTCCCTCCTTTGGCCACACTTGATGTAGCACCTATTCAAGTTACTCTCAAGGGTTGCCTCTTCCTAGATATATATGTTGATAGTGTTGTGTTGTGTTCCCCCATATTGTGTTAAATGTTGTTTAGGTCTCCTTAGATGACCCTTGATACTCTTGTAAGGTCAAGAATACAAGGAGACCCATCTGTTGTGACACTTCTATTTGTTTCTCTATTCTTCTATTCTCTTCTCTCTTATTGCAATTGTTGTATGTGGTGCCTTGGGGACATAACATTACAAATGATGTCTTGGGGGCATCTTCCCACATTGTAAACCTAAGTCACTTTTGTCTCTTCTCTCATTTTTCATATTTTCATTCTTTTGTGGTTCTACTAGTCGGCGGATGATGGTAGCAAATCAATACTGATAAGGACCGTGCATCCCTATAGAAAAAGTAAAATGGACCCAGTCCATATATGAAGATGGGGTTGATATATTACTGATGCTCGACTAGTAGAATCACCTCATGTTGTGATGTGATCATGTGTTGTGTTGTGAAATTTCTTGTAACAAACCTTGGCAATAATCTAATCTACTTCTATGTACTTTGGATTGTTTTGTATCTCACCTTGTCTCTACACTCGGTTATGAGATTCTTTAAGTATAAACTCATGGCTATACTCAGTTTCAAACTTGCAAGTGTAGCCTTGGTCTATTAAGTGATATGATAAATGTTTTTTGTATAAATTTCATGAATTGGTTTGTTTATTATATTAGCTTAAATTTTCTAACAAAATTTATGTAATGTTAGCAAATTATAATGATGTGTTTGTGGAAACATTTAACGCTAGTTCAAGCACATGTCACTTTGGGGTATGGATTTGTGAAAGATTTTGTTGCCTTGCGTGTTTTCACTTTACCTTAAATTTGATGGATACTGGCAAGCAGGATCAACCACTTTAAGGTGGGGGCATATATTGTGGTATTATGCTTGGATATTTTAGATATTGTTGATAAATCCTATTTCCATGTGCTTCCTTTTCACCATAAGGCATTTGCACATGTAGGTGGGGTTGTGTACTTTGTTTTTCTTTGCATATACCTCCTTTTCATTATAAGGCATTTACAGATGCTTGTGGGGTTCTACACTTTGAACATGCTTCCTTTTCACCATAAGGAGTCTATGGATGCGGGTGGAGTTGCATTTTGAAATTCCTTTTGCAGAAGGCGGGATTGTGTCTTCCCTTGAGTGGTTGGGCATCATTTTGAAAGTCCTCTATGGAAGCGGGGTTGAATCTTGAGTAATTCACCCTTAAGCATGTCTTTGGCATTTGTTGTAGCATAGATCAACCATTAGGCATGTTTGGTGTGTCTTAGATGGTGGAGCATAGTGATGAGCTCCTCCCCATCTCCTATATTTGTTGTGTATAACATGTATAGTATGTTGATGACATACTCTACGACCTTCATGTATTCCATGTGTTTTCCATGTGTTTTTTGTGTCTTCCTTGCATGTCTTGCATGTTTTAGTGGTTTAAAGGTGCATGGTGATGAGCTACCCCCATGCTGTGTGTTTTGTGTGCCTTTAATGGTGGCAAGTAGTTATGATTTCCCCCCCATCGCCTAGTTAGGGTATACATATATAATTGTTTAATCATGTCTTCTCCTCATGTATGCTTTGTGTATTGAATGATTGTATTCATGTCCTCTCCATGTATTGTGTGATTTACTATCTTCTTCATGTATTATGTGCTTTCTTACTATATTCTCTATGTTTTGTGTGACTATCAAGTGTTTTCTTATGTTTGCTTAATATTAAGGGCTATAAATGGTCCTTCAAACTTAGGGTGTGTCATCTCTCTAATGTTTGATGTGTTTAATGTGCTACAATCGTAATTTAATGCATGTACTGATCATAAGAACACACACACATTAAAGTGGGGGCTAAATGTTATGGAGTAAAAAGTAGACACTTTCCTTTTTA